>NRDX01000018.1:0-167284 GCA_004125185.1 Entelexis vaccinii | reverse complement strand
TGCTGCTGCTGTTGGGAGGAGTCCGCCACACCCTTCCCTCCTCGCTCGCTCGTGCGCATAGAAGAGAGAGCCACCCAAGGAAATGGGTGCCGAACCGACTGAGCCCTTGCCCAGGCGCTTGCCCATGACGCCAGCGCCTCAACCCAGGCACCGCGATCTAGAATACTAAGCTAAGCTAAGCTGGCTGCCGCGCGCCGTTTCAAGCCTTAGAATCTCCCGCACTGCCGCGATTTTGATGGCCATGATCGACACCTCGGCGCCCAAAATGCTCGCGGGCGACCCGCACGCTGGCCACAGCGGCCACGGCGGCCACGGCGGCCACGGCGAAACGCCAATGTGCTCAATGAACATGCTGTTTACCTGGGACACGACCGATCTATGCGTCGTGTTCAAGTGGTGGCATGTGCGCACAAGGCTCGGACTCGTGCTCACGCTCCTGGCAATTACTCTCTTCTCCGCAGGATACGAGTGGATCCGCTACCGCGTGCGCCTCTGCGACAACGCGGCCGTCGCTGCCCTGGGCGTCGCAAACACACCGCCGGCTGGCTCCGCTAATAACCGCGCTCGCTTCTACCAGGCTTTGGGCTACGCCCTCCAGGTCGGGTACTCTTATCTCCTCATGCTCGTGTTCATGACCTATAACGGCTGGGCCATGCTCGCCGTCTGCATTGGCGCCGGCGCCGGCTTCTGGTTGTGGGGCGACAAGGCACAGCGCTCCATGAGCTGCCACTGACCTACTACTGCGCCAAATCTGTTATGACCCCTGCCTAGTTATTATTCTCTCCCTGGGTAATTTACGATACAAACACCTAGCTAGCATATAACCCTGCATTCGGATTCTGCGGACGCGGGCGCGGCAATGCGCCTGAGTATCGTTGCTCACGATCAAGACGCCGCATGGTCGTAACGACGAGTGTCGGGCCTGCGTGGCGCAAATTGGATGTATCCGCCTCCTTACCCGTCTCCATACCTGTCTCCGTACTTGCCTCCATATCCGTGTCCTCAGTTCTGTCGCTCGCTGTAGTTGTGCTCTGCCCCTCAGCCGACTCATTCACGCGGTACACACCAATAAGGTTGTGCGCAGTGTTGTAGGTCGCGCGCCTGTGCGTCGCCATAATCGCCTGGCCTCCTCCAGGAGATCCAGTACGCTTGCGTATGAAATTACCCAACGCGTTGCATGTGAGCACGTCAAGACTAGCATCAACTTCGTCGTACAGAACAAGCCGCGTCCCGTTGCTGAGTATGGCTGCCATCTTGATGCACAGCTCTGCAATCGCCATCTCTCCGTTGCTTAGCTGCACTACCGGTGTATACTGTTTGCCAACCGGGTGGAGAGCACACATGACACCCTTCCATGGCTCTGCGTCGTTCAAAGGAACCAGAAATAGACGCTGAATGCGGGGCGCTGCTTGTCGGCCAACTCTTATGCTCTGATAAACACTTGAAGCCATCCTGTTCAGTTCGACTAAATTAGTCGCCACTCTCTCGCTTCGCCTTTTCTTCGCCTCTTCAAGCCGTGCCGTCGCTTCATCAAACCTCCGAAGTGTAAGTATCTGTACATCGTTTGCCCGGTCTCGAGAAGCTTTGTAGCCTGCCACGATCTGCTTCATTCTCTCCACTCCGTTATCACTGAGGCTGCGTAGAGTTGCTGGCATTGTAGCAAGTTCAGCAGTTCGCCTCTGTATCAGCTCCTCAGGTCGCACCGTCGCAACCTCCGTCTGCTCCAGTTGCTCCTCTCTTACTCGGGTCCTATCATCAACGCCCGTGTAGACTTCGTCGATTGTCTTCATGACAGCTTCTCGGGCAAGTTCGAGGTAAAACAGGTCCTCATTCATCATGCTTCTGACTTGCTTGATCGGCTCTAGATCTTTGAACCGAATATCTGATTGAGACTGCATGCTTATAGAAAGCCTGTGTTTAGCTTCCTTAAGCTTCAGTTCCAGTCCTTCACAATACTCAATAGTTGGCCTCATTTCTTGAATGCAAAGATGCCGCTTAATATCCAGATCCTCAGAAAGCAATTTCTCTGTTGTCAAAGCCATTTTGAGAAAGGCGAGTTTCGTAAACGCCATATCCGATTTTTCGGATGCCTCCTTTCGTGCATTGCGAATCACCGAAAGTTGTGAATACAGCTCCTGCTTAATGCCAAGCATCTGGATCATGTTCCACTTTGAAGCTCTATCTAGGTTGGTCTTGACCACCATTTCAATGCGTTCTACGACGCTGGCGATAGCACTTGATCCATGGTCCCTCTGCTCATATGTAGACAGCGCGCGGTCTGCTCCTTCAATAATTTCTGTTTGCTTTCTTATCGAAAGGAAGAGCTTTATAATGTTCCGTTTCAGTGTACTGATCCTCTTTGATAGCCACGCGCGCTCCGAGAGATCCAGCCCTGTTTCGTTAACTATCTCACTGTGCATATTCTGCTCGCCGTCTTCGTAAAGTTCTTCTTCATAGTAAACAGTACTGCTATGGGGCGTTGTGGGTGACTGCCTGAAGGGTTCGTTCGGCGGCGCAAGGGCTGGCGGTCCATTATACTTTATTAAAAGTCCTCCCGGTGTCCTCGTAGACCCTTGTATATCACAGTACGTACACACTGGCATGGAATCTTCATTGTTTTCAACAAAGTCATAAACATCTGGGACAAGCATAGCCCCTTTGGTTGCTAGCTCTACGATCTTGTCTTTATACGGCCCATCATCAACATCAACGACCGCAGAAAGCACAAATGATTGCGGGCAAAGCTCTTTTACTCTGAAATAATCTGGCTTCTCCGAGGTCTCAGGAGAGTATGCCGACAAATTAACGATTCCGGTCACGAGAGGATCGGGGAATTTACTCAAAAATTTCATGCTTTTGGCTACGGCCCTCTTGTCCTTGACAAGAAGAAGTTGAGCGTCCTCGCCCATCACGGACCATAGCGCGTCCTCGTACCTTCTATGAGGCCTTACATGTTCATGAAGGATACCCAGTACGCCATCAATGCCCTTAAGCTGCTCAAGAAAATCGTCTCTATTGACACTAGCGTGAGCTGCAACTCTTTCCTCGGTTCGTGTTTCATCAGTTCCAAACTCTGCAGTCTTAAGCTTCAAATTAACGGCTTGGAAGTCATCCTCGAGCCGGTGCTTGGTCACCCGGTAGTCTCCTAACATCCGCTGAAAGAACTCGCGGGATTTAGTAGCAGCATGTTTATCCGCTTCGAGGCGCAATACATCGAGGTCCCGCAGTACGCTGTCGCATCGTTTTGCAATCGATAAGAACGCTTCGCAATCATCATTGACCTTATTATTGTCACCTCGGGACCGGTCGCTCCCCATAGAAAGCTGAGAAAGGTCTTGCTTGATAGAATTGACTCTCTGATCATATAGGGCGTCAATGGATCTTTCGATAAAGTCGTTTTTGCTTACCACTTGTGTTAAAGCCCCTTCGTCCTCCGACATCTCATGAATTAATTTTAGACTCGCCATGGTTCTGCGCTTTAGATCTCCTAAATTTCGACCCGATACAGTAAGTTCATGTCTCAGTACTTTGTAGTGTTCTTGATTAGTCCTAATTTCAACTTCATCGTTAGCAATGCTTTCAGTGATCCTGGCTTCGTTGTCCTCTAATGACTGTATGCCATTATCAAGAGCGGAGATTTTGTTGCGCACCTCATAGACACCCTCGGAGAGCTGCATATACCGTAGCAAATGTATGCGTCTATCCAACTCTTCAATCTTGTCGCGATATTTTCGAGACTTTCGGAGTCGAGTCAAATCTTTGTTGGCTGCTTTCACTTCACCACTAAAGCCAAGATATGTATTTCTTGCATCTTTCCACTCGGTGAATCGAATTTGCACATCGTTCACAAGATTGTCAAAAGATTCAAGGCTTTCGAGTTGAGGCACGTTCACATCAATGAGCTGCTCGCACTCAATGAACCGTGCTAGGGATCTCGGCTCGAGAAAGTCAGCCGGCCTAGTCAGCTGAGAAAAGTAGTAGGTTCCTATTTTGTGGTGCACAATGTTCTCATACTCTGCCGCAGATACGAGCTCGCCATCAAAAAAATGTTGGCCATTTCCGCACCTTTCAAATTGAGATCCGTCATCTAATCTCAGCGACACGCACGACTCGTTTTCCATATCTCTGAGCCTGATATGCTTAATCCCTTTGGAGCAAGTTACGAATGCAACTGCATCGAGAAGACTAGTTTTGCCAGCACCGTTGCCGCCGAGCACCGCCGACATCCCAGCATATTCGTGGAAGGCAATCCGCGTTCTGCCGCGGAAGGTCCTCCAATCTTTAAGCACCAATTCCTGTATAAACGAGGGCATTCTGTCCCGGGCTCTCGACCAAACCGAATTCGTTGCTAAATGTTGATAGTAATGGAAGCGGAAAGCGGCGGTTCAATATATTTCCAATTTGGAATCACGATTAAGAGGCTTGAGATCTGCGCCTAATCTTGCAGCAAAATCTCTAGGGTTTCGCGTCAGCTCCGACATATAAATATATATATACAGTTGATTAATTATTCACATATATGCGACATCTTTAGGAAGCTGAAAGGACAAGCAGTACATGTCTTTCGCTGGAGCCACGCGTCGAACGTCGTGAAGCTCAACGTTCTCCTTAGGAAGTTGATAACCAAGCGCTTTCGAGGCCCGGTTTACAAGAGATTCAAGAACCTCATCACGTTCAGGCTCAGGTCCGTCTAATGTGAATTTATAAAAGCAGTGAACGTGAATCCAAGGCAGCTCTGGGTTCTCCGCAGAGAACTTTTGATTCTTGTAGAGTCCTCGGAAGCCGTCTAAGAACTCGATGGCTGTGGCTGGTAGATTCATCACGTAGTGGCTAAAAACCTCGGGTATATCTAGAGTTGGAGGCTCAAGGATTTGGTCCGTCTTATTCTTCTTGTGACGGGTGGACGCTGGGAGAGGTAGCGTAATTTTATGACCATCATGCGAGTTACGGAACTCATGCAGAAGCGTAATGGATCTTCGGATGAACTCACGGCCGTCTTCGTTGAACGAGTGCATGACCTCATCGCTCAACTTGTTCAATTTTGTGTTGGTGACCATCGACTCATAGCTACTGGGGTTGAGGTCGTTGGCAAAGACAATGTTACCCTTCTTAGCAGCTGGCATGGCAAAAGGGCCAACACCGGCGAACGGATCACAGATTGCATGTCCCTTTCCAAAGAGCTGCACGAGGCGGTCGTGCTCCGTGTGCAATCTAGAATTCCAGTACACTTTACGGAAATCAAACTGGAACCGGCAGCCAGACTCTATTTGCTCAACCATAAATTCAGGAGCACCAGCGATAACCTCCATGTCGAATGTTCGATATACGGTGTCAATCGTATCCAGCTTGTTTACAACAGTCCTGACCGCTGGCTGGTTTTTGTCAAGGATCACCTCGCCAATGAGGTGCTTGTAAGGCAAGAACTGGTCTCTCAAATTCATATGAGCAATGTGTCCAACAACGGCAAATCCAGAAGGAGCATCACCTAGGTCCGGTGGAAGAACAGAGCGCAGAATGTCTTCTGCGGTCCAGTATTTGTAGTCGAGCGTCAGTTTCCACGGCTTGTAAACGGCCCCAGCCTCCTCGAGCAGCTTGCGTGTGTCCGCACCAAGCGTGTTTGGCGCATTGGTCGGGTCAGTGAACTTCGGCGCAAGCAGAACACCCCTCTTATTGCCCTCACAAATCACAATTCGTGACACACGGTGCATATCAAGCAGATCATCCGCATTAGATTCTTTCCCAATGCGCGTAATGAGGCGGGGATTTTGCAACTCGGCAACCACGAGTGGCAGGCTAAGTTCAAACCGGGTGCGGTCAAGAACCTGCATACCGTAGTTTGTCGGAGGTTTTATGGACTGCATCTGTGTTGCCGTGGTGGCCCTGAAGATTCTCGACTTTATGAATCGCCACAAAATTGTTGATAGGTACGACTGATGCCTGAATCAGACCACCTGAAACCAGCGCCAGCTCCGTTTGTCAATGCAGAATAAATAAACTGATACTTTTCAGTCAGTGAATAGGGTTGGGTTTCAAACCTTATTGTACTTAGTGTCCAAAATGGAGCCTCTTCCCAATCACACCTGGTGTGGTGCAGCGGTCGGAGCGATCCGGTTGTCAGCACGTGACTCACAGTAGCTCAGTGGTAGAGCGAAGGACTGTAATGGTTAAAAGACATCCTTCGGTCGTGTGTTCGACTCACACCTGTGAGAAGCTTCTTTTTTGCTCTTTTTTTTCCAGTCCACATCGTCATTATTATTATTATTTTAGTACGCACATAAAGGACAATTCCATTAGAAGGGCAGCATATGGATCTCGGTTAACGCCGTTGAGACCTTTCGCGACCCCAGTGGGTCGAAGTAAGCAGTGTTACAATCAAGCCTACATTGCGGGTGTTGTGATACCAAAGTCAATAAATAATTAAGCGCTATAATACAAATGTCATTACTAGTGCATAGTGCGAAGTTGCTTTTCATACTCCTGCGCGAGCACTCTCGAGCCGCTTTGCTGTCCACGGCGAAATCTTACAACGGCTAATGCGAACATTGCGGCGTCATACATTGTTCTTGGTCGCCTTCTTTCTCCATTCCCTTCGCCCTTAACAGGGAATACGCCAACAGGGGGCGGGAAGTAGAGCATTAGATGCTTCTTCACAAAGGTGAGATCTTGAATCCTCCGGCGGTCAACTTTCATTATAAAGAAAAGCATGTCGACATACTTTACAGCAGCCTCTGTTTGCGATCTGTACTGAGACTCTAATACTTCAGCATTGATTCTCAGGTTTTTGACAGTCGTATCCGACGCCTGAAGCGCTGTCCTTGCTTGATTAAGCTGGCTTTGCAATTCAGTAAGCTTCTGTTGCCGCTCCTCGCGTAGAGTTTCGAGCTTTCTCTCAAGCTCATTGGCCCGGGTTTGGCTTTGTGTAACAAGCTCATTGGCTTGTTTCAGCTTTTGCCGCACTTGGTCATCGCCCTCGCGTGCTGTGTCGAGTTCTGCCATGACAGCGCTCAAACGCTCACTAGTCCGTGAAAGCTCTGCTGAAACTTGGTTGGCGTGAATTTCGAGTGTCTCGGCTCGCTCGTAAAGAGATGCGTGTTCGCGTCGCAGTGCCAAATTTTCCTGAGTCAGTTTGCGGACATCTTCCTGGGCAACACTCACCAGTGAGTTCTGGGCATCCTCTTTGAAAGATGCCAGCGACTCGAGCTGCTCCGCTTGCTTCATAAACTTCCTCTTTAGAGAGTCCTCCATGGCCTGAGAGCGCTGCATTTCTTCCTCCTGCCAGCGATTAAGTTCTGCTCTTAAACTGGAGTTCTCATTGTTGATGCGGTTGATGTATTCAACCATGTCGTCCCGCATTTGCTCCCACAAAGCAACCTTAGTTGCAAATTCCCGTCGCATACCCTCAATTTCACTTAGTGGATCCTGGCTAGAGGGATTATTGCCGGCGTCACTAGACGGGGGTGTTTTCAGTTGTCGGAGCTCGACACTCTGGTCCACCAGGGTTTGCTCAAGTTTCTTGACGCGCTCATCCATGGCCTTGTCCTTGCGTCGAAGTTCATCTAGCTCCGTTTGGAGTCGGCTGCTACGGGCTTCGAGTTCACCGGAGTACCGCTCCAGACGATGCTTCTCGGATGAGTGTCTCGACCTCTCCTCATTGGTGCGTGCTTGTAAATCCTCCAGTGCCTGCAGTGTTTGGTTCAGCTGCACCCTGGTCTCTTCTAGCATGGCCCTCGTAGAATTGTGCTCAGACTCGAAAGTGGCACCTTCGGCCCTGAGCGAGGCTACTTGTGCTCGGAGCTTTTGGAGTTGCTTTTCGTACTTCTCTTTCATATCCACCTCGCGAACCTTCACTTCGTCGACTACGCGCTGCTGCATTCCAAGCTGATTAGCCAGCTCCTCATTGTGCTCGTGTTTGAGGACCTCAAGTTCATGTGAGTGTTCTTTTTGTAGACGTTTGAGCTCCTCTTCGGCTGCGCGCCTTTGCTGCCATAGAGCTTCAGTTTGACGGTCAGTTTGCTCGCTCTTGGCCGCCAGGGCCTCTTCAAGCTGGTGAACGTTCGACTGAAGCTGTTCAGACCTCTGCTTTAGCTCTTTGAGTTGGCGCTCGCGTTCCTCGAGTGTCCTGGTTTGGGATTGCGAAAGATTCTCGAGCTCTTGTCGCTCTCTTTGTACTTCATCGAGGCTTTGTGCTTGTTCAGTGCATTGACGGTGGAGCGCTGTGATCTCGGCTCTCTGTTCCGTGATATTAATGTCTTGTGAGGCTATGCGCTGCTTGAAGTCCTCGTTGAGACGCTGCAAGTGACTCTGTTGCAAATTAAGGTGCTGTAGTTTTTCCGTTTGCTCCATGTCGCGCGTGGAATACCGGCGGGCATCGTCTCGCAATTCGGTGATTTGCGATTCCTTGAGTTCAACAGCTTCCTCTAGTATGGAGAGGCGGTGCGCAGTCTCCTTGTTTTGAAGCTCTGCGCTCTTGGCTCCTGCCTCGAGGGATACGATTTTCTCGGCCTGGCGTTGAATCTCTGCTCGTGCGCGTTCCAGCTCTGCCTCGCTGTCGGCAAGCTTTTTAGTTAGCTCGTCCTTCGCTGCCGATATCTTCTCGAGTTCGTGCGCGCGTTCATGGTCCCTAACGCCTAAGTCCACAAGCATGTCCTTAAGACCTTCATTCTCCTCGTTCAGCCGAGCATCGGCATCGCTGTGGTGCTGCATAGACTCTATCTGATCCTGCTTGCGTTGAAGCGTCAATTGCAAGGTAGCGTTTGCGGCCTCCACCTCGTCGACATGAGCCTGGAGCGCCTGATATGTTTGCAGCTCCTGTTCGAGGGCTGTGATCCGGGACTGAAGTCCCATTTCATTTCGGAGGCTCATTTCTGTGCTTTCTAGTCTAGACTGCAAATCTGCAGCAAGGCGTTTCAAGCGCTCTGATTCGGACTCTGTAGAATGCACTCGCTCTTGTAGCGCTGATCTGCTCTCCTCAAGATCTGAATTTGCTTGTCTAAGGTCCGAGTTTGTTTTCTGAAGGTCTGCATTCGCTCCGAGTAGCTCGTTATTGACTTCTCTTAGCCCGGCGTTGTCCTGTTCAGCCCTTTGCACCGTCTCTGCCGCTTGTGAGTCTCTGGAGGTAGCAAGGCGCGCATTCTCATCTCTCATAGTTTCCAGCTCTTTCTCTAGGCCCGCTATTCGGGCATTCATGTCATCGACGCTATCAGTTCTGTCCCCTGCACGCTGCTCTCGCTGTTGTGCTTCGTGAAGTTGTTTTCTCAATTCATCGAGCTCGACGCGGAGTCGCACGTTCTCCATTTGTAGCCTACCGATTTCCTCTGTTGTTTGAATGACAGGGCCCGTCCCTGGCGCCTGCAATGGCGCGTCCTGCGAGCGACCGTCTGCAACAAAGCTGGAATCCGCAGTGGTTTCGTCGGGGCCCATGGTATCAAAGGCGAGAATTGGCATGGACTCGGCATCGCGGTCGGTGCGTTGCCGTTTGGCCCGTTGCTCGGGGCTCGCCGCGTGGTCCGAGTCGTCACTCATGCACGACGGCCAGACCCACGCGATTTATTTGTTTGAATCTGATCATCACACGCGTTTCTGGCACAATGTTTGCTTAGTAACTGGCGCGACGCACGCACCTGATCTGCAAGCATATGCACGAAGATATGTGGGGCCATGTGTTGTGTGAATGAGTGAAAAAGCAGGTAATCCAGTGGCTATGTGCACCTGTAGCGTTACTGAAATGGTTCTTTCTGTATCTGTGCGCTTATTTGCAGCGTAAATGTACTTTGTCTTGACTATGAGTCTGTAGTGGGCAGTGTTGCAGACACCAAGCGGCAAGACTATGGTTCATACCATGTATTGAAAACAATATGGGCCATTGCACTTTTGGTTGAGCCATCGCTTTTTCTACAGCTTTGTATAAACCTTCGATTATTCGCTTTGATATATTCTTGGCTATTGCACTGTTTAATTAGATCGCGCATGCATCGTTGGCAAAGGGGAAACGCATCTCGCTCTTGTAGTTGTCAAATAATTAGAAAGCGAATACATGAGGAATATACGAAAGTATATGTCTATCTAGAAAACTAATATGTTCAACCAATAAAATGGCTTTCAAAGTCAGATCCGCCTTCCTACAGAGGGGCCAATCATAACATAGATACTTAAACACTCTGAGTAACAACATCTGAAGGCGAGGTGGCCGAGTGGTCTAAGGCGCAGGATTAAGGCTCCTGTCTCTTCGGGGGCGAGGGTTCGAATCCCTCCCTCGTCACTATCTTTTTTTTGTTTTCTGTCAACGACTGCTGTTATGCGAGCTGCAAAATGTCTGATAGGGACATTTTTCCTGTTTTATATTTCGGGTCGCTCATAGATCATTAGCAGCGCATTTTTGCCCATGATGGACCAATAACAATCTTTGATTACAGGCGGTGCAAACCACACAGTGACGGCTTACCATAAAACAATAACGTACTAGATTACAATTGATTTTGAATAGGACGCTAATGCGGCGGTTTAATATCTGATCGAATGTGTTGACTATTCAGAGACGGTCCACATACACTTAATACATAAAAGCATATATGTTTGAAGGCTAGACGATGAGACTGTTGGAGTTCACAAACTGTGAAGAACTTGAAAACACTAACGCAGGGCGGCACTGGTTACTGCCGGCACTGACAAACATCAAGTACTGTTGTAGTGAAGTCGAAAACGCTTACAGTTAGCACCGGGTCTCGTGAAGGCCTCGTTTACTAAACTGAAGGCGAGGTGGCCGAGTGGTCTAAGGCGCAGGATTAAGGCTCCTGTCTCTTCGGGGGCGAGGGTTCGAATCCCTCCCTCGTCACTATTGTTTTTTTTCAACCTTTTTTAGGTTGCAATTGCCTACCAGAATTTCTCCGAAGCGGTCACATAAATTTTCCACACTTCAGATGATCATTTTAGCGCAGATGAGCTCTATTTGAGGAGCCTTTCAGTTGCACTGACATTTTAACGTCAGGTCCCCAGTAAAACTTTTAGGGTTCCCTATCTAAGATCGTGGTACACGGGACCGGAGCTACAGATGGGCGGAGGTGACAGCCAAGCATCTAGATGAAAAGATCAAACAGGGAAACAAATCAGCATGTTTCCGGAAAATAGATTCTGCCTGCTGCTTGCTTTTTTTTCAAACTTTTACCGGGGGGTAGCCTACGTGTCTGGCGCCACACCCGAGTATCTGACCAAACCTAACCTCACACATGCAGATATATGGTCATTCTATGCGGGCCGCATGTGTGTGGCTCGAGGGATAGTGCGCAAAAGCCTGGGGTCTCGGACTCTAATCTCCGACCCACCGGAAAAAGGCGTACGACTCAGACTCAGCAGCAAATGTTGGACAGAGGCGTCGTTTCGGAGGAGACGAAGTCGCACGCTTCGACGGGCTCGTTAGACTCTATCGAAAAGCAACCAGTTGTTTCTGAGAGGGAGCAGCGAGATCTACAAGTTTACACACATTATCGCCTCCATGAGAGCCGCTTCAGCTGGTTTTGGCGGGCATCGTACGCCGTGGACCGCTTCGGCGAGACGCGTGGCCTGGAAAGACAGTCTCCAGACAGAAGGCAGCGCGGCAACTTCTGGCACTTCTTGAGGCTCACGGGAATATGGTTTGGCGCCACATTAACACTTCCTTCGATGACTGGATTCTTCACTGGGCCTCTAGGCTTCGGGCTAAGCTTTCGGGCCTCACTGAGCGCCGGCATCTTGGGCGTCTTCGTAGGCACCGTTGGTGCGTCTTTCGGCGCAGTTATGGGGGCGCGCTCAGGCTTGCGAGCTATGATAGGCACAAAGTACCAATTTGGCTGGTGGTTCAGTAAGTTTATTGCTTTGCTGAACGCTTTGACATTAATCGGTTGGCTCATGGTGAATGCAAACTTCGGTGGCCAGCTCCTCAACGCTATTGCCAATGTCAATATCGAAGTAGGTATTGCCATTATGTTCATTGTTTCGACAGTATTGGCGTTGTTTGGCATGCGGCTTTTGGTACTTTTCGACACATTCTTTATGATTCCTATATTTGTGGCCTTCTTGCTATGCTACGTGTGTGCAGGCCATGAATTCGAGGTGTCCCAACATTCCAAGTCCACGGGCGTAGACTTAGTGGCTAACTGGCTCAACTTTTTCCAGAGCTGTATTGGTATCACGAGTACATGGATCGGCATTGCTTCAGACTACTATATTGATCTGCCTGAAAATAGCAACGGCTGGTTTCTTTATTTCTTCACACTGGTATCTATTTTGCTCCCCACAGCGTTCGTGGGCATACTTGGGGTTGGCCTTGGTTCCGCAGCGCTGTATAACGAAGAGAAACAGGCAATTTATAACAAGAATGGCGGGGCTGGCCTCATCTGGGACTCAATGAAGCGATGGCACGGCGGTGGTAAGTTCTTGGTTGTGCTCATGTATATATCGCTCATCACTAACGGAGGTCTCAGCAACTATTCACTTGGGCTGTCCCTGCAGTCGTTGGCGAGGCCCTTGGCGCGCACACCGCGCTACTTGCTTGTGTTTTTCACTGCATGCGTCTATTACGTTTTGAGCGCAGTAGGCAAGGACGGTTGGTACGAGGTTATCGAGAACTTCCTTCCGATGATTGGTTACTGGAGCATGATTTACGCCGTCATTCTATCCATTGAGACATTTTGGTTCCGCAGGCGGAAGATCGATGACTATCAATGGGACGAGTACCTGTCTCCAAAGCATTTCCCAATTCTAGTTGCCTCAGTTTTGGCTTTTGGCTTTGGTGTGGCCGGTGTTGTGATTGGTATGAACCAGTACTACTATGTTGGCCGCGTTGCAAAGCTAATAGGAAGCGAAGGAGCAGAACTAGGCACAATCCTCGCAATTGGCTTCACTGCCATTACGTATGTACCGTTGCGGTATCTGGAAATCAAATGGCGCAAGGAGACCCCTATCCGCCCATGAAAAAAGATATTAATGGTGAATTTACTTTGACGACATAATTTAATTACGATTAAGAATAGCTTTCTTTCACAACATTCGATATGCTGCCTGTTAAAGCCTCCATTTTTCTAAGGGGAGCCAGCCCCTCAGTCGATTGAAAGTAAGGAAAATGATTTCGACAGCTTTGAGAAAGAAGTAGCCGAGAGCTTATCTGTATCGGCACTTGAAGGTATCTGCGCGTCGCTGAGACTGTGTGGGGTGGATTTCCACCCTTCTTCTTCCGTGACAAAAGCGTATTCTTCAGGCAGCAGCTCTTTCGAGAGAGCATCGTCATCTCTATCCGGGACAGCGGCCTCATCAATTCCAGACTCATCAAATAGCTCCTTACTGTCAGCGTTTTCCTCCCCGTTTTCCTCCTCATTTTCCTCATTTTCCTCACATTCATCTAATGTTATCTCAATTTCGGGCCGCTTTCGCCTCGCCTGCGAGAGACGAATTCTAGGAAGCCAAGTATTGCTTGTGCGGTAGGCACATATAGATCTATTAGCACCCTCATCCATGCTTTGGCCTTCCATTCCATAATGCTCAAGCAGATAGTAAATGACCCGACGACGTTTGCGGTTCATTGGCTTGAACCAGTACGTACGCGAGTGAGACTGTAAAATGAACGTGCGCAACTGGATTTCCATGTTAGTACACCACACTTTGTCTTCCTCGTACGCATCAAGAACAATTAAAGGATAAGACTCCCGCACACATACGTCATTACAGCCAACTTCAACGTCTTCACCACAGGTATAAGTAAGGCGAAGCACCCCACAAGGGCATTGCGCAACAAGATTCTGTGCGCACTCTTCGGGGCAAGACTGGGGATAATGGCAGGGCGCGCTATGAGCATGTCCACAGGATTCATATACTTTCCCACATGGCTTCTCACAAGGCAAACACGCGACCCCACCCTCACAGCATCTATTTGTACAAATATGGCCGCAATCTAGCGTGCGTCCACATGGTTCCATGCATTCAGGCAACGTAAAGCCCGACGATGTGCGTTGCGAGCAGCGTACAGACATTTTCGACTTGCCACATTTACAAGGTGTTGAAACCATTCTATTGCATGGCGCACATGGCACGCTATCTGGGTGGCACTCATGCTGTGCAGCATGACCGCAAGCTTGAGTTCGGTGACAGGTAAACCGACAGGGTGGCATGGCTGTGCCACAGCGAATGGGGGGCTCAACCCTGGTGCGCCCACAAGGACAGCTCCACTCATCAAAAGAAGCTGCCAAGCAAGGCGGGCAAGCTCCTGAATGGCACGGCTGCACGCAATCGTGTACTCCACAGCCCAAAATCTTGCCACAAATGCGCGTGCACAAATGTGCAGCTTCTTCGGCCTCACTCACGGAATTTTCAGACTGAAGGAAAGGGTCATCGCCATTAGATAGAAGTTCCCCAAGCGTCAAAGTCTGTCCCTTGCGATGACTGGGGGACGTATGGCTCCTTTTACCTTTAGGCGAAAATGCACAACACTTACGACGACACTCATGACGACGACACGAAAGTAAAGCTCCGCAGGGCTTGTCACATTCTGGAGGATTATTACGTGCCGCATGACATGTTGTGATATGCGATGTGCGCTTGCAACGGCAAGGAACGCCAGTCAATGTTACTTTGCAAGGAGGGCAGGGCCCATCGTGGCAGCGCTCAGAGCATGTGTGACCACACTCTAGGGCTTGGCCACATGCGTTTTCGCAGCTGAGTTTCGGGTCTGTACAATTTTTGCGTTGCGCAGCCACTTTCCCGCAGAAGCATGTCTCGCCCGCGAAAGGCTGCAATGGACATTCATGAGAAGAAGCCTCGGCCGGATGGCAAGGCAAGTCACACTTGTGATGACCACATTTGAGTACAGCAGAACAAGGTTTCCCGCAAGAAATCAGGCCCTCGAATTTGTTGGGCCATTGTGTTTTGATATCTTTGCGAGTTTTGGCAGGCAGTGCATTGCACAGCCTTTTGGATTTTTTCATTTGGCCACAGAAGCATTTGACTTCAAGTTTCGTGCGACAGGGGCCACAAGGATCATGGCCACGATGTGATTTACCTTGTTTATGGCACGCGCGTTCGCAAACATGCCCGCATTTCGCGTGCTTCCGGCCACAGGTGGACCCACAAGAGTACCCCCCGTACCTGGATTCCGAGCAAAGCCTTTGCTCTGAATGTTTACCGCAAAAGCATTTGATCACGGGCCCCTGGTACATGCATTCTGCAGAGTCAAGGTGTGGTCCGGCATGACACACAAGTGGACAAGGGTGCGGACAGCTTCGCTTTGCGCTGCATGTTTGGCCGCAGCTATGCGGAGGAACCGTGTTGGTGACCGAGGCCATGCTGGATGCCCATGGGTCCTGGGCTGAATGCGAACTGCTTTTATTAGGATTTGTAGTCTTCCCACACCAACACTGATAACGGATGGAGTTAGGCTTCAGGTTCTGAGGCGTCAAACAGTGTGGACATCGCCATTTCGACGTCTTTGCAGAGTCTCTTTTACTCCAGTCTCGTATGCAGGCGATATCGAAGCTTCGGAAGCAGCTACGACACGACCAAATAGGACTGTGTGAATTGATCTCATTGTGACATACTAAACAGACATATGAGCCGTCGCTTATCTCTTCATGAATTGCAGTACGCAAATCCATACACAACCGACAATTGACTGCTACAGACGAAGCGAATTCAGTGCCAAACACAACAACAGCCTGTGTGAGATGAACTTTTCACCCGCCTAGGGGAGCCACGTGACACGCCACAAAAAACCACCGAGCGGTCGAACGGGTTCGAACGCGCCGTGGAAATGAATGTAAACAACAATGGAGATTAACAGATTAGACTGGGTATACTTAAATATTGGCAATTTCGTGCGCCCGCGCCACCGAGAGATACGGTGTCATGCCTGTAGCATAATATCCAGCGCCGCTTGCCTCGAAACTGTACATAGAGTTTTGCGGCGTTTGGAGGCCGAACTCGAAAGCGGCAGACGCATCAGAGCCAGCTGACCGTCGCGGCGTTTCAGGCAAATATGGCATATAGGGAGTAAGCTCCGGCTGCTTGCGCGGTGAGACTGTAGGCGGAAATAGGAACATAGAGCCCTTGCCTACCTCTCGGGATCGTGCCAACGTGCGAGCAAACGCGGCTGCAGCATCACTATTTCCAAGAGACGAGAATCGGGGCGGGGTGCGCGTGGCCATCTCAGGCGTGGCCAGCAATTTATCAGTATTCTCCTCGAACTCACCATCAGACTCGAGATCGGATTCCTCGTCCAAAATAGCATCGACAGTTTGCCGAGTGTGCGGTGTCATAAGAACAGCGCTGGAGTCCTGCTCGGATGTCAATGCTTGTGACTGTGGTGAAGGCGGCGTCAGTATTAGTGGATTCACGTTCGCCTTGCCATTTAGGTCAATAATGAAGCTGAGTCCCAAACCCCGGCTTGGAAATTGTTCCTGTACAGGCTCAAGCTCGGGGTCCAGGCGGTCCTCCAATGAGTTGGGCGAGGGGAAATTGTGCTGGCGCCGATTGCGATTAGTACATGCCTCTTCAAACGCTCTTGAAGATAGCAACGGGAAGCTTATGGGCGCCGCAATGGGCGATGGTAGCTTGGCGGGGGCCGTGGTGGCCATTTTCGGCGGGCGTCCCCGCCGCCCAGCATTGGTCTTACGTTTCATAGAGACGGTGGATACTCCGTAGTCTTGAGATCGGGATCTCGCTGCGCGTCTAGGCCGCGGTGATCCATTTTCAATACAAGCCTCTGCACTACGTGGCTCGGGGGGTGACGAAGGAATCGTGCCAAACTGCTGGGGAGGAAAGTGAGATGGCAGCAATTGCGGCACATTGCTCTTTTTAACCCGCTCTTGCGGAGGAGACCAGTGCATAAACCGGAGCTCTTTGCCCACGGTCGGCGGGGATTCAAACGCTGGCGAGCTGGAGCTCCCAAAGCTCAGCGACGGTGGTGGCTCCTTATGGGGAGTGTAAACATGGCCCATCATGTTCTGAGGAAGCGCTGGTGGAAGCGGCTCCATCTTTTTCGGGGGTTCTCTGCTTGACTGGGGTAGTTTGGTGCGGCCCGGGGGGTTTTTCAACTACGACGCACATCTCTCACTGCCCCAACCCTTAATTGGCGACCTCCTTGATGGGAAAGTTCACATGCGAGTCTCGCGCGAGGCAAGAGCTCGGGCACCAGCACATAGATTCACTTCGCAAATATAAATAACAGCACATACTAAACACGTCTGTCTTCTAAAAAAGCGGAAAATGCATTCAAAGAAACTCAATATCTAAGATATTTAATTTGGCAACAGCCGTACTAAGAACATAACCCTAACCGCTAATTAAATTGGCCTACGCGATTTGAGATTATAACCCGTACCCGCGCGTTAGTTTCTGCGGGCGAGCGTGCCGATTGCACCTCTCACGGCCGCCCTGGTCACTATGACGCGCGGCAGCCGTAAGCGCGCGACTCTGATTTGCGACAACGTGGAAAAGTATGTCGAAGAGGTAACACTGTTATCATCGGCGATTAATCAAATGCAATAAATAAATACAGGTGAAGAAATGATACAAATGTGCTTAGAACGTGAAGAGACCTGATCTCTTCTTACTCATGCCAAGCGGGTATACAACGAGAGTTGCCGCGAACAGGCCTACAGTAATTCCAACCGCGACCTGAGTCATTGAATTTCCTAGCTGGCTAATGGCAGCTGAAGATGAGGAGGCGGTCATGTCGGCTGCGGCGCTAGTCGTGGCTGCTGGCATGGAGGAATTCGTAGACGTCGTGTTTGTTGAGTTTTTGTTCACGATTGCATCAGCTACTGCGACACCAGCAACCAACGAGCCTTGAGCAGCAAGACCAGATGGGACAAGCGTGAAAATTCCGGGTAACATGGCCGCAAATGCAAGGCCATGTCCCACACGAGAGTAGAGATTACCCATAATTCCCATAGTAAACGCACCAATAGCTGACGTGAAGGATGAGGCATTATTCACTTGCTTTTGTACAAAGTATTGAACAACATAGCCACCGCTGCCAACAGCGACCATAACTGGCAACTGCCGTGGACCTGCTTGGTTAACCATGCCCATAAACAGAGTCGCCATAGGAACGAACAGGATCTTCCACTTGTCATCAATGTGTCGATGGCACTTTGTTTCACCTGATGCACCGTGCGGATCACACCAACCGTAAATGGCAGACCCCAAGGTGATGCCAAAAGACAGGAATAGTGAGTAGATATTCGCGTAGAACATGCGTACGGACCCCGCTACAAGATTGCGAGACTGTAATTCCAGAGCACCCGTCAAAATGATATATCCAGGAAGAATCAGGGCAAGCGAGCCCTGAACTATTGCCGCAAAACAAAAGACCCGATGTTGGTCACCATGACCAATTGAACCGAAAGCTCTGCCAATGAAGCTCACAATAATTGAAGATGAAACCTCAAAGACGTTTGAGTACAAGTCAGAGCGAGGCTGTGCCCAGTATTGCAAGAAACCGACTCCTCCACCAACAAGGAAAATGATAGGCATGTCTTGCCAATGGCCACCAAATGAGTACATACCACTGCACACGCAACCCATAGCGTAAAACACGATCACGAAGTACCAAGCATACAAGTTCTTGGATCGAAGGAGATGATCAATGTGGGAGCTAGCCTCTTCCAAGCCCATGATGTCGTGCACAACCTCTTTATAGATAAGGTGCGTGGCATCTAGCTTGTTCAGATTTAGGCCTTGCGTGACTTTCACCAACTTCGTTTCGGAAGTATGCGTCGTAGCATCGCCGAACGAAATCAACATACAGCCAGGCAGGTAAAGGAATTGCCCATCAATCTCAAGCACTCGAGCAGTAATCTTCAAATATTCCTCAAGTCGATGACTAGGGGCTCCAAACAGCATAAGAGCACGGCATAAACGCAAGATAAAGCGCTGTCGCTGCAATACGTCAGCAATGTGCACAGTGATACGTGCTTGTTCAGCGAGCCTGGCTTTCTTAAGCCTCTTTTGCTGCTCACGTTTCTGCTGTTCCGCCTTCTTTGCTTTCTTTCTTGTCTCCTTGTCTTTGGCCAAATTGAACTCGTCACCTAACTTCGGAGCCTTGAAATGACTCGCAAATTCCTGCATGCCGGATAAGCCTCCAGTCGGCGTGAGTTGCCCTGAACTTGTGGGGCGAAGGTGATTGAAACCTTCTTGTCCGGCATGTGACGCATTAGACGCAGCTGTACTGGCAGCAGCCAAACCAGATGCCGCCAGCTGCCCTAGTGATGGAGTGTGCGATGAAGACTTGCTCTTGTACCACTTCGGGCGGCCTTTTGATTCACGGCCTAGTGCATCTTCACTACTCTGAGTGCGAAAGTAACCTGGACGTTTCCACTTTTTAGCGCCACCTGTTCCCGGTGCGGGCGTGCCTCCTCCAGGTTGCTCACCCGTGGGTGTGCCAAGAGGCGTACCTTGTGGGCTACCGACTGGAGTACCGGCAGGAGTAGGAGTTAGCGAGACATTGGGTGACCCGCCACCCGGCGTGCTATTTGTTGACTGCGCGTCATCTTCTTGACCTGCATAAAGTCTGAGCAAAGACCCCAGGACACCCTCTTTGACCCTCTTTGGTGGCGGAACGTAATCAGGATCACCACGCAAATTGACTTTGCGTTTATTGTCTTCTTCGTCTTCATTCTCTGAATCAGAAGACGAATCAGAGCCATTGTCAGCAGCGTTTCGACCCTTGTTCTCGTAGGTATCCTTTTCTGCTTTCCCAGAGTCGTAGGAGTTGGTGCTACTGTCGTCATTGCGGCGTTGTTGGGACGGGTCGTCAGGTTTCTGCTCGCCGTCTTGCTTGCGCTTCGAGTCTTCTTCCTCCTCATCTTGTGCTTCCGCTCCATGATCGAGCAAATCAGCATCGAGTAAATAATTCGCGTTGTCAACATAACCATCATTCTTTGCTTTCGAACTTAGCAAATTGACACCAAGGTGAGATTTCACTAGCTGCCTTGCATGCTCCTCTGCCTCTTGGCGAGCGATCTCCTCTAATCTCTTGAGCTGCTCCTCCTCGTCTATGCTCTTGTCGTCATCCTCGTCTTTGTTGCTCTCATGGTCTTCTTTTCGTGACTTATGCGAGCTCTCAGTAGATCTTCGCCTCGGGGACCCAAGATGCAAATGATGGTGGTGATGGTGACCATCGCGTTCGTGGCTTTCTACTCCGTGTAGAGGTTCTACACTACTTCCCGAGCTTTCGCGCGTGTGCCGTGATCCTACCGGGTCCATGCTGCTCCCGGAGCTTACTCGCCTGTGATAAGGCTCAGATGCTTTGCGATGGGCAATGGCTTCCTCAGCTTCATGACCGCGTTTGCGTTGCACAGTATCGAGTTGTTCACGTAGATGCTGAGCCTCGATAGCGTCATTAGAAGGCGGCGCTTCCGTGGGCGACCCCGGATCAAGGCGGACCAAGGGAATGGCGTTCATTTCTCGAGAAACGTCAATAGGAGGCAGGTCCGGTGAGGTTGGCTGCGAGTGCGAGCCCAACGAAGCCAAGATTCTATTCCGACGCTCGCGGTATTCATCATCTAGGGGATCTTCCCGATCCTCAGGCCGCAATTCAGCACCACCTGGGGCGAGACCGCCGCTGGTCTTTGTTCCGATGTCCATAACATTAGCAAACGGGTTTCCTGCCGCTTGACTGACTTCGATACTAGGCAACTGCGACTGAGTGCCAGGAAATGGAGCCGCACTTTGTCCAGAGGGCAAGCTGGGTGACGGTGCATACAGCGGCTCGCGATCACGCGCAGCGTCCTCAGGATTTTCGTCAGAGTGTCTCAGACGGTTAAACCAAGTGTTTGCGCGTGTGGTGGCCCTGAAGTCGGCCGAGTGCTCGTCGTCATCCTCATCATCATCGCTATCACTGTCGCTGCTATCACTGCCTGACTCATTGTCCACCACGAAGCCGCTTTGAATGCGACTAGATTGGTGTTGAGAAGGCTGCGATTGAGCTCGTGGTGGTTGCGATGAGCTCGGTGGACTCTGGCTTTGCTGTGACGGCCCAGCGCGCGCATTTCCAGACGCTCCAGAAAAGCTGAAGTAGTCTTCTTGAGATGGCTGTGTATTTTGAACACTTTGTGTGGGGCTACGTAGAGCCGGACGCGTAGGTGGTTGTGAGGTTCCTGTCTGGCCCCGCTCGTGAGGTCCAGTCCAGCGCACAGACTTTGCGGACCTGGCCTTAGGCGGGGTATCCCCTGAATCGCGTTGGGTCATCTCTAGCACCTCACCCAACAGCTACACCACCACCGAATTGCAGCCCAAGCAGCAAAGAGTTCAGGAGATTTATTACTGAAGACCTCAGCTGCAGTTGTATTTTCGCTTTGGTAAGCTCGCGAAATAGGTGGGGTAAGGTCGGCGGCGCGTCCAGTGAGATCAAGATTCGTGTGTCTATAGAACCGCTGCAAATATTTCTTCAAGAAACAGTTTGAAGCTTAAGTCACAAAGCATTGGGGCATCTAATAACATTTGAAGAATTCGAAGATAAATCTTTGAGCAAGCTAACGTTGCGGCGCCCCCGTACTATATTTAGCGACTGACCGCGGCGTTAATTAATTCAATCGGCACTTGCCTGCATCGGATTGCATGATGAGATTAGGTTTTTTTCGCCTGCGTCTTTTACCGAATCGGCGTTTTACAATAATTTGCGACTTCAGTTATAAGAGCGTTGAATGTTCGACCAGCTTGAATTAGAATCGCCGTGAAGTAAAGCTCAATTTTTTTAAAGTGGTACCGAAGACAGATCCTCGGAGGATAACAACCTGGAGCGCAAATAAATCAACTAATGTGCATATTAGGAAACAAGAAGTTTATAAATAAACAAATAGTAACTTATCTGCTCACTGTTAAGTTCAAATAACCAGATATCGAAGTCACATCAGATTAAATTTATGGCTATTGATCATTATAAGAAAGATATTATGAGGAGAGTCGTTTGAATCATTGTGTTCTAAGAGGGAGAGAAAATAAAAACAGCTTGAGCTTTTAGGTACAATGTTACTATGTATGAACACTTTTCCAATGGCGGTACTGTCAGCACTCCAGCTAAGAGTTGTTGGCCGTATGAAACTACCACTTGCAGCAGATCGCTATTTACCATGAACGTCGGAAAGAGGGTAGTAGTGTCTTCTTTTCTTGGTCTCATTGCTGTAATCGAATACCGAATGAGTTGAGCAGGTCGCAATGAGGGAGCGGCATATTCCTTGCAGCTTCGTACTGCTCCTCGTCTCTAGAGAACCATCCAGTTGCTGCCTGCATGCGCTCCTGCCTCTCCAAGTACTCGGCCGAGCAGGCTCCTCGTGTTCGCGCGACGAATTGGTTTTCGGCTTCCCGCTGCAGTTGTCTCTGCTTGCGAGCCGAGAGCTCGGAAACCTCCTTGGGGTTCACATAGAACGGAATATGGTATTTGGTCGTCAAAAACTCTTGTGTGTAAGGACTAGCCGCATCGAATCGGAACTTAGGGAGCGATTCGGCACCACCAGTAAGCCATGATGCAAGCGGTGATATAAGGATGAGTGCCACAATAATCAGCAGATTCATCCAGACGTGGGATTCAGTACCGGCCTCCTGTTGCCGCTGCTGAGCACGAGCACGGTTTGGAGAGGCAAAAGCATCGCCGAAAAGGGCACTGAATATGTCTTGACCTCCACCGAACGCATTGCCCTGCGGGGAGCCAAAGTGGAACTGGAACTGCGGCTGAGGCCCAGCCCCACCAAAGAACATGTTGAATATATCATCGCCACCGGCAAACTGGGTTCTCTGGAACCGTTGCCCACCGAACGGGCTGCCGGCGCCGGCGCCGGCGCCAGGGCCTGGGCCGTAGCCGGCCGCGCGGGACTCCGGATCTGAGCCAGTCTGGTCATATATTTTCCGTTTCGTTTCATCGCTGAGGACCTGGAACGACTTCGAGACCCGCTTGAATGCTTCATCTGAATCAGGCGCCTTGTTCTTGTCCGGATGCACAACTACGGCCAGCTTCCGGTACGCCTTTTTGATCTCTATTGCCGTACACGTACGCTCCACCATCAAAATGCCGTAGTAGTCCGTCACCTTCAGCTTCATCACGCGGATGACCGCAGTCCGCTGCTCAGGCGTATATTCGGCGCCCATTCGCAGACCGATGTGTGTTCCTTCTAAGTCTGGGTCGAGCTTTCCACTTGCGGCGTGGCCAACTGTTGTGTTAAGCGTGAAATTTGGCAGCAGGAAATATCACGTGCCAATTACTCCGATAAGGGCCCTCCCCGGATTCACTTCTCCACGCATCTTTCTAGCAGTGGTGATCCCTCAACTCTACTTCTCTAATCACTAATTCACGTTTTCTTTGTATACTCCGCGTAGACTTGAACCATTTGTCCCTTGGGCGACTCCGCCATAGCCAACTCAAGCTGTTTATGAATTCGCAGTGGTCGCCAAATTGTCGTTACTATCGATGTGCTTTTCTCTTTTATCAAAGGGAACTTTGAGCATCGAGTCTGACGGCGTTTTGCTATATACTCGGCTAAATAACGGGTCTCCTACCTCAGCGCACGTCACTTCACTTTTAACTCAACTGCGTACATGCGCGCATCTGCGCGCACACGCAGTATCGGCAGTTTCGAAGATACTGTACGACATGAAAATAGTTAAGTCTGTTACTCTTTGTTTATGAATTTTTTCAACAGCGCGCAGATTTTTGGAGACCTCGTCCCAAATTACTTACACGCCTTACGCGTCGGCCCTAGCCCTTAGCTCCATTTATTACCACCGCCATTTGATACTAAACAACGCGTCTATTTCCGTTGCAACCGTCGACCCATGTCTGCCGCGACTATGCCACCCCGCGTTGTGCAAAACAAGCGGGAGTCAGAGGAGGCGTATCCAGATGCGAAAAAAACTCGCACTTTTGCTCAAAGCCTGAAAGACGAGGAAGAGGCGTTCAAACAGGAGAATGCTAACCATGGCATTGTTGGCGACCAGAAGTGGCAGCGTCCGCCACTCCCTAAGAACTGGGACAATAATGATATTGTATTCCAGCAGATAGATGCTGAGGAGTCAAGGTCTACGTTTAAGGACTCCAGCGGCAACACTTCCGCCATCGTGCGAATGTTCGGCGTAACCACCGACGGAAACTCCGTAATGTGTGATATCGCCAACTTCATGCATTACTTATACGTCCCATGTCCTACTGGATTGACAGAGAAGCACGTACCAGCGGTCTTGAAGGAGTTGGATTCGTCTGAAAAAAGCTTGACAGCGGCCATCGAGATGAAACAAAGTCTTTGGGGCTACAACGGCGACACAAAATTTCCGTTCCTTAAACTTATCTGCACTGATCCGCGCAACGTGGCCAGGATAAGATCCAGATTTGAGAACAACGAAGACGGCGGCGTCATTCTTGCAGGGTTCCGCTTTGGCAATCAGACATACGATAACATTTCCTACACCCTTCGCTGCACAATAGACTGTGGAATCGTAGGTATGTCGTGGATTACCTTGCCGAAGGACAAGTACAAGGTCATGCCTGCTTCGAAGCGTGAGTCGCGATGTCAAATCGAAGTCTCCATCGATTACAATGATCTTGTAGCGCATGAGGCTGAGGGTGAGTGGCTAAAATCGGCTCCATTGCGTATAATGAGCTTCGACATCGAGTGCTCTGGCAGAAAAGGCATCTTTCCGGATCCAAATATTGATCCTGTCATTCAAATCGCTTGCATGGTACAAATACAGGGTGCGACTCGCCCATTTGTGCGCAATGTTTTTACCTTAGGAACGTGTTCTCCAATCGTGGGTTCTCAGGTACTTGAACACAAGACAGAGGCAGAAATGTTAAATCACTGGTCTGAGTTCGTGAATGCCGTGGATCCAGATGTCATCATTGGCTACAACACAACGAACTTCGACTTTCCATACCTCATTGATCGTGCGGCAAAATTGAAGATCAGTGACAAGTTTGCCTTTTTTGGCCGTCTAAAGAACGTGCAGCAACGGCTCACCACCTCTACTTTCTCGTCTAAGGCATTTGGATCCTCGGAGTCAAAAGTGACGAACATCGAGGGCCGCATCCAGATTGACATGCTGCAATACATTCGCCGTGAGTACAAGATGAGATCCTATACTCTGAATGCTGTATCAGCAAAGTTTTTGGGTGAACAAAAAGAGGACGTTCACCATTCTATCATCACAGAGCTGCAGAATGGCAACGCTGACTCTCGTTATCGTCTTGCAGTGTACTGTCTAAAGGATGCCTACCTCCCTCTGCGATTGATAGATAAGCTTATGGCATTTGTGAATATGACAGAAATGGCTCGTGTAACTGGCGTCCCCATGTCGTATCTTTTGACTCGTGGACAACAAATCAAGGTCATTTCTCAATTATTTAGAAAGGCCCGCCAGGTTGATATGTTGATTCCAAATATGCGTCAGGAAGGAAGCTCTGATGAGCAGTATGAGGGAGCAACTGTCATTGAACCGGTTAGAGGTTACTACAGCATGCCAATTGCTACTCTCGATTTCAGCAGTCTGTATCCTAGTATCATGATGGCGCACAATCTTTGCTACACCACCCTGCTCACCCAAGATGCTGTTGATCGTCTGGGTCTCGTCAAGGACAAAGATTACGTCGTGACACCAAACCGAGACATGTTTGTCAAAAGAGACAAACGCCATGGAATTTTGCCTATAATTTTGAATGAGCTGCTCACTGCGCGTAAACGAGCGAAGGCTGATCTAAAAAACGAGACGGACCCCTTCAAACGAGCAGTGCTGGACGGCCGTCAGTTGGCTCTGAAGATCAGTGCAAACTCTGTATATGGTTTTACAGGTGCAACCATTGGAAAGCTGCCCTGTTTGGCTATTTCATCGTCGGTCACAAGCTATGGAAGAGAGATGATCGAGGCTACGAAGGAACTTGTGGAAAAGCACTATACTAAGGCGAACGGCTATGAACATGATAGCCAAGTAATATATGGTGACACAGACTCAGTGATGGTCAAGTTTGGCGTAGAATCACTTGAAGAGGCAATGAAGCTTGGTGAAGAGGCCGCAGGCGTTGTTTCAAAGACATTCTTGAATCCTATTAAACTGGAGTTTGAGAAAGTTTACTATCCATACCTGCTCATCAATAAAAAGCGCTATGCCGGCATCTATTGGACAAACCCCAAGAAATTTGACAAGATGGATACGAAGGGTATCGAGACTGTCCGTCGAGATAATTGTCAGCTCGTTCAAAACGTTATTGAAACTGTGTTGCATCGCATTTTAATCGATCGAGATACGAAAGCTGCTGAAGACTTCGTGAAGCAGACGATTACAGATTTGCTCCAGAATCGTGTTGATTTAAGTCTTCTAGTAATCTCGAAGCAGCTCTCACGCGCGGACTACGCTGGCAAACAAGCTCACGTTGAGCTGGCTGAGCGAATGCGCAAACGTGACGCTGGTAGCGCTCCAGCTCTGGGTGATCGCGTACCATACGTGATTGTCCAGGCTAAAGAAGGCGCTAAGAACTATGAGAAGAGCGAAGATCCAGTGTATGTCCTCGAAAACAATTTGCCTATCGACACAAATTATTACCTGGAAAATCAACTGAGCAAACCTCTTCTTCGTATCTTCGAGCCTATTCTTGGCAAAACAAAGGCAGGATCGTTGCTCACAGGGGAGCATACGCGAAGCGTGGTACGAGCGACGCCGGCCACGAGCGGACTTATGAAATTCGCTGTAAAGTCAGAGCTCTGTAAGGGGTGCAAGCGGCCCTTAACAGGCGCGTACAAGACTGGTGCTGTTTGTGCCAACTGCATCTCTCGTGTCCCGGAGTTGTACACGAAGGAGCTCATGAACGTTAATGAGTTACAGGTACGTTTTGCTAGACTTTGGACACAGTGTCAGGGATGCCAACACAGTATGCATCACGACGTCAATTGTGCGGCCAACGACTGTCCTATCTTCTTTATGCGGCGTCGGGTTCAAAAGGACCTTGTGGAAGGAGAAAAAGAGCTAAAGAAATTTGACAACTCGTGGTGAGTCAAGCATCGATATCCTTCTCTAATAAGGAAAAAAAAACCATTGCCATTGAATGCCCACCACAAATGTGTAAATAAAAGAATATATGATGTTTACTGGTGAAAAGTGCGTACCATTTCTTAGCTAGCTAGCCAAATGGTTGGGAGATTCTCCGAGAAACCTTTCTGAGGCAACTACTATCGCCTCGTCGTGTGCAGGGGAACTGAGCAAGCTTTCATCATCACGCATTTATTTGATTGATATTGGTAAAAACTTAATGAATGCAATCAATTAATTCAATAAAATACTATCTACATGTCGATTAGATCAATTTGCTAACTGAGAGAAGGTTTAGTCGACCTCCTCCATGACAGACTCCGCAGGAGCCTCCGAGGTCGCCTCAGTAGCAGCAGGCGTCTCCTCGGCGGAGGTCTCGTCGATGTTGAGACCAAGCGAGACGAGGCGGTTGATACGCGTTGCGAACGAGCTCGGGTCGTCCAGCGAGAAGCCCGAAACAAGCAGCGCCGTCTCGTAAAGGAGAGTGGTCAGGTCCTTGACCGTGCGATCAGTGGCACCATCGGCGTCAACCTTAGCCTTAAGCTCCTTGATGATGGCCGAACGAGGAGAGATCTCAATGATCTTCTTCGAGGCCATGTACTGAGACATGGTAGTGTCGCGAAGCGCCTGCGCCTTCATGATACGCTCCATGTTCGCGCTCCAGCCGAACTGACCGGTGCGAATAGCAGCAGGCGACTCAGCGCCAAGCTTGTCGCTAACAACGCACTTCTCGACCTGGTCGCCAAGGATCTCCTTGATGGCCTTGGTGAGGGGCTCGTAAGTCTTGATGTCCTCCTCACGCTGCTTCTTCTCTTCCGGAGACTCCTCAAGCTCGTAGTCCTTGGTAACATCGACAAGCTTGTGGTCCTCGAACTCCTTGAGCTGCTGCACACAGTACTCGTCAATAGGGTCGACCATATAGAGAACCTCGAAGTTGCGCTGCTTCAAGGCATCAAGGAATGGCGACTTCTCGACATTCTTGATGGACTCACCAGTGATGTAGTAGATGTTCTTCTGGTGCTCAGGCATGCGAGTGACATAGTCAGTGAGCGATGTCGGCTCCTCGCCGCTCTTGGTGGACTGGTAGCGAAGCAGCTTGGCAAGAGCAGCACGGTTGGTGCTGTCCTCGTGGATTCCAAGCTTCAAGTTCTTCGAGAACGCCTGGTAGAACTTGTTGAACTGCTCCTGGTCCTCAGAGATCTCGTTGAACATGTCAATGACCTTCTTGACGATGTTCTTGCGGATGACCTTAAGGATCTTGTTCTGCTGAAGCATCTCACGCGAAAGGTTGAGAGGAAGCTCCTCACTATCGACCACACCCTTCACGAACGAGAGCCACTCAGGGATAAGCTCCTCAGCATCGTCAGTAATGAAGACACGGCGCACGTAAAGCTTGATGTTCGAGCGCTTCTTCTTGTTCTCGAACAGGTCGAAAGGAGCGCGCGACGGCACGTAAAGAATGGCCTTGAACTCGAGCTGACCCTCGACGCTGAAGTGCTTGACCGCCAGCGGGTCCTCCCAGTCGTTGGAGATGGACTTGTAGAAAGCGTCGTACTCCTCCTTGGTAACCTCCTGGGGGTTGCGAGTCCAAAGAGGCTTCGTCTTGTTGAGCTCCTCGTTCTCAGTAACAACCTCCTTGATCTTCTTGGACTCCTTCTTCTCTTCATCCTCTTCCTTGACCTCCTCGATCTTGGGCTGCTTGTCTTCACCCTCCTCGGTCTTCTCGGACTCCTCCTCGGGGGCATCCTTCTCGATCTCCTTCGTCACAACGAGCTGGATGGGGTAAGCAACGAACTCGGAGTGCTTGTGCACGACCTCCTTAATCCGCTTCTCCTCAAGGTACTCAAGCTGGTCCTCCTTCAGGTACATGCGCAGCAGGGTACCACGACCGAGGGGCTCGTTAACGGTGTCCTTAGTGATGGTGAACTTTCCACCAGCCTCAGACTCCCAAATGTACTGGTCGTCCTCGTTGTGCTTTGTGATGACCTGAACACGGTCGGCGACAAGGAACAGAGAGTAGAAACCAACACCAAACTGGCCAATCATAGACATATCAGCACCGCCAGCAAGAGCATCCATAAGGAACTGCTTCGTGCCAGACTTGGCGATAGTACCAAGGTTGTTCACAAGATCAACCTTGGTCATACCTACACCGGAGTCACGGATCTCCAGAACCTTCTGCTCCTTGTGAGGGATGATGCGAATGAACAGCTCAGGCTCAGTGTCGAGCGCCTTGGGCTCCGAGAGCGAAATGTAGCGAATCTTGTCCAATGCATCCGAGGCGTTAGAAATAAGCTCACGCAGGAAGATCTCCTTGTTAGAATAAACAGTGTTGATGATCAGACTGAGAAGCTGAGAAATCTCAGCCTGAAACTCAAACGACTCACTCTGCGACATTTTTTGTTTCGTCTCTTGTGTCAATAGCAGGTGCTACAGCGCGGTGCGGATGGCCGGGGTTTATATACTTGCGGCTTTAAGGTGGGACTTCTGCAGGGCGTATTATTAATATGGCACCGAGAAGGTTCTCCAACCTCCCAAACGCGGAGGCAGAGGCAGTTATTTTGTGACGTGGACAGACCAGGATATGGCAAGGTAGATCAATAAGCTAGCAACAAATATCGATCAATGAGAACCGGCATATTTGAATCGAGTGCGGTATTTTTTTGAGAAAGGCAGGCCATAGTTGTGAGCGCGCCACTTCCGAAATAAGTTTCTAGAATGTTCTATTATATTTCACCTGAACCCTAGAAACCCTACTTCCGTAATTTCTTCCAGGTTATGGGTATATAGAACAGGTAAGGGTATACAAACCGCCCATGTGGGGGGTAAACAACGCGATTTACTAAAATGTTTTGTATATAAATAAGTTAAGCAATTGGCTTGGCGGACTCCATAACCGCACGACAATGCTCGAGTAGAACAGTATCATCAGTATGGCGCATGAGGTGCTCAATTTCTGTCATCAGTGATGTCAAAGTGGTTCTTGCCAAGCCACCGGCGAACGCGCCCTCGTTCACTGCGTTTACTATCTCAAGCGCTAAAACAACTGCTGCCTTGCGAAGTGCCTCCTCCTCAGGAGCGTGTTCGTAGCGTAGAATCCCTAGTGCGCAGTCTGCTGCATCATTTTCCTGTGTTTCTGAAAGCACGTGTGGATAGTTAGATATCACAATTCCCAGAAGAGAGCAAGAAGACAACCTGAAGCGAATATCCCGAGTATCCCGCGCCGAGGCACGAAGGTCTGATAGTAGCGTATCCACCAGCTGCGCACTGAGACGTAATGCCGTGCCCGGTGATATGATGCGTACTAACGCCTCACGCGCACGCAGAACAACATCCAGAGGGGCAGATTCTGAGTCAATTGCTGGAAGCAAGAAGGTCAAAACCTCAGAAGAGTCTCCCACGCGAGCCGCTGTCTCTATGCCTTTGATAGCATTGAGATATACGTAGGAGTCGTCATCGTGCAGTTCTCGTAAAAAGGCGGGCATAGCTATATCGAGGCTAACAGCACGCCGCTCCAATAGCTTCGTGTATAGGTAGAGTCCATATGCTCGCGAAGGAACTAAGGGCTCCTGAAGCGCTAAGCGTGCGGCTGCGAGAACTTCGGCGTTGTTTTCCATGTCGACTTCTTTTAGCTCGCGCCTACTTCCATCAAGCAACTGCAAACAAAAGTCGGCCTTTGAGCGAATTGAAGTTACATGCTCACGGCTCAACTTGTTCAATAAGGCTATTTGCTCCTCTGATATTTTCGGCTGACTCTCCGCGCTCTTGCCCAAAGACTCCATAAGTGCACTGCCCAGCAGTGAGAGGGACAGCTCCACCAAAGCCTGATCTTCTTCATTGAGTTTGTGGCCGCTGGTGATATTGGGTTCATTAGCGAAATCTTCATCATCATCCTCATCGTCGCTATCAGCATCGGCGATATTGAGTGTGTTTAAAGCGGGTTCAGCCGGTGTTAATGATCGCGCTATGTTCCCAGAAATCAGCCTAAATGACAGCTGTATTATCTGATCTGGATCACTAAACAGTTTCGGACGAAGGTGAGTGTCCTTGGCTAGTCTCTCAGCAATTTTAGCCAGAATCACGGCTGTCAATGGATGAGCTGTTGTTGTACCGTCGATATACAACTGGAGAACAAATATCAGAATATTTGTAGCCGTTGAATCTGCTACCTTGGCTAGTACGGTGACGAGGACATCTAGCCTAGCATCTATCAACTGCAAAAGGCTATTGCTACCGTCAAGGTTGTCCTTACCAACCATATCAATTAGAGCGGGCTGGTGTGCCTCCAAACCTGTCCACACTAGCCTCGAGTTCGGTAAACAGTGAGAAGTAAATGCTGGTATAATGCTTTTCATAGAGAGTTCTGGGTTGGTTTCCAGGATACGAGCCGTCAACGCAAGATAAGCGCTGTCGAGCTCGCCTTTTGAATTTGACCTAGATGCAACAACAAGTAGCCAAACAGCCACGCATATTCGGGCAGCGACATGGGCGAAGAAAGCGCTATACTGAGCTTCGGTGGACTCAGCCAAACGCAACATCGCAGCCAAAGACATCGTTGCAGGTAATCCTGAGGACTCAAATGGTTGCACGAGAAGGTTGCGAAGCTCACCGAGGAATCGCGGCTGTATTTCAGACAAAACAGCTACGACACGCGCAGAAGCTTCAGCTACTTTACCACCAGCAGAACCGGCAAGAAGTGAATACAGCTGCGACCCCAGAGCACGAATGTAGGCAACCTTCGACACACCGGTGGGAATCGACGCTAGCACTTGAGCTGCCTTATCGGAATTCTCGAGTTGTACATCCTGGTCGGCACCGTCAGACTTTGGCTCGATGACAAGCTCAATGAGAGTACGTACAGCATCAGTTCTGACCACAGGCAACTCTCCTAGACTTTGAATCAAAACCGGCTGTGGCGCTGGACAAGATCGCAGCTGAATGAGCAACTTGTAGAGCATAAATGTCGGAACCTTGTGAAGCAATTGAGTAAATAATTCTGGGTAGAAGCTGCCAGCAGCTAAAAGATCGACCAGAAATGGAGATATGAGAATGAGACTCGACAGGTCGTCGCCTTTGAGCACAATTGAGACCAGCAAGTTTGTTGTATAGCTGAGGTCTTTGAGGTTGGGTTGATTGACTGGGCGCTTAGGTGGTAACTTCCAAGAAATGCGGGGCTGCAGAGGTACCATTGAATCGTCAGGAATGTATGGGTAAAGTCCATAAACAACTATGAGTTTCATGAGCGCAGTCACAATCTTCATATCATCTACGGCAACAGAAATGAGCTCCTTATGTTCCGAATCCGGAGATTGAGGGGCAAGCTCGTCTTGAATTGCAGTAAGGTGCTTTAAGGCGATGCTAGCCAGTTCAGTGGAGCTGCTATTAGTACTTAAGGCGCTGGGATCGGGGGCGCCGGACTTGACGAGCAGCTGGCCCGAGTCAAGCCACTCACGCGCCAAATCCATTCACCTTGTGCTTGATCACGCTCTAAGATCGGTAAGGACACACACACTTGTTGACAGTAATTACGAGGTTTGTGGAAGGCGGCGGCGAGCCTGTGTTACATAATTAATTTTTTTCATTCTAAGATTCAGCGAGCAGTTCAGGACTGAGTGGTAACTTGCTGCGCATTTAGCCATGTCGGACTCTGGGGAATTTGAGGAGGAAGTTTCGCTGCTTGATTTTGCCCGTGAGGGTATCATTGAGCCGTTTGAAGAGCTTCTGCAGACTCCGCAGGGTGTCGAAACGGTTGTGGCCGCGAAAGAAGAGTTCTCGGACGCAAACGTGCTGCACATGGCTGCCGCGAACGGTCACACCCAGCTTTTGAAATACATTCTTGAGCATCTGCCCGAGCAGGCGCGGAAGCAGCTCGCGAGCGCCACCAACGGGAGTGGAAATACGCCGATGCACTGGGCCGCGCTCACGGGCTCACTCGAATGTGTGACGCTTTTGGTTGAGGCCGGCGCGGACCCGCTGGCTAAGAACACTGCCGGGCTGGACCCGATATACCAGGCCGAAAACGCTGGGAACGATGCGATTGCCAGCTACCTATGCGGCGTGGCAGATCTGAAGGAGTTTGACGAAACAAACGAAACAAACGAGGAACAAAATTAAACAGTTCTACTTGGGTATATCGAGGGCAGCCCTGATTTCGGCGCGCACGCGCTCGACAAACGCGCCCGGGTTATCGCGCCACAGTTTGCTAGCATCGATGTTCGCGCCACTCTCCGGATTCGGCTCTGCCAGCATGCTAATGACGCTAATAAGAATTTTCTCGACGCTCTGGATAGGCGACCATCTTTCTGCCGCCGTCTCGTACATGTTCGGGTCATCACCAGGCGCATGCAGAATCGAGATACACACCTCGCCGTTCGGATAAACGTTCGGATGGAAAATCGGCGGTGTAAACTGCATTTTAGGGGGGTTCAGCGGGTAATCCTGCGGGAAAGACAGTGTTGCGGGAAACACGCCACCCTCGTAGCATGTGTCTGCGGGTCCCGCCAGCAGACACTCCCACTCGAGAAAGTTGTCCTCAGAAACCGGGCCGGCACTGATGCCCTCGGGCGGGTCCTTGATGAGCTGGCGGTACTCTGTCATGAGCCGCTTCACCGCAGTGGACGTACGCTTCGTTTTGGGCGGCATTGAATTTTGTCTCACCTCGGCTGTGGCTGGTCTATAAAACTGACTCCCACGGAGGCTTTTTACGTGGTGGTGCGTGGCCAAAACCAGATAGTTGTGGGAAAGCAGGACGAGGCTCACCGAGGGATGACACTTACTTACATCAGCAAGTTTCCTACTACACCGGGGGACCAAGCCGTTACACGTAGTCACCTCTGAAACTAAAGTAAAACCGCCCTTCTAAAATTAAACGCTGTGCACACAGCCTGCTAACAGAGGTTCTTTATTATTTGGCTTTGTTTTGCCGCTCAAGTCGTATTGCTGCTAGTAGTAGCATTTTAAAGTACTACAACTGAATACGATGAATACGGAGCTTGTAGCTGCAGCGCTGCAGGGACATCTTGCGCCAGAGGAGGGCAAGTCGGTCAACGACAAGCTCGTGGCCGAATTCCTCACGCCCAAAGCACAGTTCAGCAATAGATGGCTGCAGAAACTTCAGCCGCAGAAACACCTGAATGCGCGGCAGTTGGCGCTTGAACTGGCAGAAATGCCGGAATTTGACCCGCGTGTGCAGATTCAGTTCGACCGCGTGGGACTCGATGGCGATGTCGAGGCTCTAAACTTGCGCACCGTCCCATTGTTACAGTCGAGCACATCCGCCTCTTTGTCGATGACCCGACGAATGGGGTCTAAGAAAGACGCTGTGCGAGGCCGGTCCGGACACATGCCTTTCACGCCTGGTGGTCTGGAAATCAACGAAACGAGCACAACTAGGGAAATGCACCACAACCATCTTGGCCTCCTGGACACAGCTCCAGGGCTCAGCCGAGCAGGGAGTATTAAGGAGAACCAAGACACGAGCGCCGTTCCCAGCCTCAATGAGGGGTCAGACAGTGATGATGAGGTCGAGACCGCTGATGAAATCGAAGCCGAGGATGACGGCTCAGAGATTGAGCCCATGAAGGAGTCAAAATTCAACTCCATCGACTCACTGCTTCCATCAACAGCAAGCTTCGTGCGTGATATCAACCTAGAAGAACTGCGAAAGCCTCAGCAGAAAAACTGGGCGCACATGGTTGACATCAATCAAGAAATCACAAATTTCAATGAACTGGTACCGAACCCGGCTCGAACTTGGCCGTTTGAGTTGGATACTTTCCAAAAAGAGGCTGTTTACCACCTGGAAAGAGGCGACTCTGTATTCATTGCTGCTCACACGTCGGCTGGTAAAACCGTTGTTGCCGAATATGCCATGAGTTTGGCCGCAAAACATATGACAAAGTGCATTTACACCTCGCCAATCAAGGCATTGAGCAATCAGAAGTACCGCGACTTCAAGCAAGAGTACGAGGACGTAGGTATATTGACTGGCGATGTGCAGTTGAATCCTGATGCATCAACATTGATCATGACTACGGAAATCCTGCGCTCAATGCTGTATCGCGGTGCTGATATTATCCGCGATGTTGAGTTTATTATTTTCGATGAAGTTCACTACGTCAATGACAGCGAGCGAGGCGTCGTTTGGGAGGAAGTTATCATTATGTTACCAGACCACGTCAAACTGGTGCTGCTCAGTGCGACAGTTCCAAACACGTTCGAGTTTGCTAACTGGGTTGGCAGGACGAAGGAGAAAGATGTGTATGTCATTTCGACCCCTAAACGTCCTGTACCACTGAAACATCACATCTGGGCCAAAAAGCACCTCTTTGAAATTGTTACTGAAGACCGTAAGTTCAACGAGGTTGGTTACAAGAGTGCACAAGATCTAGTTAAGCCCCCCGCACCATCTGGTGGTCAGGCATCTCGAGGTGGAGCCTCTGCCGGAGCTCGCGGCGGTAGGGGTGGTAATACGCGCGGTGGTGCGCGCGGTGGTGCGCGTGGTGGCGCCCGTGGTGGCTCATCAGCTCAACAGGCTATGAAACGTGCTATGCCATCTCAACCAGGACGATTCAATGATGGTCAGGCATCTAAGACTACGCTACTAGACCTGACAGAGTATTTGCGCAGTAAGCAACTAATGCCCGCTGTGTTCTTCGTGTTTTCGCGTAAACTCTGCGAACAATACGCTCAACAACTGCAGAGTGTATCTTTGAACACCGGTCGCGAGAAGTCTCAAGTGTACATGTTCATGGATAAGGCTGTTGCCCGCTTGCGCAAGGAAGATCGCGAGCTGCCGCAAATTCTAATGCTTCGTGAGTTGCTTCAACAAGGTATTGGAGTGCATCATAGTGGATTGCTCCCAATCATGAAGGAGGTGGTTGAAATCCTATTTGCTAAGGGCCTGGTGAAACTACTTTTTGCAACTGAGACGTTCGCGATGGGATTGAACCTGCCAACCCGCACCGTCGTATTCAGTGCCGTGAAAAAGTTCGACTCCAAGGTCATGCGTTTCCTATCCCCTGGTGAGTACACACAGATGGCAGGCCGAGCCGGGCGCCGTGGTCTCGACAAAGTCGGTACGGTGATTATCATGAATAACAACAAGGATGAAATTATTCCTCGAGGACCGTTGGAAACCGTAACCCTTGGTGTACCAACGAAGTTGACATCACAGTTCAGACTTACTTACACAATGATTCTTTCGTTGCTTCGCATTGAAGCTGTCAAGGTCCAGGACGTAATCCAGCAGTCCTTCTCAGAGAATGCTTCTCATGTCTTGCGGCCAGAGCGTGAGAAGTCGCTTATCGCTGCGCAGAAAGTTGCCGCTGATTTGAGCCGTGAATCACAAAAGCTTGTGGAGGAGCATAATTTGAACCCTGAGCTTGCTACAGCTATGGCCTCATATCACACCCTGGCCAGAGATTTTCACACTCTTACTGCTGAGGTCTATGAAGTGGCAGTTATGTTCAGATCGTCTTCTATCGTTGAGAGATTCTGTTTTTACCGTGCTCCCGGAGGCAAACTTATGCTCGGAGTCATTAAGAACGTGCTGCGTAGCGAAAATAAGGTCTTGGTTCATCCTGTTGGCTTCGTTGGTGGAAAACATAAGGAATTTTTACACTGGTCTGCGGTTGACACGAACCCAGCATCATTTTTCGTGAGTACCATTACTGGTAAGCTCCACATGCAATCCATCGCTCTTGATACAATTGAGCTAATAAGCTCGGTTCGCGCCAAAGGATTTAGTAAGGTTCGGAAGGCCAATGCTGAGGATGCTCAGAAGGCTTACAAGACATATCTCGAGAACAGTGAGACTGTGCTCATCGAGATGAACTTCGACAACATCAAGGCTGTAGATGCACGCACTGCTATGAGAAAGCGTGATTTATTGATCAAAGACATGAAGGCTGCAGCAGCCCTGCTTGATGAGAGCCTCGGCAGTGGAAAGTCCAACAAAGAGCAGATGAATGCTCGCAGCAAACTATATGAGCTTGTAGCCAAAACCAGCGAGGTCGAAACTGAAATGGCACATATCAAAGCGTCGGCTACTGCCGCAAATACCGCTTTGCTTCCTGATTATGAACAACGTGTTAATGTTCTTAAAGAGGCTAATTACGTTGATGATCAGCTCAACGTGCTGTTGAAGGGCAGAGTTGCTTGCGAAATAAGCACCGGCTATGAGATTTACTTGACAGAGCTGCTCCTAGAGAACTTCCTAAGTTCATACGAGCCTGAGGAGATCGTGGCTCTCCTTTCAGCATTTGTATTTGAAGGAGCACGAGGAGCTGAAGATCCGATAAGTGTAACGCCCAAACTTGATGACGGCAAAGCCCGATTGCTCAAGATTGTAGACCGTGTTCAGGCCCTGGCTACCAAAAACCAAGTCACCATCACACAAGAAGAGGCCGAATTCGCAGAGAAGAACAGATTTGCTCTCATGCAAGCTGTATATGAATGGGCACGCGGCATGAACTTCAGTGAAATTATGGCACTGACCACTGTTCAGGAGGGTTTGATTGTTCGTGTCATTAATAGACTCGATGAAGTTTGCCGATCAGTGATGTCAGCGTCCAGGATCATTGGTGACGTCGAGCTTTATGATAAGGTTGCGATTGCACAGGAGCGCATAAAGCGCGACATCGTTTTCTGCTCCTCTTTGTATTTGTAGACGGGCTTTATCGCTATCTATACAGCGAGTAATACAGTCTTGAGATTGGTTGCTTGGAGACGCGAGTCACTAGATCTTGTAACTTCCGTGGCTGAGCTTATCATTGATGAACATATCTGTTACATCGTCACATGAACCAGCGGTACTGAATATGATGTCGATGAAATGCATGTCCGCCTGACAATGGTAGTACACTTACTCAAATAAGTAAGTATTATTTAAGTTAGAGGAATACAAAGAAGGTAAATATTTATACAAGCCGCTGGAGCATGAAGTTTAACAATGGCAGTAGTAGCCAAATGGTGGGAAGCGTGGTCTCCAGAGAATGTGACCATAGCAGACGAGACACCCGACGAAGCATGGAAAGCCTGCGTACTTCAAGGTGTATATTTTGGCGATAGTGAGTACAACGGAAAGCTGGGGATTCGAATTTCCTCCATTTTCGTTATTTTCTTTACAAGCTTAGCAGTAACACTTGTGCCACTGTTAGCAAAAAGGTGGAATGTACCAAAGCTCTATTATGTTATAGCCAAGATGTTCGGAAGTGGAGTTATAGTGGCAACAGCCTTTGTTCATTTGATGGATCCCGCCTATACTGCTCTTGGGCCGAATTCTTGTGTGGGAATGTCGGGAGAGTGGGCCAGCTATAGCTGGTGTGCAGCTATAATTATGTGTGGAGCTCTGTTGACGTTCCTCGTTGATGTCTATTGCAGCGCCTTTGTTGCACGAAAATATAGTAACTACAGCAGCGACGGCTCTAAAGTAGAGGTGGCAAGTGCCACAGATGATCCAAGGGTAACGCAGCAAAGTGGCCGAAAAACGGGTAATGTATCCAGCCAGGCTCTGATCAATGACGCGCGAAGTAATACCGAAAATGCTGAACAGCTTACAGGGCAGAATTACGCGAGTGACGATGATCTCGTATTTCGCTCTCAATTTTACGGTTTTTTGATTCTAGAATGCGGCATCTTGCTACATTCTGTTATGATTGGTCTCTCCCTTGGTACCACTGCGAACATCGAAGCTCTGTATGCTGCAATTGCTTTCCATCAAGCCTTCGAGGGGCTGGGAATAGGAGCACGGCTCTCAGCCATCCCTTTTCCGCACAAACTTCGATGGATCCCTTACGCTCTATGCTTCGCATATGCTATAACTACGCCAGTTGCTATAGCTATCGGACTTGGGGTTCACGCAACCTACCGCGAAAATGGGTACACATCTTTGGTGGTTGCCGGTATTTTGGACTCGTTTGCTGCTGGTGTTTTGATATACACCGGATTTGTAGAGTTGATTGCCCGCGATTTCATCTTCAACGAAACAGTAAAATCCCTTTCGGAACTCAACATAGAGATGGTGAGTTTCCTTGCAGGAGCCGGGATAATGGCCGTCATAGGGAAATGGGCTTAACGAGTGGAATTATTTTCATGTCATTCATTAACACGTTATATAGCCGAAAGGTAAATAAATTAAGCTAGACTAGACACGAGTCTTTTCCCCCTAATAGGACAGTCCGTCGATGTCCTCGTCGTCCTCGATGCTTGGGGGAATTTCTACAGATTTCAAAGATCCATCAAAATTCTCCATATACTCAATTGGAGAGTGGAACTTGTCTTCATCCAGTGTAGCAAAGTGTTCTTGAGAGAACTCAGCATCAACTAAGGCCAAGTAAATATCTTGGAAACTTTTAATGAGCGTCCGAATACCAAGTTGAAAGCCAACGTCAGGCCTTCCACGATGACTTGGAGGAGCCGCAGCATACTCAGGAAAGTTCTCGGCAGTGACACATTGCGCAAAATCAATGAGCCTGACAGATATATCTGTTTTCCGGGTCTCGAACTGATCGTAAACTAGAAGCAAGCTCGCGCCGTACAGACGATAATCAAAGAGCTCGTCTATGATTTTTTGCAGCTGCCCAAAACGTCGCAACAGCTTTGGAATGTGGCGAATAACAGACCAAGCGGTTCCATCATACAGAAACCTCATCAAGCACAATTGGAACTGCTTGAGGCCACTGATTCTACGACCAAAGTACTTGTCTCTGAAGAACACGTCTTTGGTCTGAGAACTTGAAACCAGCATACCACAGATTCTTACGCCAAGCTTTCTTGAGGTGGTTGCCCGGCACTTAGCCATTTGTGACTGTTGCTTTCTCAAAGCGGCATCAACTCCATATTGCCGTGTACCCATCTTCAAATCTAAGACGCAAGGTTTCTTTCTTGTATGCGTCAAATCTTCGAGAAGGATAAATCTCTCAGTTTTGGTGTACATCGAAGACATAGACGGCGAAGGCGAATTAAGCGACTGAGTTTCAGAATTGGCCAGCGGTGTATTTGTACCTTGAATGGGTGTGGTGGTGCCACTACTCGAGCTAGGCATTTCTGGCATCCTGGGCAAGTTTGTTTGGGAAACAGAATGAGACGAGGCGACAGTGCTTGAGCCGTTGAGTTGGCTACTGATGCGGTCATCAGAGCGGCTATGTCTGCTGGAGCGCCGTAGTGCTAATCGATCATGGCGCTCCGGAGCAAATACTTCTTTGAGTACAAGATCTTTAAGATCGCGGTTGACTGTTGTTGCTCCTTTGCTATTCGCTTCATCGACAGCACCCCAGGTCATCATGGAGGGCCGCTGATCATTCAAATTGAAGGAACCACGAGGACCAATTTCAGAGCCTTTTCTACCTTGGACCTCGAGGTTCTCATTGCTGGCCTGCTTCTTGTCAAGAGCCGACTCTCGCTGTTGACACAGCATCATCATTGACCGAGGCAGTATATGCATGTTATCGTCGAGCAAGACTTCGCTATAGCTCGAGAGGGCGGATTGGGACTTGGCTCTGGGAAGCTGCGATTTGGCCGAGTCTCCGTTCTCGCCCGACTGATTCTTGCTTGCCGAGCCCAAGGAGCGTTTATCAGTGCACTCTTCTTCGGCGCCGGTGGTTGGCAGAACAGTGTGCCTAACATTCAACACGCCAATATATTTCGGCATGAAGTTGAGCAAGTCTTGATGATACCTCTCAATTGTTTCATAGAACATATTTTCTCGGTTCTGGAGAGTCTTGCAAACAGCTCTGCGCGAGAAACGGAAAATTGCCGTATGCCCACCGACCTTGTGTTTGAATGGCTTCAGTTCGACACTGAGTGGGTAATTTGGCTCCTCCTCAGTGTCGGAACCTCTATCACTACTACCCGAAGAGCCCACAGAGCTATCACCATCTTCGCTCTCACTCTCGCTTTCGCCCTTGGACACCGACTGATGCGGGACATAGGTTGCCTCACTTACTGCCTCGGCGCGGCCCTTGCTGAATACGGAGCTGCCGCTTTCGCTAGAGGAGGGCGGCTTGCTTGAGAGAAGGGAGGAAGATCTATGTAGGTTCGGGGTCTCAGCACCAATGGGGGCCTCATTGGGCTCTGCCGGTGACGCTGGCTCCGAGTCTTTAGACGCCTCCTCGACCACGACGACCGCCTCCTCTTCAACACTACCCAGCTCTAGTTTAGACAAATCGGGCAATTCTATAGAGTGTGTACGGACTTCTGAGTCTTCATTTGCTCGTGGCGGCGACTTCGCCCTCACAGCAGCCTTTGCCGCCTCCTGGTCACCCTGGAATACACGTAACGACTGGCTCGCTTTACGCGCGCGCGAGACATCTACGTCGTGCATCCGTGAAACAGCAGCTAAGGCATTGATGTATTCTATGCTATCAAAACAAACCACAACAGGAGCGATTGGTAGCAGGCACGGCTAGAATCGGAGTTGCGGCAGGTTTGCTTGCCTTAATATAGTACGAAGGTGTGTATGTTAAGACGGACCGTTCCCAAATTACAAAGCACTCGTATATCAACACAGCCTCCCACCCCGCTTTTGGGCTGAGCGGCCAATTGAAACGCAATGATGCCGAGCTGGCGGGCGGGCAAATAGGGAGGGCATTATGAGCACCAATTACATTCAAAGTGTACTGTTTAGGGTCTCTAGATAATCAGTTTGGTGTGAATGTCTTGGGGAAAGGGCCTGAAGTAATCATATCAGTTGCCCCACGTGTGAGCACCAGGTTCCCACGTGCCCATGATGCGGCATGAACGGGTGGGCCAGCCTTGGTACACGTGTATTTGTATGTATTTGTATTGTCATTTGGCAAATGAGCTGCTTCAGTGACACTCAATGGTCGAGGAAACGTGCGGCCAATTGGGGGATATCAAAGGAACATTCGCGAATACTGCCCTTTATGCTATCGGACCCGGCCAGATACGCCACACACGCTCACGCGTGAGACTCTAGACGTATTATGTATCACACCACTGACGTAAGAGCCCTATACGGCGTGACTGCTAGGGCTAGAAAAAATTATCACGCGCACCCGACTCACGGCCCTGCTGACTTCGCGGCGACACATCCCAGCGTGAATAAGTGTATCGCTTCGAATCCATCAAACCGTATTGAGGAAAATGCAGAACGACGCTGGTGTTAACGTCGAGCTTTTCGTGCCTCGCAAGTGCTCTGCCACTGGCCGCCTTATCAAGCCCAAGGACCAGTCTGCTGTCCAGATCAACGTGGCCAAGCTGGACGCCAACGGACATGCCATCGCTGACGACAACTACACATACGTCCTCAGCGGTTTCGTGCGCCAGAAGGCCGAGGCCGATGACTCGCTGAACCGCCTCGCCCAGCAGGACGGCATCATCAACGGTGTCTTCTCTTACCAGCGCTAAACAGGTTGACCGGAGCTACTCCTGTCATTTTTTCCAAAAAAGAAACCTGGTCATATGCCGATGATACTTTTATCATCTAAATTTTTATTCGTCATTGCTGTAATCGCTGCGTGACATGTTTATGCCTAATAGTATAAATAGGAAGCAAATGTTGCTTGAGTCTTTTTCAATTCGGCGTGCTCCACGGGGCTGATGTCCTGTTTTTGGCTGACATCTCTATGTGTCTGTAGTTGAGGTGTTGAGGAGTCTTAAAGCTTAGAACACATAGACTTCTGCGGTGCATAAAAAGACATCCAAATGGGCTGAAGCCGCCTTCCCAGCATGCGGTGACAACAACCCAGAAATTAACCACGTACTAGGCAGTAATGATGGATTTATAGTATTTACAGATGAATAGGGACTCCAGGGTGCCAACTACGGCATCTTATCTGAAACTAGGGCGACTCTTTCAAAAGTCTCAACTACCTCTTGGAAGCCAAAGGCTGGGTCGTTGAGAGATTTGTCTATTTCACGGGCGACGGCGGTAATCTCTGTAGAGAGCAATGCAAACTGCACATCCTGCTTCGTGTAGTAGAGGTTCAGCAGCATTGAGAACACGGATTCAGCACTCTCCAGAAAGCGGTCTGAGAACGCGGTTTGAACCGCCTTCGGAAATGTGTACACCGGTCGCAAGCTGTTAGGGGTCTCGAGGTCAATCACGAAGCTCGCACCCGGATATTTCTCGCTCACTAGCGCATTCATAGTTGGAAGTAAGGCGGAAGCTTGTTGCCAGTCACTGTATACGGCACTGACCAGATCCTGGAATATCGACCAGAAAGCGCCGTTTCCTAGAAGGTAAACATCCACAATAATATCTCGCGCGGCTTTCAGGTCATCCTGCAACGCTAGTTTGACTACACGGTTGAGCTCGTCGTACCTCACGATCACAGGAATCAGCGAGCGCCAGATCTCAGACTCGACCGAAGGAGGGCTAGAATCTTGTGGTACGTGACGCGGTTCCGATGATTGTTTGTTCAAGCTCGTTAGGACTGCCCTGACGCCATGCTGTACGCTAGTGGGGCGCTGTGTTAGAGAAAACGAAGGCGACTCTTCCTTCTGCGTGCTACCTCGAATACTCAGAGGACGCAGGTCGGTCCGCGCCAATGACATCGCATCGTAGCCCTTCTCACCGAGAACCACAAGCATTCTATAACACTGCAGAGCGGCACGCGCAATATCAATAGGCAGGAAACTTGGAATGCGCTGTTCGTCAAGACTCACGCCTGATGTTTCCTCGTCCACACTGAAGAACGTCTTGGGAAAGTGAGCCTTTTGCATAGCCCGAGATGCTTTGCGGAGCACGAGAGGTTCCGTGATGCCCACAACGAACGACAATTCGTCGAGGGAAGGGCCTATGACTGCAGCAACGACTCTCCACAGCATGGCACCATGCCCGAATTGCGATTGCTGTAGTATAGCACGAGAATAAGCACGTTCCAAGATGGTGGTTGCCGTAGGCACGCGGAGCAGACGGCCGCGTTCCCTCAGGTCAGCGCAACCAACAAGCTCAGCCAAGCTAAGGGCCAGAGTATTGATCTGGAAGAATTGTGAATATAGTGTGGCAAGGCCGGTATGCAAGTCGAGAGTGGGAAGCAGTAGCAGCTCACTGACCTCATAGTCAATCGCAGTTGCCAGGGCCAACGCCGTACGACACACGCCGGAGCCCTGCACTAAGTCGCGTATGCTTCCTGCAGCACGGCGGAGTCGGCGCAGATAGCTTCCACACTTCGCAAACAAAGCAAGGTAGTCACCGAACTTAGATTTTTCAGCATTCTTGGCAACATGAAACTGCATATGGGGCTCATCCCAGTACACGAGATTCGACTCGAGACCGATAGCTGCGTTGATAGCTGCTTTAATGACATGTTCTTTGGTGACGGCATCAAAATCAATGTAGTATGTGGCGCCAGCACCACCTACAAGAAGATCATCAGGGCCACCAGGGCCACCGGAGCCATCGACTTTGGCTATAAGATCGTCCCATGTAAAATTACGATTGCCTGCGAATTCACCCCGATTTCGTTCCGAATTTGAAACATTAGTTTTACTTTCAGCATTCAGACGCAGTTTATGCAGCTCATAGCCTGACTGGGTTCGTGCATTTGTGGCGTCGTCAGCGCGATTCGTCAATAAGGCTATTTGCGGGCCTAGGGACACGCGGGTTGGGGTAGACGCAAGGACGCCTGCAGGGTCCAAATTAAGCTGTAAGGGCGGTGGCTGGACTGGCGTTGCGTGGCCGATTTGGGCGGTTTCGAAATCGCAGTGTTTTACTGGATGCCTGAGATCGCCCAATTCGGCGTTCTCGCCCGTGTAGCCGGGCTCAAGCCGTGCGCGCTTGCACACGCGCTCAGATAGGCTCAGCATTTCGGCGCGCACCTCACACGCTCGCTGTTGAAAGGAAATGCAGCCGCTGCCCGGTGCCTGCTCGCCGTTTCGTTGAGGCCCAAAGAAAAAAATTACGCCGGCGCCGGCGAGTTCTGTCACAAAAGCGGGCCGCGCACCTGCACGCGCCGCCTCGAGGCCCGTGGGACGAATGACAAACCTGAGTCAGCGCACGCTGCCCGGCGGCACAAACACCGGCGGCGCACGGGTAAGCACCTCCGATAGGCACGCGCGCCCCTTACCCTGACCTTCCTCCCCCCCTCACAAACCAGCTTAACACCGCCTCGTTGCAACCAGCCGCGGAGACTGGGTACTGGCCTGTTTCGCGTGTAGAACAAAGCTGCCTGGTGCACGCTTTCGCCACCCCTACGCCCGACGCAATCTGCAGACGCAACCAGTCAGGCTGACTGCACACACACCCACGCGCGCTAATGCGATTCATCTCCAGAGACAACAGCCGGATCCTGCCATCCGACAAGGACCAGGCTGCCTCTACTTTGTGGGGCAGCCGCGGCCGTAGCCGGCGGAACTCTGTGTTTGAGGACGCGCTTGAGCCACCAACGGGACCTGAGCTGCGCAGCGCCAGCGAGCCATATATCTCGAATGCCACGTTTGCACGGCCGCTCTCACGCAAGAACTCGGCAGCTGGCGCGGAAGTAGATGCGACAGTCAATCAATCCGACAGTTCGGACTCCGATCCGCCCGCTGCAGACGTAATTGACCCGCTTCCAGATCCGCAACACAGCCAGCATATATCGGCCGATCCGTCCGCCGCGCCTACACCACCGAACGAGCTGCAGAAAGAAAAGGAGGGCGGCTTGCATTTCTCCTCAAGGTTAAGACACCTCTTTCGTATCAGCTCTCCTGCTGCGCATCCCACCCCAACAGTATCGAGGCGAGTATCACCTGCAGTGACTCCAAAGGGTACCTCGCCCCTCTTCCCGCCGCAAACAGACGCTGCCTCCCAGGGTATAGCCCCAATGCATCTCTCAGATACGAGACAGGTTACTCCGTTACGAGCCCCCAGCAGTGGCCCATCCGATGGCGACACCACGCTCGTCAAGCAATACGAGGATTACACAGAACCGCGCTACTCACCTGAGGCAGCCGACCCACTTGATGCTTCTGCAAAAATACCCATAGACCCGCCCCAAACAAAGGGTCCGGGCTCGGGCTCGGTGCCTCTGCCGCTGCCTGCGCTCGAGTCGAGCGGTCCTGTGCACGCAGACCTGCAAGACTCAAAGGAATCCAGCATAGAGCCCAAGGATGGCATTGCATCCCGCACCGGTAGTAAAGACCGCACCGGTAGTATCGACGGAAAGCCGTTCCCGCAAGTCGAGTCGCAACCGGCTTCTCAGCATAAGAGCAATACCTGGAACCGCCTGGCTATGTTCAAGAGGTTCCGCTCAGGTTCAAACTCGGCAAACCCTAGCAATAGCAGTCGTCAAGAGAGCCCAGATGCATCTCAGAATAGCCATGATCCTGCGATATCCACCGAGCAGCCCCTAACAGCAACGTCGTCAACAAGCATGGCTGCCATGGCTGCGAAGGAGGCCTTGTCCAAGAGCAGCAGTAGCAACGTTGCTCCTGGTCAGACCCAAGCCCCTCCACAGATCGTGCAGACTCAAGCAGACCAATCGCGCCCAGCCGGGGAAGACCGCTCGGTTTTCAAGCATCTGAGGCGGGTTGCATCTGCACCAAACAATGTCAAGCAGGTGGATCCTCATCTCCGCATTGGAGAACTTAAGGATGGCCGCTCGTCAGTGGGAATCAACAGCAACCTGCTGAGTGCACAGAACCGAAACAGTGTCTCGTGCACGCGCACGCGTAGCTACTCAAGGTCCTCGACTAAAGTCAGTGAGGCCGAAGTTGGCCCAGGTGATTTCGAAAAAATCCGATTGATAGGACGCGGCGACGTAGGCAAAGTTTACCTCGTGCGCAACCGTAAGAACAACGAGCGATATGCTATGAAAGTTCTGAGCAAGCGTGAGATGTATGAACGTAACAAGATCCAGCGCGCCAAGGCGGAGCAAGAGATCCTTGCCACTGCGAACTACCCATTCATTGTCACGCTGTATCATTCATTCCAGTCAGAGGACTACCTGTATCTATGTATGGAGTTCTGTGGTGGTGGTGAGTTTTTCAGAGTGTTGCAGGCACGCGAGGGCAGGTCTCTTAGCGAGCCTGATGCTCGATTTTACGCAGCCGAGGTCACTGCAGCCCTGGAATACCTGCATCTTATGGGCTACATCTATCGAGACCTCAAGCCCGAGAACATCCTTCTTCATGAATCGGGCCATATAATGCTTTCCGACTTTGATTTGAGCAAACAGAGCGAGGAGCATGGCCAGCCAACAATGGTTTCTAGTGGTGGCAAGTCATTCTCCAGTGGCAGCAACAATATGGCTCTGGACACAAAAGCATGCATTGCGAATTTCCGCACTAACTCCTTTGTGGGCACAGAAGAATATATTGCACCAGAGGTGATCATGGGCACATACCACAGCACCGCCGTGGATTGGTGGACGCTAGGGATTCTGCTCTACGAAATGTTGTACGGAACGACCCCATTCAAGGGCGCCAATCGCAAAAACACGTTTGTAAATATCCTGAAAAAAGAGTTGACGTTCCCCGATGGCTCGACAACTCCCGATGGAACGGGCGTATATCAGCACACGTCATCGCAGTGCCGGAACCTCATCCGCAAGCTGCTGATCAAGGATGAGGCAAAACGCCTTGGGAGCCGCGCAGGCGCATCAGACGTTAAACAGCACCCGTTCTTTAAAAACGTGAGCTGGGCTCTGCTTCGCAACATGAAGCCTCCCATTGTACCAGCCGAGGATCCCTCGACCCAGAAGAAGCGCGAGTCAAACCTCAAAGACTCGCTTTCTTTAGAATTCGGTGAGCGTTGGGAGCGACGCCGTCCTTCTCATAACTCTGAGGACCTGAGCGACATGTTCAACGGCTTCTCTTCTGTTACTATGCATTACGACGTGCTGGACATGGGGTTCAGCGCGCCTATACCCGAGACTGCGAGGGAAGTAGCGGAGTGAGACACTTTTGTAACACACATCTTTGTACAATCCATTAACGATTTACGCAATAAATAAAGAACTATTTATATTCCAATGCGGATACGATGCACAAAGTAGTTTATCGGCGCGGCGGCACAATCACATGATGGTGGTGAGCCATTGTGCCCGTAGTAGGTCTGCTTCGTAGAGTACACGGCCTGGTGGCTCGTGCACATCCGTTGATGCGGCTCTTTCTTGTAAGACACGGTCAAACTGACCACAATCTTCGACGATTGTCGCAAGTGGGCAAGGATCCACCTCTAAACGCCACGGGGATCTTAGAATGCCATCGGTGTTCAACATATATAGACGAGCGCTTGAATGGGCAGAATATTGATGCTGTTTTCTGTAGTACCTTGCGCAGAGCCGTGCAGACAGCTGAAGTGTTACTGCGCGGCCGGCACGAGCCAATTGTCTACGAGGAGTCTACGAGCTTGGCAGAGGGTTGCTTGATGAAATCGTTGCAGAACTACACACTTGAGATCTTCAAGACCTCGTCTACGCAGGGATACGCGAACATTTTGGTGGTGTCTCACAGTTCCGTCATCAAATACATGGTGCGCTGGTTGGCTCAACAAGGACTACTTAGTGTTCCGCAAACCACGCCGCTGCGTACACCGAAGAACGCCTCACTTACAGAAATCGTCGTTAATGAAGATGGAGAAGCCAAACTCGAGCTCTATAATGCTTTCTCCTCCACAGCGGCCCGAAAGTAGACTATCATAATTTTAGCATTACCAACAATGTGCTTCGTGCTATACTGGGACCGCGAGTACACACACCGTACATACTATGATAAACAGTTCGAGTGTTTTCAACAAAAACATAATTAAAGCCTTGATCGTACCATTAACGACAGCCTTCGGTTATCATAGGTTGAACAATGGTGGTATCTCAACTAAAGAGAAGAGACAAAAGGTTGTTGTTTCTAAACATACTGTTAAAACCCCACCCGAAATACCTAAATGCCTCGAGCTATTGCGTGAATAGGTGGTTCTCTCCACAAATTTCGTACAAGCGTCCTTGTCGCTAATGCATGATCGGGTTAGGGCGGTGCGCGCGGGAAAGCCCTGAGTCACGATTCTTGACACGGCCTTAAGCTGGAAAAGGCCTGAGTCAGAAAATCATCCCACCACCACAAATTAAGGCCGTTTTTGAAAGTTTCGAAAAATGGCACTGGTTTTGGAGAACACGGCTCGGCGTGATGCCCTGATTGATATTGAGCAGAAGTATCAACAGCTGTGGGCCGATGAAAAGCTTTTTGAGCAGGATGCGCCTAACGCACCTGAACTCGATGAGCTCTCTGTTGAGGAGCTGCATGCTAAGTACCCCAAGTTCATGGCCAGCATGGCATACCCGTATATGAACGGTGTACTGCATGCAGGCCATGCATTCACCTTGTCTAAGGTAGAGTTTGCCGTGGGTTACGAGCGCATGCAGGGGAAGCGCGCCCTATTTCCTCTCGGCTACCACTGCACCGGCTTGCCTATTAAGGCTGCGGCAGATAAGCTGAAGCGTGAAATTGAACAGTTTGGTTCGCAGTTCGAGAATTTCACTGAGGAAGAGGAAGAGGCCACCCCGGAGCCGGCCACCCCGGCGGAGAAAGCAGACCCAACGAAGTTCCGAGCCACCAAGTCGAAGGCTCAGCAGAAACAGGGCCGTGGTAAGTACCAGTTCGAGATCATGCTCCAACTAGGCATTCCTCGCGAAGAAATCCACAAGTTTTCCGACGCGACGTATTGGATCCAGTACTTCCCGCCTCTGTGCAAAGCTGACTGCCAGAAATTTGGCGCCCGTATTGACTGGCGTCGTCAGATGGTGACCACAGACTACAACCCGTATTATGATGCTTTTGTGCGTTGGCAAATGAACACGGAGTACAAGGCTGATAAGATCAAGTTCGGTAAGCGTTACACTATCTTCTCGGCCAAGGATAACCAACCGTGTATGGACCATGACCGCCAATCTGGTGAGGGTGTTAACCCTCAGGAGTATGTGGGAATCAAGATTCAGCTATCCAAGGCTGGCCCTAATGCGTCGCCGGAGCTGAAAAACATTTTGAGCACCAACAAGGTCTATCTTGTAGCTGCTACCTTGCGCCCTGAGACTATGTATGGTCAAACATGCTGCTTTGTTTCTTCTAAGATCGACTATGGTGTGTTCCCGGGTAAGACTGAGGGTGAGTTCCTTGTTTGCACAGAGCGCGCGTATAAGAACATGTGCTTCCAGGACCTGACGCCATCTCGTGGCGTTTACGACGCTAAGCTGACTGTCAAGGGCTCTGAGCTTTTCGGCTCTGAGATCAAGGCTCCGTTGGCCCAATACCCAGTACTGCACGTCCTCCCTATGGAGACCATCTTGCCGTCCAAGGGCACCGGTGTTGTGACTTGTGTGCCAAGCGACTCTCCAGATGACTATGTCACCGTTCAAGATATCCGCAAAAAGCCCGATTTCTATGGTGTGTCTCAGGAGTGGTTGCCGCCCGCTGAGGTTGCTGTCCTGAACACGCCGCTTTATGGCCTCACCACTGCTAAGACTCTTGTTGAGCAGCTCAAAATCAACAGCCCCAAAGACAAGGAAAAGCTTGCTCAAGCTAAGGAGGCTGCTTACAAGGAGGGATTTTACAATGGCGTGCTCGCTATTGGACCTCACAAGGGTGAGAAGGTCGAGGAGGCCAAGCCCAAGATCCGCGACGAGCTTGTTGCTGCCGGCGAAGCTTTTGTGTACAGCGAGCCGGAGGGCCTTGTCGTATCACGTTCTGGCGACGTTTGCGTGGTCTCGCTTGAAGATCAGTGGTACAATGACTACGGTGAGCCCACATGGCGCGCACAGACTGAGGAGATGATCAAGAAGGTCAACTTCTTCTCTGATGATGTACGTCGTGCTTTCGAAGCTACCTTGGGTTGGATGAAGCAGTGGGCTCTTTCGCGTACCTACGGTTTGGGCACTCGCATCCCTTGGGATAAGCAGTATCTGGTTGAGAGTCTGTCGGACTCAACAATCTACCACTCATACTACACTATCTCCCACTTGCTTCACTCAGATGTTAATGGCCACGAAACGGGCAAGCTCGGCATCAAGGCCAGTGACATGACTGATGAGGTGTGGGACTACATCTTTTTCCGCAGCGATAAGCTGAGCGATGATGTGACAGTGCCTAAGGAGAAACTTGATCAGCTGCGTCGCGAATTCCGCTACTTTTATCCCATCGACCAGAGCATCAGTGGCAAGGATCTGATCGGAAATCACCTTACTATGTTCTTGTATTGCAACCGTGCAATTTTCGGTGAGGAGTTCTGGCCCAAGGGCATTCGTGTGAATGGCCACTTGATGCTCAATGGTGAAAAGATGTCGAAGTCTACAGGAAACTTCATGACTCTGAACCAGATGCTGTCAAAGTTTGGTACTGATGCTAGCCGAATTGCGCTTGCCGATGCTGGCGACTCTACTGAAGATGCGAACTTCGACGAAAGTGCTGCTAACGCGGCCATCCTGCGTATGCACAACTTGAAGGAGTGGCTGGAACAGGTGTTCGACCCGAAGGCTGACCTGCGTGAGAAGCGTGAGGGCTTTTTCGACGAGACGTTTAACGCTGAAATGGATGACATTATCCGTCATGCTAAAGCCGCTTATGATGCCTGCGCTTATCGCCAGGCTCTGAAGTTTGGCCTTTTCGATTTGCAAATCAGCCGCGACTACTACCGCGATGCTTGCAACTCGCTCGGCTTCAAGATGAGTCGGGAGCTTGTTAAGAGATATGCCGAAGTGCAGGCGCTTCTGATCACTCCCATTGCTCCTCACTTCGCGGACTATGTGTGGCGTGATCTTCTCAAGCACGAGGACTCCGTACAGAATGCGCGATTCCCTGAGCCGTCGTCGCCTGAGGGACCCAAACAGCAGGGCTTGCTTGACGCTGTTAATTACGTGCGTGAGGTTGCCCGCTCCATTCGCGAGGTTGAGGGTCAGCTACTGAAGAAAAAGAAGAAGGGCCCCGTCTTCGATGCCAAAAAGCCCTCAAAGCTCACCGTTTATGTCGCGCTAGAATACCCGGATTGGCAGAATGCTTACATTGACCTCATTCGCAACCAGCTTGAGTCAATGAGCTTCAAGGAAATGACGCCTGATTTCAAGAAGGACGTTGGAAAGTTGGGTGACCCCAAACGTGGAATGCAGCTCGTCAACACGCTGCGCCAGCAAATCTTGGCCAACCCACGCCATGGCGATGAGATTCTTGACCGCAAGCTGGCATTCGACGAGGTCCAAGTTATTAAGGACACCTTTGATGTGTTGAAGCTTTCTGCGATGGCTACGAATGTTACTGAGGTTCAAGTCATTGTTCTGAAGAATGGCAAGGGCTTTGATTTGAAGACCGATGGGGAGGTAGAGGTCCCGTCCTCGAAGCCTGTGAACGATGCCACGCCAGGTAAGCCTGGTGTGTCTATTGTAAATCTCGAGTAATAAAATAGACCCTTGACAAGAAGCGGTTAAGCTTTCATAGATAGTTTTAATGCATTTCGAATAAATAAAAAAAAAGAAAGCGAAGAGAAGAGAAGAGAAGAACGAGACAGATTCATCCCCCTATTCGTCACCTTCTCCTTCACTTTCGTCAATTTTTTGAGGAATGCGCTCCTTCAAACTCAACATGCGTACTCTTTGTCGCATAGAAGCAGGTCTAGGCGGTGTCGAGAGAGCTCCTGTTGCGATTGTATCTCTGACATTCTTCTTAGCAAGCCCTGCATTAGCAAAAGATCTCCACCGTTGAGTTGGGTTGACGGGTTTCGAATCTTGTGGAGAATCCTGTATGTCCGAAAGTAGTTGAGATGCATCTACTGATGACTCCGAAATCTGCGATAATGTGGACATTTCAGAGTACGTTGACATGGGCCGGCTTATACCAGCCGGACTGGAAACTGCTGCAAATGCTGATTGAGGCTGGTGAGGCGATCCCTGGGATGCATTGGAATTGGTGGACACGATGGAATTGTGAGATGATGGGCCCGAGTTCTGCGACACTAGCGAAGTGATAGACGGTTGAGATGGATGCTGACCAGTATCACTTGTGGTACTTGAATGTTGCTGTGAGAGGTGACCCTGCTGTCCACCACTATTACTACTACCACCACCACCGCGTCGCACAGGTGTCTCTGCCGGCACCAGTGAAGAGGTACTATTCGAGCTCAAAGTCGAGTGACGGCCACTCGCAAGTGAGAAACTCTTGGAACCCAGGTCTAAAACAGGCGAGTCGCGCAAGGAAGAGGAGGAGTCACGAGCAGGAACCTTGGAAGGAGTGCGATACTGGGGAACATCCTGACCACTAACAAAGGGAGAACGATCGTCCAATTGTGGTGGCTCCGTATCTCTTTCCGAATACGGTCTATAATAAGCGATCAGTGTGTCCTTGGTGCCTCCACGTTTCAGCTTGAGGGCTGCCCATATTTTCTCGATTGTACGCCGCGATTTGCTGTTCACTGTCGGGTTCAAGCTAGATGCTGAGCCATCCGCAGACGATCTAGCGGTGCCTGCTACAGTAGCGGAAGATGCCCGGCTTGTTGCAAAGCTGGATGCTTGACCGTCATCTGTTTGTACTGTCTTAGAGTCATGTTGAAGGCCGTTTTGTGTCACCTCGTTAGTTGCTCTCATGGAGCCATTTCTGTTGTGTGCTTGTACTTCACCATTAATACGAATGTGCCCTGGCACATTATCAGCCACAATTTCGGTACCTTCACCCTCTGCGCCTGGAGACATACTTCGTCGAAGATCTGCTGTAGAGGAAGGACTTGTGAGAGATACCGCTCTTGCCGAGCTACGCGATATGCTGCCTTGTCTCGAAAGTGAAATGTGAGACGTGCGGGCAATTTTTTGGCCCACAAATGATCGTGCAGAGTGAACGCTGGCTCTGCTTTTGTGACGTCGTAGCGCTATTTCTGAAGAAGCAGAACCATCTTGGCTTTTTACCACACGCTGTCGATCTAGCGCAGTGTACCATAGCCCATGTAGTGGATCGCACTTGTGGTTTACGACCGAAAATGCAAGAGCATGTAGGTCTATGTTTAGCACCTTCATGCCCTTTAGGACAGCCCTTTCTTCTTTCGACGTGAAAACGTGGGAAAGCTGAGGGTTTGCCTCGAGCTTCAACAATAAAATCTGCTGCTGCTTGCCCGACTCACCAAGCTGCTCTAATATTTGGGCCACAGAGGGTCGCTTTCTAGGATCCTTGTTTAGGATTTTGCGGGTCATATCTACGAGCATCTCACCTCCCTCAACTTTTGGATAGGGTGGGTCTTCCTCAACCACTAGCCGATTCGTGGTTGCCACATTATCGTCGTCGAAGGGAAACTTTCCGTATATCATTGCGTAAAGAATCACCCCTAATGACCAAACATCTGCAGCTTCAGGATAATACTTTTTTCTCAAGAGAAGCTCAGGCGCCATGTAGCTTTCGGTGCCACAAACTGTTTCAAGCATTGTCTTGGGTACATAATTGCGCGTAAAACCAAAATCTCCGAGCTTTATGGTACCGTTCTCGTCAAGCAAAACATTCTCCAGCTTGATGTCCCGATGTGCACAGTTTTTCTGGTGCGCATAAGCCACGGCGCCGGCCAGTTGAGCAAACAATTGGCAAGCCTGCTGTGGCGGTATAACTCTGCACCGTACCAAATAGCTGAAGAGCTCCTCACCGCCGCAGTACTCTAGAACAAGCCATACTTTGTCCTCCGTTACTATGTATTCGTAAAGTCGAACAATGTGAGGATGATAGAGTAGGCTCATGTTTGCAATTTCGGACGCGAGATTTGTCTGGTTCTTCTCAGCGCTCTTAAGCACCACTTCGTGCCTTGTCATGATGTGCACAGCCAAAAACACCGAGGAAAACGTTCCTTCGCCTATCTTGCGCTTGATCTCATAGTTGCCAATAAAGTGTCGGTCTCGAATGGACGACTGGACCTGCTGCTGAATACCCGCAATGTCATACTTCATACACGCAAGGTCCGCCCAAGCTATATATGGCAACTAGCTTGTTTTGTTGGCGCTAACGTCGTGAATAAATCGTCCCTCCTCGTGCACTGCCGTAAATCGGACACTGAGGGCAAGGGCTACCCACTCTCTGGGGTAAGTTCCTCGACGTGTGCCGTCGAAGTCGTGCGCTATCGCTGATCTATTCCGCAATCGGCTGTTGCGACATCCAGCTGCGACACTGGCGTTCTAGCTCAGTTGATCTGGCGCCTTGGGGTTGTAGATGAGCACCGCAAAATGCGAAATAGTGCCCACATTTCCGTCGCCTAAGGTTTGCGCGGTTTACACTATCAACCACCGCGCATATACTGTCTATAGCACTGGGGTATACTCTGGAAGAGACGAGATTGTGTCATTCAACACCAAAATCGTGGACTCTACTTTATGTGGTCAAGCACTTGCCCTCTTTTTAAGTGACTCCACGTTGGCTGTGTTAAGTGCACGCACGCTTTCGGATGAGCAATACTGGGGTAGCGATGCAGAGATTGTCGAGGAGCCAACGGGGGTGTCTCATTTCTACGAAATGTTGCCAAAGGGCACGCAGATGATCTCGGCAGACTACTCTGGGTCCTTGATTTGTGTTCATCTCGGCTTTAGCAGGGTTGCCATCTTCGAGTACTCTGCCGCAACTCACAGCCTTAACGGTCTGAAGTCCACTATCATTGAGCATGAATTTACTAAGTTCCAGGTCGTCTCGGTCGGTTCAATGCCATACTTATGGACGGTAGGTTACGATGAAGACCAACACCATTGTGTCCTCGAGCTGCATGAGATCGCTAGCCTGGCATTCAAGCACACAGCCGGTCGAGAACTGTGTCACTTGCCACTGAACATTCCCCTGAGCTCGGTAGCCAAACCAAAAATAGAAATGTTGCCTGCTGATGAACGCGAAGGCGGCCTGTTTATCTATGCCGCTCAAATCTTCTTCTACATTCCTTTGAGCAGTGCTATCGCCGGTGATACGCACCCAACTCTATATCCTGCATTTGATGCGGTCACGGCTGTTTTCTACACACAGCGTTACTCGGAAGGTCGCACCTTCTACATAGCTGATCTGCGCGGGTTCGTGTTTCAGCTCTTCCTTGAGACTAATCAAAAGCGTGTGGGCCGTTCGGTGCAGGAAGTATCTGAGATTCCTAAGTACGCGTCCTCTCACCAGGAAAAATGGTTTTATGCGCTTCCAAGTGACTCTGAGGTAATTTGCGTCCCTAGAGATGGAACCAGAATCACCCAGTGTGAGCTGGACACCAGAAAATGGCCTTGGAGGATATTGGTACTAAGTGGATCGCACTTGACCGCTTTGGCTCCGGTAACTGCTGTCGAATATACGGAGAAGGCGGCTCTCAACAACCTCAACTCGGTTCTGATGATCACACAAGTGCCCCGTCTGAAGACTCTCTTTATCTCAACCACAAGCGGAACGGGCTGGCTCGCACCCAACGAAATTGCCTTTGATGGCTTGAAAGACAGGTCCCTTCTTGCGGCAGGTATTATGAGCAACTCGCTGGTTTTTGTTTTTGCAACACGTGTTGAGCTGCGCAGCATTTTTGCGCCTTTCATTCTTATGAACTCTTGGGATGCTGGTGCCAATGACCTTATACTTGACGCGACTATAGGCACTGATTGCTGCTTGCTGCATATGCTTGAGAGAGTGGTCGCAATTAAAGCAAATGGAACGTCGCTCGTGAGCTCTGAATTGTTGTCGGGACTCACGGTGAGTTTCGTGAGGTGCGATGAAGGTAAGAGCTACATAGGTGTGGCACTGATCAGTGAGGCTGATCAGTATGCTCTGAGGCACAAGCTCTCCAATTACACTATTACTGAAAATCCCCTTTTTCAACCAAGTTCCATTGCAGGCGCAACTTTGTGCATTGACCACACATTGAGCCGCCCCATTGAGATCCGCTTCCATGGCTACTTACCTACAGATCTCATAACTCTACGAGGCGGAACATCCGTGGTACTCTACGGTGTTGACGGAAGAGTCATGCTTGTTCCTGCAAAGGGTGGTGCGCCTACACTGTATAATGTTTTGAGCACAGTGCGTATCGCGGGACGCCTTGGCAGGTCCAAGCAAGTTGTGATATTATACGGAAGGGGTGGTTTGTGGGAAGTTACGGAAAAAGGATGTCGTATGATTTATGATCGGCGGAGCCGCAAATTGGGAGATGTTATCGAGCAAGCTTGTACTCTAGAAGACGGGAATATCGCAGTAATAAAAAAAGGGGAGCTCCGGTTTCTTCAATCGCCACGGTCTTATGGTAACCAGCTACCAGCGCAACTGCAAACTGTGAGCAACCTTGCCAAAAACACACGAATGCTTTTAATTCCATCGAAACGCATTATTCTTGTTCATGGTGGTTCTGTTTGCACATTTATGGATAGTGTTAGCTTTGAGTTGCTCACAGTCAGTGGGCTTCGAGCTCAATGTTGCGATCAAGCTACGCTGTGGCAATTCGAATTGAATGACGAGTCATATGAGCATCTGGTTTTTTCGAATGGCAAGGGTGCCATTGAATCTTACGCTGTGCATCGGGATCGTGAAAACGTTAATCTGGAATGCAAATTTCGCTTTCTCGTTTGCTTGGATACCGATACGAACCTTCGCACACGCGAAGTGTTACACTGCCAAGGTCGCTACGTCTATCTGGGTCGTCACGATTACCTGTTAAAGGCAAGCCCCATGGATAAAAGAAGATTTGGGCCAATATACTTCGGCAATCAAATACGGTACGTGTCTCAGGTTGATAACTTTCTGATCGTGTCGACTGAGACTTCGATTAATATTGTTGATGCAACTGAGTTTCATACTTGTGCCAGCATTGTGACTGGGAAGAGTAACGCGGGGCATGTAGCTGGGTACGTTGATATCAAGGGGCACAAACTGCTGCATATTTTATGCGCCAGGGAAAAAGAGAGGTTCCTCGTTTTGGTATTTGACGCGAGAGATAGGACCTTAAAATTGAACATTCCGCGTCTAGATGGCCTTTCTGAACGCGAGCACCGTATAAGGTCCTTGTCGCAAGTTCCGACGCGGTTGACAGACAATGGATTCAGTGTTGTCGCGGTAATGGAAGATTATAGCATCAAGCACATTGCGGTCACAAGCCCGTCGAACACGTTCGGAATGGCTGTGGTAGAGATGGTTGTTTAGGACTTTAAAAGCGCAGGGAAAAGTAAAGTAAAGATGCATGAATGTTTAGAAGCCAAGTGTTATATTTATTGTAATATGTTACCATCTCTATGCTACTAATGACTTTGCGACGCATAGTGACAAAGTCTAAGTAAGAGCCGAAACTTATATTCACTCATGAACCAGGCGAACACATCGGTAATTGTGCGACAGTTATGATAAAGCATCTACAAATCCATGAATCCCATCATCTTGGGATAGGGAACACAGCGCGCGAACCACATCTGTTCAAGACTGTGTCTTTAAAGACCGTACCCATGGTAAGGTAAAGACATATATGAGGTCAATTGAAGCTGGTGAAGCTGGCATCGAGTGACGTCAATATCTGTCAGACTCCATGAGAGGTAAGATCTGAGTTGATTCATTAATTAAGCTGGGACAATCGGTTTAAGACTGGTAACTTACTCCTAGTACTAGTAGTAGCTGCTGGTACAGAACAGAGAGCTGGCATAATTCACGATACTATAGATCACGTGTGACTTTGAGAGACCGAGATATTGGTAATTCGCAACTAATAGCGTTGAATAGCTGCTGGTCGCGCGCTCTGCCCCCAGCGCACTGCAGAGGGACGGTTTAAACCCAGAAGCATGGCCGAAACATCAATAAGAGAACGGGTATGGAATGGGAGCATTCCAATTCGCGTATTAGTGTCAGACCCTGTAGCATTGGGCACACACGAATACCTTTTCTACGCACGTCGAATCTCATATTTACCCTTATATACCGCTCGCGTTCTTGAGTACTTCGCACGGTATCTTGAAGAGGGCAGCAAGGACAAGGCGAAGGAGGAATGGTGGTTTGAGTATAAAGGTAAACCTCTTCCGTGGAATCGGCCAATTGGACTGCTCTATGATAGCCTGGTTGGTTTACCAGCCGGCGAGCCTTGGTCCGTCGAGCTCAAAGTAGGAGCGTACCCTGGCGACCAGATTCTCGTGCTGGAGTCTGACGAGACTCTGCTGAATTACTGGACTAACCAATTCAAGGAGAGCTGCTATATACGGGATGGCAATGCCAGGGCAGTAATGCTAATGCCGCGTGAGGATCAGGAGACGCTGTGGAATGCCGTTTTAAGGTCTGCAGAACCACTTGGGTTTGAGGAGGAGCTGAGGAAGTTTTGGGGGTTAACCTCCTCGCTCATTAAAAAGTCTACTCCAGATTGGAATGTTCCATTGCGGTTGTACTCAAGCATCCCTGATCAGCCCGTCATCCAAAACCTTGTACCCGCTTCTGAAACAGTTGGTGAGTTCCTACATCATGTTTTGCCGGACCAGTTCCCAAACACCGATACCATAACCAATTCACAGCCTGTTCTTCACGGCGTCATCGTGCCTCTGGCCGCAGAGCTAGGTGCATTGTACTCGGAAGCAATGTATATGGAAGGGTTTCTGCACATATCTATTTTATCCTCATGAGTTTCTATAAACTGGATTTGTATAACTTTCTATTTCTCGCAACCCTCTCTTTACAGGCACATTGCTTTCAACTTTGTCCAAATTAATACGACAAGAAGAAGCTAAAAGAACACGCTTACTCTGCAGTTCCATCGCGTCTTTAGCAATGGGTATTCAAATGCCTGTTACTTTCGAGCTATCTATATTTATACAAACCCGAACATTTACTCGCAAATACGTGATGAGCACGTCATCGGTTCACGCTCGCCTCGGTCTACGCGTGATTGCTGAAACGCCCCACATTGCCCATGTTATCAAGCAATATCGGCGGCTAATTACGCCAAGCGGCACTACAAGGTACAGGCTGTGTGATCTCCACGATAAGTCATTAACGGCGCTACGAGGCTGTGCTTATCATTCACGTGTTTATCATGATGGATCAGCGCCGACGCCGTGAGGCGCACAGAAAGACGGGGCTGTGTCGGCAAACTACTGTCTGTCTCTGAGCTATAATCCACTGAAAATGAGTAGGGAAAATTCGTGGATGAAATTAGCCGTCTATTTGTCCATGGCATTTAAAGCTTCGCTTGTTGCTCAGACTACAGCGTGATAGTGCCTTACCCTAAACACCTGCAGGTTACGTAGGTTGAGCCAGATCCTCCTGTTTGTTAGGCAACCTGAGATGATGGCTATACTAAAGTGCATGGTTTCAATGTGGAAATAACACAAAAATCGTTTCTTAAACTCGTGATATGTAGTGTGAATGTGCTAATTGCCGCTGTACGAGTGGAGACTGTCGTCTTATCAAGGACAGCAGAACCCAGATAGGATTCAACCCTACACCCCCGCATAATTCCCCTAGTCTGAGGGCGGCGGTGTGCTCTCAAGCGGAGATAGCGGGGTGGGCGCCGCACCATATAAATACAAACCGCACTGTATGTACTTTGATCGATTACTTGACAAGCCAGCGAGACAACCTGGCCAGGATCGAAAGTGAGGGCTCAATTACAACTAGATAAGAACCACAAGATATGACAGAAGATGGAGGTGCCTATACGCAGAAAGATGGTTTAGGTGGCACTAACGCCACGAAAAGGTCTGGCCATGATGGCTCCGACCCCGCTGGGGTTCTTGGTGATGACGACGACGAGCCTAATATAGGTGGTTGTAGTGGTTACGACTCCAATTCGCGCCAGTTCAATCCGGACTGGCGCTTCTATTCTGCAATAGGGATCTTCATGGTATTAACAGTTTTAGAGTCTATCAACTCTACATCTACATCGACTTCTCTTGTGCTCCTTGGCAATAAGCTGGAGGGAAGCACGTCGATGCAGCTTGAGTGGATCGGCAACGCCTACATGCTTTCCGCCAGTGTCATGCAATTGCCAATTGCGTCTCTTGCTAACATTTACGGCCGCATGCCGTTAGTTATGATCAGCTTTATTTTGTTCCTCCTCGGATCCATCATATGTGGAGCCGCGCCCAATATCGCAACCATTTTGGCGGGCCGCAGCGTCCAAGGTATTGGTGGCGCTGGGACATTGGTATTAGCAGAGGTTTGTGTGTCTGACCTTGTGCCTCTGCGTTTCCGTGCTCGCTATTATGGCCTATTGGCCGTCATGTGGGCTATAGGCAGCGGGCTCGGTCCGATTATTGGCGGAGGATTTGGTGCTGGGAGCGGAAGCCTGTGGCGTTGGATTTTCTATTTCAACTCTCCAATTTGTGGTCTCGCTATTCTGCTGACGCCCATCGCGCTGAGAATCAAGAGTACGGGAACGTCTAGGCCGATTGAAGGTTTGAAACGAATTGACTGGATAGGCACCGTGATGTTTACAGGATTTTCCACGACCTTCATTCTTGGCCTCACTTTGGGCGGAGTATCCTTCGGTTGGTATACCTGGAATACGCTTGTTCCACTCATTCTCGGCCTTTTGGGTATGATTCTGACGGGATTCTATGAATACTACGGAACGAATAAGCCCATGTTCGCTGTAAACGTGCTCTTTGCTAACTCGAGCGCAGGTATAGCATACCTGCACGCGATGGCTCAAGGCTTCATGATGGAGTCGTTGCCTTACTACTTGCCTTTATCTTATCAAGGATTGCTCGGTTATTCCCCAATTCTCTCTGGTGTTGCACTGCTACCACTTTCGTTTGTAGTGCTTCCTAGTAGTACGGCTACTGGCTTTTTGGTGACGAGACTTGGCCACTACAAGTGGATTTCGGCCATAGGATGGGCATTGCTAACGCTTGGTCTTGGGCTTCTCGTGATTCTGTCCCCAGATAATAACAGTGTTGGTGTGTGGCTCGGCCCCTTATTCCCTACGGCTATCGGTCTTGGCATTCTGTACTCGGTTCTTGGAACAGCCGTACAGGCACCTCAGAAACCCAAGCATTGGAAGGATGCTGCAGCTATGATGTCATTTGTACGGAGCTTGGGTGAAGCCATGGGAGTCGCGGTTGGTGGTGCAGTTTTTGCGTCGCAAATGACTTCGAATACCAAGGGCCTCAGTCTACCTAAGGGTATGAATCCAAGTGAAGGCATAGATCTTGTTGGCGAGATCTCTTCATTGTCCACAGATGACCCGCTCAAGAAACAACTCCAATACGCGCTGTCCGACTCAATGCACACCGTGTACTACGTGTACATTGGTATTAGTGGTTTGTGCTTTGTTCTGAACTTGTTCATGAAAGAGCACTCATTGGACCCTCATTGGGGCCCAGAGCAATACGCGACAGTGTCCTATTACGATGCCGGCAGTACAAAGTCTGCGCAAACACGCAAGGGCTCCGCGGGTACATTCGATCTTGAGCGCCCAGAGGGCAAACAAAGAGTAGCAGCACAAGCTTGAGTCACAGAGCTCCATTGAACCACGTCCACTGAAACAAGTTATTGAATATCTCACACTTTCGTCTCTATCGTATCTTCTTCTTATCTTATTTTCTCTTATACCTTCTCTTGTATCTTCTCTTATATTCTCTCTTATATTCTCTCTTATATATACTTCGCCATTCATTCGTCTTGCGTTCGCATGATTTTCACAGCGCTGAGGCTATTTCAAATGGAGATCCGTTAAGTTTTTATCGATAAGCTCAGACTTAGCGATGTTTCGTTATACGAGTAAATTAACGATAAGGATGGTCCTCTCATGCCGTGTGAGCGCGAAAGCTCACTAAGGCGTGGACCCAGGGTTCAAGACGCGGCTGTTAACGGTTAGCCTGAAGAGCAGAAGCGGAGGCTATGCCGCCTAAAAGGGACTATAACTATGCTGTAAGGTGCCTGAACAAACTTCAAACTAACTTCAATGTCATTCAGGAGATCCAGAAGCAGTGGAAGCAGGGGCGTCCGGCAAGGGATCCAGATTTGATCCCAGAAATGATCGAATGGACGCGCAGAGCTGGCTACTCCCTGGCCGACCTTGACAAATTGAACGTCGTTCACGTAACAGGAACGAAAGGCAAAGGCTCGACTTGTGCCTTTGTTCAGTCTATTCTGCTCCAACATGACGATGTTCTTCCTGAATCCAAATTAGGCTTGTACACAAGCCCGCACCTCAAAAGCGTCCGCGAGCGAATTATGATCGGTGGTGAACCTATATCAGAGGATAAGTTTGCGCAGTACTTTTTTGAGGTCTACGATCGATTCGACAGCACCAGCAGTGATCCTGAAAAGTTTCCGCGCATGACACCGGGCATCAAGCCTATGTATTTCCGCTACCTCACGCTGATGTCTTTTCACGCGTTTATGCGAGAGCAAGTGGACACGGCAATTTATGAAGTAGGAATTGGTGGGGAGTACGATTCGACGAATATATTCCTGCACCCGGCAGCCTGCGGCGTCACGTCATTAGGGATTGACCACACGGCGGTACTGGGGAACACCATAGAGGAGATTGCATGGAACAAAGCGGGAATATTCAAACGTGGCTGTCCTGCGTATACTTTAGCTGACCAGCCACCTAGCGCGCTAAAAGTGCTAGAGGATAGGGCCAAGGAAAAAGGCGTATCGAAGTTTGAAGTAGTTCACATCCATCCTCAGCTCGTTGATATGCCAATGGGTCTACTAGGGAAGTTCCAGGAGCGGAACGCTACACTCGCGTGCTACCTGGCAGCTGAACGGCTTGGCATCACAATCGACTCCAACAAAGACCTGCCAGAAAAATTCATAGAGGGCCTGAAGAATGCTAGATGGCCAGGCCGATGCCAAGTCATGGACACAAGTCCCAACACGCGGTGGTTTATAGATGGTGCGCACACGAAAGAAAGTTTGGAAGCAGCGGCGGAATGGCTCGCGAATACAGTAGATTTGCAGAAGCCGGTCTCACTTGTTTTCAACCAACAAAAGCGCGATAATGTAGAGGAGCTGTTGAGCGGGCTTCATGGTGTGCTCATGCAGAAGGGCGTCGTAATTAGCAACGCTTACTTTACTACAAACCAGAGCCATGAGAGTGGGTTCCTGGCGGATATGATCAGTTTGAATGTGTCTAAGGATGCCGTAGACCAGCTGGTAGTTCAAAAGACATTGGCGGACACTTGGAAGCGGCTAAGCCCAAACACAGAAGTTCACGTTTGCTCAAACCTCGAACATGTCGTCAAACAAGCTAAAGGTCAAGTATTTGCCACTGGCTCCCTCTTGATGGTAGGTGCCCTCCTTTCAGTTCTTGATTGATTATAGTTATTTTACATCCTCTAGATTATTGAGGAACAGTGAAGGTACCCTGGAGCCACACTCTATACATTTTCAGCCTGCGCTGCCTGTTTACAATCAGGCGACGATCTGTGGCGATCTTGGTGTCTTCGAAGTCCTTAAATATGGTTTGCAGCTCTTCTTCGGTGAAGAAATAGACTCGAGTTCCATCGCCTCGGATGTAGAAATTCTCGTCAAGTAATCTTCCCTTTTTGAATCTGATCTGGGTCAAATCGTAACGGCCATAGTCTCTAAACAGAATCTTGGCTCCTGGTTTTGCGATCTTCTTGATATTCCGAACGGCACACTCCCATTGATCCGGGGCTAACGCGCTAAGAACAAAAATTAGAACAACGATATCGGCGGAGTGCTCAGCGACACCCTCGGGCAGTTCGCCCTCTGGATTAGCCAGATCCCACACGGCAGCATGAGCAGATGGACTCTTATAGAGCTCGTGGCCCTTGACAATGTCAACCGCTTTAGCACTGTAATCCAGCCCAACAACTCGGAGATCAGGATTCTCGTTGGCCTCAAGTACAGGGTACATTGTATTTCCTGCACCACATCCAACTTCAACAATGGTGCGCGCTCCAGCCTCGGGTTTGGTTGCCTCATATAGAATGGGGAACTCAATGCTGAGCCATCGACGGTCCTTGAAGAATTTCTCCTTGTTGTTACTATAGAACTTGTTCCAGAACCGGGCTGGATTGGAATTGTACACCTTCTTATCAAAATCTGAAACCGGTGTTTGCTTCTGAGCAGCTAGCTGTCGTTCGGCCTCTTCACGCTGTTGGTCGCCCCATTCAACATGATCCCAAGCGTTGTGATTCCAGACTTCATCCTCGTTGGTTAAATAGCGCTGACCGAATTGGAACGGGTCATCCCGGTTTCTTGAAACAGTAGGCTCCTCCTTACTTGGTATTTCGGTCATATTCAGTAAATATTTTAGACCCTCAGGACTTACTTTTTCGAAAAAATTATGTAAATAAAAAAGTAACGCATGTGGTGGCCGCCGCTACAGGTGTACATTAAGGCAAAAGGCGCGCATACAATGGAGACCGCTCAAAGATATTCTTACGTTGCATTCAAATTATACAGTAGCTAATCTTGCAATTACACCTCTGGCTTTAGTTTAAAGGGCGTCGCTGCACTTTGTTTCACTAACGCTCGAATCCTACATTTCGTTAGTCATGGTAGTTTTTATTTATTTCTACCCCAGAAGCTGTTGATCGTTTGTGAGCAATGGCAAAGAAAAACGACAAGGCCGCGAAGGCTGCGAAGAAGCAGCGTGGTCTTGAAAAGACCATAAAGAACCAGAAAAAGTCTGAGTCGAAGAGCCAGAAGTTGAATGCCAAGCTTGGTGGGGATGACGATGATAACGTAGACATTGATGAATTACTTGCAGAGCTAGCGCAGAAGAAGGCCGACTTCCAAAAGGTCACTATTGAATTGTCAAAACGGCCTTCTAAGCGCCAATTTTCTACAATGGTAGCAAACCCGACTAATCGACGTGAGCTTTTCTTGTTTGGTGGTGAGCTCCTCGAGCCTGCGGCAACTTTCTACAATGACCTTTTTGTTTACAACACACACTCGGATGTGTGGCGTATTGTGAAGTCACCTAACTCCCCGCTTCCGCGCTCGGGTCATGCGATGTGTGCTCATCCCTCAGGTGTGGTTCTCATGCACGGCGGTGAATTTTCCAGCCCCAAACAGACCACATTTCATCATTATGGCGATACTTGGGTCCTTGACGCGAACACCAAGGAGTGGACAAAGATTGAAGGTAGGAAGGACACCCCTCAGCCTCAGCCACGAAGTGGTCACCGCATGTGCGTTTGGAAGAATTACATTCTGCTCCATGGCGGCTATTATGATTTGGGAACCTCAACACGGTACCTTTCGGATCTGTGGGCCTTTGATGTCCTTGACTACAAATGGCACCAGATAGAGTTCCCTGGAACCATTACTGTGCCTGAAGCGCGTAGTGGGCATTCGCTGCTGTCGACGGCCGAGGGCGCTATTCTCCATGGCGGATATACCAAGGTAAAGGCCACTGGGGCTGGCCACAAGGCTGGTCAAGATCAGCAAAAGGGGAAGGTTCTTCAAGATGGCTGGATCCTTCGCATGAAGAGTGACCTTAAGGGCGTGACTTGGGAGCGTCGCAAGAAGGGTGCGTTCGCTCCTTCGCCGCGAATTGGCTGTCAGTTGGTTCCGCATCGACTGGGTACAGGCCGAGGTATCATGTTTGGTGGTGTATTTGACACGGACGAGACTGATGAGTCTTTGTCGTCCATATTCTTTGATTCGATCTATTCTTACCAAGCAGACGCGAACCGCTGGTACGCTCTGAAACTACGCCAGCGTCGCAAGCTTGCCCAGGCTCAAGTCAAACAAGCATCGGCTGATTCTACTGGCGAAGACCTTGAGCGGAACCTCTCGGAGATTCTGAAAAACCTGAACATCAACATGGAAGAAATGCTTGACACTACTCAGGAAGAAGCTGACCGCGATTTGCTTCATGATGCTGATACCGAAGATGAAGTGTCTACGAAGGAATACCCGGTGATCTCTACCCCACCACATGCTCGTTTCAACGCAACTATTTGCGTGGTTGGCGATATTTTGTATATTTTCGGTGGCCAATGGGAAGATGATGAGGGCCGTGAGTTTGTCTTTGACGGATTTTACGCCATCGACCTCGGTAAGCTTGATGGTGCAAAGGTATTCTGGGAGGACCTTGGTCTCGATGCTCATGACGACAGTGATATGAGCGACATGAGTGATGATGACAGTGAAATGTCCGACGGTAGTGAGGCGGAATCCGGTGACGAGGAGGATGTAATGGCAGAAGACGAGGATGCCGAGTACGAAGATGAAGACGAGAGCGCAAAGGACCCGCGGCCTTGGCTGCCCCATCCAAAGCCCTTCGAGAGTATTACAGCATTCTACCGCAAGCATGTCGATTCATTTGTCGAGTGGGCCTTGCGGTCAAGTCCGGATGCTCGTGGTAAAGACCTTCGTAAGACCGCGTTCGAGCTTTCGGAGTCTCGCTGGTGGGAACGCCGGGAGAGTGTCCAGCGAGCTGAGGACCAGCTCGAAGACATGGGCGGTGTTGAAGATGTTGTCGAACGCACTCAGGCAAGGAGTGGAAGACGCTAAACTTAGCTAATTTAAGTCAAATAATAACTTAGATTTCGTTCGTGTAATGATATCGATAGTCTTTTCTTGTGCAGGAACATGGCGCTATTTGAAAGTACATACCTTTACTTATGAATTCATAGCCCACGACTCTTAAGGTTTATGAGTAATGGGGCTATGGCGTAATGGTAGCGCTTCTGACTCCAGTTCAGACGGTTGAGGGTTCGATTCCTTCTGGCCTCAGTTCTTTTTTCAACCGCAGTAATAATTGTGCACTTTCATTATTTCCTTTGGAGTTCAACATTATTATCATTTTTTTTACCATCTCTTTCATTTATGCTGGTTTGGTACGGTACACACTAGTATTTCTATAGGATGTATGATACTCGTAATTAGAGAGATCGGTTTACTGGAACCAATTTGGAATCTCTGACCACTGGTGTGCTTGGCGCCTCACCCAATAGTTCTCGCTGCCTTGCTTCAGCATGTAATAGCCCTTCTCATCGTTGGATTTGACAAAGAAGAAAGGCTCGTGCTGTTTACCTGCAACTTCGAGTTCCTTGCGCCGCTCACGCTGATGTTGCTCGATCTGAAGCTTGATCTCCTCAGCCTTGTCGACATCTTGGTTCTCGTAATGCCGGATATCCGGACGAAGACGGCTATCATTCGGAGGTAGTGCGTTCTCCTCGATTGCTGTCATCTCGTTCAGTTGTGCCGCAAACAATGGGAATCCGAAGTGGCTCTGAGGATCCGCAACAAGCGGCTTTGCCGACCAAATAACCTTGCCATTATTATGAATGGACTCAGGCCACTTTCCCTCGTACACCAGCTTTCCGCAAGTAAGCTTAACCTCTTCGGATCGTCCCCCAAACATTCCCTTCTGCTTGAACTCCACTGTAGCGGTGTATTGAGGTCCTGCTGATGATTCCACAGTGAAAGAGCCGCTCGGGTCGATGTATCGCTCGCCGGCCAATATGTTCCGGATGAAGAGCTCTGGGTTGATGAAGGAAACACTTTCGCCATCGGGGAATGTGACATTGAAATGGCCAACATCAGTTATCTGCACCGTCTTGGCCCACATCTTAGTATGAGGCCGCGACGTGAAATGTGCTGTCCAGTGCGGTGATTCTGTCTGTGTTGCAACCACCTCAGGCTTATGCATGACCTTCTCCGAAACAAATCTCAGACCACGATCCTCGCGCACCATTTCGTAGGTCTCACCCAGCAACGGAGTGAAAGGCTTCCGCAGTGCGCGCTCTTTGCAGCGAAGACCAGCAAGCCTTGCCACTGCAAAGACAGCAACAAGCATAACACGAAGATGCGAGTTCGGTGGGGCATGAGAAGCGGCGTCCAGCATGCTCGAGTTCTCGAATACCTCGGCTGTAGACTGCAGGCCACTAATAGGCTCGTTTGCCGTGACCGGTGCCACCATCTTGCTTGGGTCCTTTGCTTTTTTCAGCATAGACAGTAAGCTCGGAGGAGGCTGGGTAGGTCCCTTGATGGTTGTGCGGCGCTTCACCTTGCTATGAGGCAGGGGATACAATGAGGTCTCTGCAGAGGTCTCAGGGGCAGGCTCATTCGCGTAGAGAGCTGCAGCAGCAGCGGACGCGGCACCCGTGCTCGTGACGCCTTCTTGAGGAAGACTAGCAGCCGGCTTGGGTCCAGCGTCCACTCGCTCTTCAGTGGCTTGAGAAGCTGTCCCTGTCGTCTTGGCTTGGGCCTCTTCCTCTTCTCGAGCTTGCTTGTATTTCTGCGCCATTTTCCGGAATACTTCGGCAACTTCAGGGTCTTCTGTTTCGTACTCCATGTTCCCCTGTCCAAGATGAACTTGTCTGGCAGAGATAGAGCCAGATCTCGCTGTGTGCGTAGGCTTCTGAGGAACATAGGAAACCGATTCCTTAGAGGTGGGCATATCATCCTCCGCATCACTGTCGCCCGAAAGATCGTCCTCATCATCTGACAGGCTACGATGCTGAGACTCGCCTGAGCTGAGCACATCGCTAGACCTTGCATGTGATTCTGACTGGTACAGCCCAGGTTCTTGTTTGTCAAGCGCAGGAGTTTGGTGACCTGAGTGCACAAGTTCAGGGTTCAACACAAGATATACTGCGCCGCCGAGCGAGCTGCAGAGAGCAACAATTGTCACAAGAACCACAAACGATCCCAAAAGGCTCCCAATCAGCATTCCAGCGATTCCTCCAGTCACGTATCCCGGCTTAGACCGCAGAACTAACTCCTGGAAAGAATGAGGGCGGAATTCTCTAGTCTTTTGAGCGTGCTTGTGTGTGGTGGTGATGGTGGCAGATGAAGGGTGCGTTGTGGCGGCAGGTCTCGGCGTCCTGTCTCCAGGGCTGCTAATGTCATTCGGAGAGCGGCCAGCAGCAAGTCTTTTATAAATGGCTTCTAACTGGTTCTGCTGGAGCCCACTTGGAAGAGTCCTGATGTAGTTGCCGAGATCGGAGAGCGCCGTTTGGTTTGTGTCATCGAAACCGCGGCCCTTTTCCGGAACGTAAGCGGGGACGTCGGACTGCTGTGAATGCAAGTCACCAACAGAGGCAGCGGAAATGCTAGAAGAACTCGGTTCATAGGGGATTGCCGACTCTGATTCAGGCTCTGAATCTGTCTCCTGCAAACCAGTGGAGCGCACAGCTTCAAACTCACGCTTCCAAGAGTCATAAGCTGCAGGATCGTTAGCTTTCAGTGTCCACTGCTCCATTCCGGAGTCCAGAGTCACTTGCAGGTTTTTAGGGTCAGCGGTGATTTCAGCAATGCGCATGGGCATGACGCCACGCAGGCTTCGAGAACGTGAATTCAGGTAGTAATTGAGAAGACCTGTTTTCTTGTCGAGGGAGAAGTACCGGCGAGCGAAGCCCTGAAACTGCTTGCGGCGCTTTTTCTGGAGAGATCCAGTGATGTAACGGCCATCTAGGGAGTGGGTTGGCTCATTATCACTGCCTCCTGTACTACTGAGTGTGCTCTGTCGCTGCCGCAACGCAGGACCAGTGCGAATCGAGTCCGCGTCATTTTTGTCACTGTGCATAGAGGAGGTCCTCTCGCGATGCGTGGATGTGCGAGATGGTGCCGAATGGCTCGTATCGATAGGTGGAAATTGCTGCTGCTGCGGCTGCTGCGGCTGCGGCTGCTGTGGCTGCTGTTGCTGAGGCTGCTGCTGCAATTGGGATTGCGATTGTTGCAGTGGTGGTTGCGGCGGCGGCGGCTGCTGCTGCTGCTGCTGCATGCTGGCTGGGGCATCTGGGTACCTAACGGTAGGCAAGCCCGTGGACTCGTCAAGCGGTGGCCTTCCCGAGTTCGATGCATGGGCATCTCTCGCGTAAAGAGCCGCTGCTGCTGCGGCGGCGGCGTCGTTGCCCCTCGGAGCCGTGTGCGGCTTGGGGTCTTCGATATTGAATGCCAACTCTACGTGCTTTGAGTAGCTCTTGGAGAAAGTGTTGTCGAAGATAAATGCAATCATGTGTCCCTGGTCGACATGGGCCGAGCCCTCGAGAGTTTCCTTTGCCTCAATGCGCACGAGCCCATTGTACGCGAGCGGGATGCAGCCCGCAGCCTCGAGGCGCTGCGTAATGGTTCCGCCCGTCACAGACATGGTCTGCAGAATGGCTTTCGAGTCGGCATCGGTGCCACCACGCGCGTAGACACCGAAATTGATTGAGCGCTTTGTGGGTAAGACCTTCCACGACACCTTGGCGCCGGGCGAGATGTGCACCCACCGAAGCACGAAGTCCTTGGAGTGCACCTCGATATTCTCCATGCCGGTAGATTTGTGACGGGGATTGCGGCGACTTTCGGCGTTAGCTCTGCGGGTGAGAGCGCAAGTGTGGGGTGGGGTTGGCCGTGTGTAATGTCCACTGGCCGAGCCGCCGAGTCGTAGGGCAAGGAACCGTTGAGCACGGTTGCGGCGGTGTGCATGCACCACCGGCTGCTTTTAGTTACCGCGGGCGAAAATGCCTAGCGCTGGGGCGGTTTTTACCGGTCGCGGGGCGGTTATCATCCCTTGAACGGTGGCTTGCGCGCGTGCTTGCGCGTGTGCTTGCGGCTTGGCGAATAGGGCGGCGGACAATTCTGCATTTGGGTGCCGCACCGTGCAGGATCGTACATGTGCTGCACAGTACTGCGCGGCAAGAGCTACATATCTGTATAGCTAGATTTCTTATATTTACTGTTTTGGTCTAGTCCCGCAGCCGAGACTCTACAGACTTCAGCCGGCTGTGTGACTGCGCCAAGGAGCGGTTCACGTCCTCGATCCGAGCCCGCAGCCGCGACAGCCGCTGGGTTGCTGCAGAGCGGTCAATCGGGGCTCCTGCGCTCTCGAGTTTGCTCAGCCGCTGCTCGAGGGCGTCCAGACACACAATAAGCTCCCGCTGCGCGTCCACAAGGCTCTCGGCCTTCGTGCCCGTGAGCCAAACCTTCGGCTCAAGCACCTCGTGCGCAAACGTGTCCATAGCCTAGCGCGCCTGCCTACAGCGTTTTGGCTGGAAACCGTCCACTGCGATGGTGCTTCCACACCGAGCTCGACCAATTCCGGCTTGGAGAAGCCAGGCCTATCTGTGGTAACAATATGTCATGGCTGCTGTTCGGCAGGGTTAGCAAGTGGGCCCATGCATTCAGGGTTGGATCAATGCAGTGTCAGGGCAGCAAATTCGGCGGCAGACTGCCTGCAGACTCGACATCAGCACGCTTCAAAAGTGCTCGAAGAATCATAAATACTCTAGAGTAGTGTATAGTAAATGCGTAACCGGCATGATATGTAAAACTTCGGCGTAGGTAGTTAACGGACTTAGTTGCATATGCATGTAAATCGGTTGGCTCGCATGCGATTGGCTCGTATGTGATTGGGTCGTATGTGATTGGGTCGTATGCATACGTATGCGCGTAGTCTTCGGCCACACTCCTGCTCCAGGGGCCTTCAATTTATATGAAATGTCATGTCGGAGCCCTGTTCTTTTTTGTATGCCAAAGTCTAATGTTCCAGTCGTTTTGCATGGTAAATGGTTCTAAATATGTACAAGAAATAATAATATGATAGGCGCCATGACTCGCTAAGAAGGTCTTTTACTCGAGGCCCTGCAGTTTCACTGTCTCAGCTCTTATTTTTTGGTCAACAGACTCAACCACTTCATCGAACCGGGCTTCGTTGCCAGCCATCAGCTCGTCCAGGTGGTGGCTCGTCAGCCCGGACCGGTGATCTGACACGCGGTTCTGAGGATAGTTGTATGTACGGATCTTGTCGGAGCGGTCGGCGCTCGATACTTGGCTGAGCCGGTCTTCGCGGTTCTGCCGCTGCTTCTCTTGGCGGTCAAGGTCCGCAAGCCGCGCCTGCAGCACACGCAGAGCCTTCGCCTTGTTCCGGTGCTGTGATCGCTCGTCTTGGCACGTCACAATCAAATTTGTCGGAATGTGCACAATACGCACCGCCGACTCCGTCGTGTTCACATGTTGGCCACCACTGCCGCTGGCTCGCATCACGTCTACACGAATGTCATCGGCATTGATGACCGTTTCCTCGATGGTATCACCCAGATCTGGCAGAACAACAACCGCTGCCGTCGACGTATGTACGCGGCCCTTTGTTTCAGTCTCCGGCACTCTCTGGACGCGGTGAACTCCACCCTCGTACTGGAACGTTGCATAGCTGCCAAGCTCTTTGATGTTAAGCATTGCCTCAGTCACACCACCATTAGGAGTTTCATGGCAGGCCATCACCTCGCACGCCCATTTGCGTTTCAGACAATAGTTTTGGTACATGCGCATGAGGTCCGCCGCAAACAGAGTCGCTTCCGATCCGCCAATGCCGGGCCGAATTTCTATGATGCAAGCCTTATCTGCGAATGGATGGGGTGGAATAAGAGCGGTCTTAAGCTCCTCGCTGAGGCGGGCGATCGCCTCGCGTGTGCCCTCGAGCTCGCTTATCGCCTCTTTGCCGAGTTGTGGGTCTTTAACGAGCTCCTCGAGCTCTATTACTTCCTCCTCGGCTTTGGAGAACTCCTCGAACTTGCTCACAATCGGCTGCAGCCGTGCAAGTTTGATCGCAGCCTCGTTCGTGTAGTTCGCTGTGATCTCTTCGCTCGTGCGGTGGTACTCTTCCTGGAGGCTCGATACACGGGCCCGCACCGAGGGATGGAGCTTTGATGCAAAGAATCTGAGGCCCAGTGCGGGTCTAAGCAGGCCAGCCCGAGCTCGTCTCACCGCAAATGCATTGAACGGGCCGCGCAGCATCTACTAGTAGTCCGCCGCGGTTTTTTTTTCTGTAGCCCAAATAAATAAAATAAGCTCGGAAGTGAGCAAGTAAAAATGAATGAGTGGACGGCCGGCGTAAGACTCTCAAATAGACCGCCTTGTGATCCTTTAGGAGCGGGTATGTCTTTTGAAACCTGCCCGGCGCCGTTAATTATTGCATGCGCTTTTATGGCTTGACTAAGAAGTACTCGCACCGCCAGAACCTACTTGCCGAAGCCCGTTGATTCAGGGCCCGCAAAAGAGCCGCGTCGCATTTTTGCAGGCGTTCTGGAAACGGACAGAAGTCGCAATGAGCTGGAAGGAACAGTTTGAGGCCGCATTGGAGCAGCGCGATAAGATCGAGCAGCAGCTGCGGCCGTATATTACGCCCTTCGAGATAGCCAGCCAGAGAGCTGCCGCTGCCGACACGAAGCACGGCGACGCTGCGCAGCTCGACTCGCAAAATGATACAATCAGGGCCCTGACAGCGCGGCGCCATGAATTGGAAACGCAGCTCGGCATCACGAGGCGTCAGCTCGAGCAGGCTCAAGAGCGGGCGCGGCTGTTCGCTGAGGAACAGTATATGAAAACACACGCTGTCAAGGGGCTGCACGACGAGATTCTGGCTCTCACGATGCAACTGAGTCTCAGCGAAGACAAGCGTAAGAAGCTACAGGAAGAACTCGGAAGATGACACCATTACCTTCACCAATGAAGGGCAGAAAAGCCAAGAGCGCACAGAGGAGGTTTTTTAGGGGGATAACTGGTCTCAATTGCAATCTATGCATTCTAATAAACTGCTGTTTGAACAACCATGCTCCCATTGACGTGCTCTGTGTACAACAAAGTAGTCCCACCTCACACTAGCTAAGAACGCAGTCTACGACAGACACTATTATCTCATGAATAAAAATATCTATTTTAATTCTTGGGAACTTTTGCGGGCTGCAACTCGCCTTCCTCCGCAGATTTCGAAACTTTATTGATATTCCAAATGAGATGCGAGCCACGTGCTCTCTTCCTTGACGCGCCGTTGATTGTGGTCGCGAGTGTTTTGAGCAGCTTGTCGCGAGGCGCGCAACCACTGAACTGGGCTGAATCATGGGTTTTCTGTCCAGTCTCAGCGCTTCTTTCGAGAAATCGTTAGCGGGCCCTCTTCGATACGATACGCGGAAGAAATCGCGCATATTCACGCTCAGCTTTATATTTCGTCTAGTGAACGCTTTCGTGGCAACCGCGTTCTTCCAACCCGACGAGTACTTTCAAGCATGGGAGCCGGCGTTTCTCGATGTATATGGAGTTGGATTCCGCTCTTGGGAGTGGCATGCGGCTCTACGCACGTCGCTAGTCCCACGGTGCTTCGCCCTCCTAATAAGAGCTGCGGATCATCTGCATATGAACCCCTTGGTGCTGGGTAAAGTCATCATGGCGGCTCTCGCCGCACTTTCGGATCTCTACACTGCGTTACTTTTCGAAAGAATTGTGCCTGAAGAGCAGGGATCACTGCGAGTCTGGCTGATCTCTCTAGGCTCTATGTTTAACTGGTACTGCTCGACGCGCCCCTTCAGCAACACCCTGGAGATGGTGCTGGTTACGGTGGCACTTTATTATGGTCTTTCAAAGAATAATGCGTCGTGGATCTTTTGCCAGGTTCTGGCACATATTACTGTTGCGCTGCGTCCCAGCAACGCTATGTTATGGATATATATTGGTATCCGCAGACTCCTGCAGGCCAAGAGTTTGAAATCATTTGTGGCACTTATTCTGTCGAGTGCTGCTGTGGGTGGGCTCACCCAGCTCGCCATCCTAGGCCTTGATGTGCATTACTACGGCCGGCCCGTAGTCCCATATATTGAATTTCTGCGCCATAACTTCGGGTCGCGTGTCAGCGAAATATATGGCGTCTTGCCTTGGCACTGGTATATCAGCCAAGCCGTGCCGTTTCTCCTCATGGGCTATTTGCCTATCGCTGGCTTAGGATTGAAGACAACTCCCGCGATTGTGCTGCAAATAATTGCTCTCAATTTGGCCGTTTTCTCGCTAATCGCTCACAAAGAGTTCCGCTTCATCTATTTCCTTTTGCCGCTCATGCATATAATCGTGGCTCTAGGTTGGAAGCGCGCCTCACGACTACTCAAGATTGCTGCGGTGACTGTGAATGTTCTTGTTGCCGCATACTTTGGTACAATCCATCAGCGCGGAGTCGTAGCTGTTGTGGATTATGTGCGCGACAATGCAGCAATCGAGGACGTGAGCTTCCTAATGCCATGTCACTCGACCCCATGGCATTCCCATTTTCAGAGGCAGTACGACCAGGCCTTTGATCCTCAGTTCTTGACTTGTGATCCGCCTTGGAATGTCAGCAGCGTTGGTTATGTTGATGAAGCCGACCGCTTTTATCTGAACATGACCCAGTTTCTGGAGGAGAACCCGGTAAAGCTCGCGTCCACGGTCGTTGTGTTCGAGCCCCTTCAAGAGTTCATGAACACTTATGGCTACGAGACCCAAGCCAGTTTTTTCAACGGCTTGTTTAACGAGGATTGGCGTCGGCAGGGCCGCGTCTTAGTGATGTCAAAAAACGCCTAGTTCACGAAACGCAACTGAACAACACTGAATCGTGAGCACTTAGTCGCATTTGCCTATAAGGTTATGTGCCTGTGTCACGTCTCCTTCTATGTCATTTAACATGCTTCTTTTTTTCATATTGATGATGATACGTCCCTTCTAGCTTCAGTACATTTCATGTTTTTATAGCCGTGCCATCCTGAGCGGTTGGTAAAGCATTTGCGGGCTCTGAGATTGTGTCCTCGTTTTTCTCGTTATCTTGGGCTGCTTGTGGCACGACTTGTTTCTTCGGAAGAAGGTGCCAATCAATAGTATTCAAGCCCTCCTTTTCCATCCAGGTGTTGGCCTTCACAAAGTGCTGCGTACCGAACCAACCGCGTGAGGCGCTCAATGGTGAAGGGTGGACGCTCTTGAGCACAAGATGCTGCTTTCCAGGATTCGCTCGGTCCACTCGTTTCGCGGCCGGCGAGCCCCAAGCCATCACGACGACATGAGGGTTGTACTTAAGGGCCGCTTTGATCACCTCCTCAGTGAACTGCTCCCAGCCTCTATTTGCATGCGAGTTGGCTTTGTGTGCCTCGACGGTGAGACAGGCATTGAGCATTAGAACGCCTTGTTTGGCCCATTTCAATAGTGATCCATGAGTTGGGATCTCGAACGTCTCAGGGTAGCACGATTTTAGTTCTTTGTAGATATTGAGGAGCGATGGTGGAGCCTTTGTTGGCGGCCGCACCGAAAATGCTAGCCCGTGAGCCTGGCCCACGTTGTGATACGGGTCCTGACCAAGAATGAGTACCTTCACATTATGAAGCGGCGTCAATCTCGACCACGAATATATATCCTGCTCCGGTGGAAATACCTTGACTTTGGCGTCCTTCTGCGACTTGATGAACCGCTTCAGGTTCAAGAAATATGGCTTTGTGAGCTCTGTGTGTAAAACCTCAAGCCAGGACGCGTCTAGCGTGTTGATTTCCAGCTCCAGCAGCTCCTTGGTCTCTGCCGGAAGTTGCTCGGCCCACTTATCCTTGTTCCACGAGCTGGTCGACATGGATTTTGCCAGCGTTGCGGCGCCAGCGGCTACGGCGCCAGTTGTAGCCTTCTTCGACGCAGGAACGGCGCCAAAGTAGTCTGTTACTCGTTTCATGTTCCTTTGAGCTGGAAACCGGCACGCAATTCAGCCTTTAATGCCTGTGCTCAGTGACGCGACCGCTAATATTCAGAGCATCCCGCTTCGCTGCCCTTACCTCGAGATAACTGTCCAGGAGCGTGACTGTGCCCTTTGCTCGGATTCGACGCGTCTGTCTGCAGACTGATTTATAGTCGAGTCAGCCCTAGTCCACGGGCGAAGCAGCAGCATCACTCGCGTAGCTAGAGCGCGAGCCCGTCCAAATCAAAAATTGTAGAGAAAAAAAATGGAATGGACACGAACGACGATTCCGTGTTCGAAGAAGAAGACTTCCCCGATAGTCTGCTTGACGAACTAAACAACTTCTACGCGCAAAGCGTTAATAAAGACGGTGATCAGCCACCTGTAGACGATGCATTGACGCGTTATTTCGATCAGTATGAGAAATTGCCACGTACGGAAGCAGATTCGCGCGAGCATACTCGCGAGAGCGTGCACAGCGCAGCTGCGAGCTCAAGCTACTTTCCGGATGACCGGTCCGTACATGACGCGACCCTGTCCCAGGCAAACCGCACTCAAAGCGACCAATCGAGGCTAGCTGGGGAGTTGCAACAAGGCTCGCAACCAGTTCTGGCCCAATATGACCGTGAGCAGCTTGGTTCTAGCTTCTCACGGAATGAACGGCTTCCTCGGGCCTTTTACACCGGCTCCACCGGGAGCCGCAACAGTCCAAGTGGGCAGGAAAATACACCTGGCGCGTTGCCGCGGCTTCGTGTGGCACCCTCGTTCCGCAATAATCTGTCCCCGCTCAATGCATCCTACTCGCTGCGTCGCGAGCCTATGCTCAGCGGTTTCAGAGCCGGTGATCAGCACCGGAGCGCAGAGCCCACTCCAGGCAGAAGGCAGAAAATACCACCAGTTTACGGGCCAGACCTTGTATCACACCCTAACGTTCCGTTACCGTTTGGCCGAGGTAGTGATAATGCTCTCCAATCGGCTCCGCGGGGAAGTCGCGGTCAAGAAGATACCCCAGCTCAGGCTCGTCCTGTCACCGAAATGGAGGCTTCCCAACCTGGAAGTGGCCAAAGGGCTGGTTTGGCTCAGCGATCTAGTCCTACGATGACCGAAGCGCCCCTTTTGTCGAGCTCAAGAGGTTTGAACACGACGGGAATACACGAGGCTCGACTACAACACAGCTCCACGGCAATTCGAGATGCCGAGGTGCCCGCAACTGAGGCCCCTAATCGGGGCTTAAGTGGCTGGCTTGTGGTGATAAGCGCGCTGTGTGCAGCCGTAGTATTGGCACTTCTTGTGCGGCAATGGAACTTGCAAGCACATGAGGCCACAGTAGCTCTAGAACGCAAGGTGGCAGCCCTGCAAATGCAGGTCGAGGATTACGCGCGGCGGGAGCGCGAACATAGACTGTTTGTGTCCCAGCAAGCTCCTCCGCTGCCATCCGAGGCTTCCATCCATGATCAAGAGCCAAGGAATCTCGCTCTTATTTCAGAAGGCGCGCATATTTTGAAGGGCTATACAACTCCCCCTGCTGCGTCTGCCTGGTGGAAATGGAGCCAGAGCTTTCGTGCCGATCCAGATTGTATGCTACGAGCGCCTACGGCAGAGTGCTGGCCAATCCATGACGAAGCGGTCATTGCAATCGGGCTCGGTCAGAGGGCTAATCTGTCAGGTATAAGGTTTCACTTCGCTGCGGTGAATGAGCCATACAATTTTGATGCATACTCAATTGTCGGTAGCAGCGACTTCGACCATTTGAAACATACTGTCTCAGACCAGGGGTTTGACTTATCCGATGCTACCAACGTGACGCAGATCGCTATGCGGCTCTCGGGGTTCGGCGATCTTTGCATTCGCAGCGTAGAAGTAGTTGGAATTGTACTGTAGTGTTTATTATTAGAATCGTAATGAATGGATTAGTTCGAAATTAGAAGGGAGAGTAATAAATAAATTAAGCGTTCGGTTCGCTACCGGGCGGGCAGTCGGCGGCTTTTTCAAATGTACTGATAATTGTACGGCTGGGCGAGCTCGCCGCGAGCGCGCTGGATTGCGTCAAGTGCGTATTCTAGAGTGTGCAGCCGTTCTTCTGGGGTTGAGCTAATGCTGGCCTGCGAAGATACAGACGAGCAGGACGAGCTCGAGGATATCCTTTGCGCCCTACGGCACATTTGCAGCTCAGCTTCGAGGCGGTTCGCCCTTTCAATCGCGTCGGCCGCAACCTGAGACATCACTCGCAGCTGCTCCTCAAGGCCTTCCACTTCCTTGCTTCGGTTGATCATGTTTCAGATTTGTGGCTGGTGAAACGCTAACGAGAGTGGCACAAACGCGTGTGGAGTTACGCGGGGGTTTAATTCACCTTTCGTTCAAAAAGGTAACCCATCAGGTGCTCTTGCATAAACCCTTGCCCGTGCTTGTTGGTGGAGGAGATCCGTGCTCGCCACCTCCTACGCACTGGAGATAGCAATTTGGGTTACGACAGATACCGATCCCAAGCTATAGGCCTCTCTGTCCTTGTGAAGCGCTTTAGTTCCCCGTTTATGGATGTTTGCGCGCGACTGACGCGCAATATTTCAAGCCCTTGCCCTTAATTACGCGTCACGTACCCACCGAGCTCGGGTGCAGCACGAGACGCGTGGGCTTTTTACATGGGCGTGTATCACAGGAGATTTGCCTGAACACCGACGTCATCGGGCGTGTGCGTCGCTGGTATCGTGGTTTGGGCTTCAAGCCATGCACTACGGCGCCGTTAGAAAAAACTCCGCGTCCACTTTGTTTCATATTCCCGATGTCGTGCGATCCACTCGGAATCCCTACCAGGCTTCTTCGCCAAGCTCTAGATTAATTTAATGTCCAGTTTAATGGATTTTATATAAACTTAAATATGTGGAGTCACCTTAAGCTTACACTATCGTACGAGACTAAACCGTGCGAGTCTTAATTAGCTGTCCCAACGTACGTATCCCAGGGCCTCCACGCGGTAACGGGGACGAGCACCCAACAGTCATCGCCCTGCCAGCTGCGAACTGGCACCCAATTTTACAATATATATCAATCATGCAATCCTAGCGGTTGTACCTGTTTTTCCTCTAAAACCCGCGCGTAGCTGGTCCAGTCCACCACCAGCCAGAACCCAAACCCACACAAACAACGTAAGCATGTTTGTACATAATAAAGACGCCAACCTAAAGTCAACACATTCACCCGCTCTGAAACCGCGAGTGTTTTGGGTCACAATCAGAGACTCATGGGCTCTGCGGCAAAGGAGAACTCCGTTGAGCTTTCCGGCATTCTGCCCAGCGCGTTTGCGCGAGCCAATCAGGGTTCTGGCAAGCCTGCAGCCAAGACCGAAAGCTTCGGCACACGTCGCGCGCTAGCTCCTAAGCCTGCGAATGTACAGAAGCAGAGCCTCAATTCCCCGCAAATAGCTGCAAGTATACACCCCCATGACCGCGGGGCCGAGCGCGACCCGGTGAGAGTGTATGGCGAGCCGTCAATTACACGACTCAATAATTTGGGCACTACACAGAGCCACGCAGCGGGTATCAAGAAACCGCGTCTCAGCGTCATGGAGGACAGCGGTGACGAGGATACCGAGGACGAGAGTAATAACGCCGGCGTTTCGACTCCTCTATCCAAGCTCGCTGCGCGACGCACCGTTAGTAGGAGCAGGGTGCTTTATCCTCGCCCGGTAATTCCCAAAGACTTGGGAACCTTGGAGCTTGACTATGTAACAGCACCCCCAGAGCCATCTCTCGACGAGATTACGAATGCAGCTTTCGAGGCCCTGGCGGCACAGTATCCACCGCCGCAGCCAGCGACCCCCAGGATGGCGACTCTTGACGACTTTCCTGACTTGGATGTCGACTTCTCATCTGACGAGGAAGACGAATCGATCGCCGAGCTTAAGACTCCATCGCATTGATACCATCCATGCATCTCATATCATTCTTACCCAGGAGGAGGAAACTTACTGTGAGGCGTAGCTAGGAGGGCGTCTAAAAGCAACAGATATAAATAATATATATAATATAATACAGAAATACAAGCTAAGTGAAGTCATCAAAAATGTAGATCGACGGTACGATGGGCCAACCAGTAGCGTGGCAAACTAGTTCGGGTTACCACCTAGCAGAGCGGCAAATGCAAGGTACCAAGTCCTCGATGCCCCGCCATCAAGATACTGGGTCTTGAAGTTATTTGATGCGAAATACTGGTAGGATCCTTCGGGGTCAAAGAGGGCTTGGTTGGCTCGCAGAATACCGGCCCAGCCGGAGTCAAGACCACCTACAATGTTGGCCAGCAACGAATCCCACTCCTGCTTCACAAATTCCTCCTCGCGGATGAGAACAGACGCCGGCGTGAGGGGAAGCATTTGAATGCCCTGAATGTACTCAAGGTTTGTACCGAAGTAGGTCGTGTGATCGAGTTTATTCTCAAACGTGATGCCAGCGACGCGGTTCGCAATGATGTTGCTGGGCTGGATAGTGTTGTCGTCCTTGAACAGGAAGTAACTGTTGAGGGAGCGCTTCAGAATAGCAAGCATCAGGTCACCTCGTGCCTCCATCTGATGATCGCCGATGACACGACCCCACAGCTTCATGCCGTAGGCAAAGTTGTAGTCTTCAGAAGTGCTCTCCTCATCCTTGCCATCGCCACTCTGGAACATACCATGAGCCCATGAGTGACCAGAGAAGAAGTCGAACATACGCGAAACTGGGAAGTAAGGATCTTCAGAGGATGGATTTGCTACATCACGAACAAGCGAGTTCACCCAGTCCTTATTTGTCTGCACCCAGGTGCCATCACCAATCTCGTTATCGAGAAGACCAATAACGGCGGCTGTGTGAACGTAGTATCCATAGTGGAAGTGGTGGTCGTTGTAGAATGGTGCACCAAAGTCATCCATGGGCGCTCCGCCGGGCTGGTTAGCTGCTGACGAGGTAACTCCCTTGCACAGAGTGTCGTAGATAAATGGTGTGGGCTGAGTGTTGCTCAACCAAGGTGACAGAGCGTCCTTTAGCTTGTCGAGGCCCTGTTTGGCGACGTCATCATTGCCAAGAATTAGCTTTGCGACAAGAGCAATGTAGGCGAACTTGTCAAACGACTTGCCGGCTGTATACGTCGACGTAGTATCTACTTGGCCCTTGACATCCTCGGAGATCTCGTCATTCAACACAGTTGCCAGCAACTTCAGCGTATCGGCGCTCACCTCTGTGACATTCGTCGGCAACCAGTCAGGCGAACCAGTCAGGTCTTCAACCATTTCAAGTTGGTTTGCCAAGACACCAGTCAAGTAACCCTTGTTAGTAGAGTACACAGTCAAGTCCGACACAACGTTCGGCTGAGTAGCACCGCTGAAGGAAGCAACATGATGAGGCAGAGCATACAGAAGGGTCGTTCCTGAAGTAGACTGACCACGGACATCGTAAGAGATACGGTAAGTAGCGGACGAGCCACCGACCTCACCATCAACCTCAGCACCGACTGGGAATGCGCCAGCGGCCTTGTCAATAGAATCCTCGTTGTTAGGCACGACAGCAACTTGAACGACGATCGAGTTGGCGCCAGATGCGGCAACGTTGCCCATAACCTCATAATCACTGACCGCCTTGAACTCAAAGTCGTCAGGGCCGTTGACGTAGACGTTCCATTGAACACCGTTCATGAGTGAGACGGCAAACTTCTGCAGCCCGGGTGCACAGTTTGAACTCTTTGCCTTCACAATCTGCTCAATCCCAAGCTGAGAAAACAGCCTGGGAGTGTAGCCGTCGTATACAGCTGTAACGAATCCCATTCCTTGCACAACCGGAATGGTCACAGCCTGGTTAGGCCAGCAGTTCTGCGTGTTCAGCGTCACATTAGCGCTGAAGGGACCCATAGCGTCAACCTTAGGCTTATTGAGATTCCAGCTTGTGAATTCCTTGGCAGAGAACACAAGCGACTTCAAACCCACAGGGTTTGTGTAATACTCAACGGGGTTAGCGTCCGGATTTGGCCCATACACGCGCTGGCTAGCGTTAGTGTAAGACACTCCCAGACCATAGTAAGTCTGATCCGGAGAGAAGAATACACCGTAAGGCTGGGCGAAAGCAGTGAGGTCTTGGTCGTTCAACAAGAAGTTATCATAGAACTTGTTTGTCTGGATGATGCCACTCGTGTCTACCCCCTGCGGAAGCTGAAGAGGAATCGGCTCACGCTTGAACATACTCAATGGCTCAGCCGTGTCAACCGGGTTGAAAATTGGGCCAGTATAAGAAGATTGAGCCCCACTCTGTCCAGAGGATGGGGCTGGTGCTGCGCTTGAAGTAGAAGCCGCAGAAGAGGAACTTGTAGAAGAAGCCTCAGACGAAGCAGCAGCCGAGGTCGCAGCGGAAGAAGTGGTGGTAGAAGATTGGCTGGAAGCAGAAGCCGAAGACGCCAAAGGAGAGGTGGACGTCCAAGGCTCTGAACTCGATGTAGTAACCGAATTTGAAGAGGCGGTGCTAGATGGACCGCCTTGCACCGAGGACGTCGCCGTCCCTGTGGGTGCTTCCGAGGACACATGTGACGCCGGCGGTGATACAATTGTAAAACCATTGCTGTATGATGCAGGATTCACCGTGGCCGAAAGCTCACTCGTAGAGTAAGTATCAGTTTGGGAAACCGGCGGCTCTTTCGAGCTCAGCGGCGATGTGTTAACGGTGCCCGTTGGGATTGTGGTAGCGATCGTGGAAGCCTTGAAAATTGTCTCGGAGGCATAAGCCGTTGCCTCCGATGTAACAACAGCGAGCGACTGGGAGGCGGTGATTGTTGAGGGTGCGGCGGTTGTAACCTCCTGAACGGTTACAATACGACCCTCGACAGCCGCTAGCAGTGCTGCGAAAGAGAGACGCATCATCTGATTTTTTTAAAGAATGGAAGGGAGCAACTGCAACAGCTAGTTCAAAGTCCCTTGAATCCCGGTGGTTTATATAGAACGAACCACCATCTGCATAAGACGGGTTAGGGAATCTCGCTTCGCACGAACCCCAGCCTTTTCTTTTTACGGCGCACGGCCTTTTTCATCAAAGTGAAGCAGCGATATGGTATTTAGATGACACGAAGCGCTCGGTAAATTGGCTAACTAGCTATTTCCTTAATGCCGTTGACCAGTGTGACTGTTGTGCGCTTGAGCAATTGCGTGAATGTATCCTGGGCTCTTATGCCGAACTGAGGTTAGGATTACTCCCTAAATGTAAGATGTTGGACGCACTTACCCGGTCGGGATGTACCCTCAACCCTATGACGTGCTCCTTTTAGGATCCTCCACTGTGGCGCAGGAGTATCGCCAGAGGTGAACCGGATAAAAATATTATTACAGAATTGAATTGAGCCTAGGAACGGCTATTTTCAAAGTGATTTGAACCCGACAATACCATTGATTAGCCCATATGGGAAGCAAATTGGTGATGGCTGGTGTATGACTAACTGGACAGATTTTGACATGGGCACCCAGCCATGTTCCTGCAGAGCACGTGCGATCTTAGCGGCCCGTGCGACACTGGCAAGATACAGCCCAAACAGCCGAAGCCACCTCTTTAAACTTACCCCTGAACGGCGACAGCAACATTTTTTTAGCAGAGCCGCACGTAAAACCCACATTTCCCGCACGTAGAGGATGTGATCGCAACATCGATGGATTGAGTAAGTGGAATATCTGTAAAGATCATAACAATAAAAATACTAAATTACAATAGACATAAGTCAATGATTGTCAACAAACTCACCTACGCGGGTGAGTAAACTGTTTAGATCCTCCTCCTTGTCGTCGCCATCAGGAAAGAGCTCACCGAAGTCAGCTTGTTTCTCCGCTCGATGCACTTCGCGCACTTCAACCCGGATCTCGTTCTCAGCTGCCTGAGCCTTTTCCAAGCTCGCCCTAGACTGCTCTTCTGAGTTCGAAGAGCCAGCTTGTACTGACACTTGCTCAAGGTCTTTACGGGCATCCTGAGATGTGCTGGCGTTGTCATCACCGCTATTATTACCACTAGGGTGTTCATTATGCTGTGGTGCTTGTTTGCCATTGTCTGCAGGGTTGCTTGTAGCCGACCCGCTGGGCGCCGAAGACGAATTATCAGACGTCTGAAGTTGAGCTTCCTGCAGCGGTATCTGCGGCTGTGACTGCGTCTCTAGTTGCGATGGCAAATGTACCTGCTGTTGTTCAAGGACAGGGGGATTCTCCTGCGAAACTGTCGAGCTTGGTACCACTGATTGGGACTGTAGCTGAGCCGTGCTTGAAACATGAGCAGGTTGCTGCGAGTGAACCACATTCGACGCACCCGGTGGCGGGGCAGAGCCATTACCAAACGTAGCACTGGCAGTAGTCATTGTCGTCATAGGTGAAGCTGTTGGCGATGCTATACTACTGCTTTGGCCTTGAACAGGCTTCTGCTTGCGCTCACGGATGCGCTTACCCGAGCTCTTTCTCGTCTCATAATCGCCAGTAACGTACTGGAAAACTGCTGGTATGGGCAGACCGAGACGAACGAAGAACATTTTCAGGTTTCTTGCTTTGTCTTTAAGCTGCACCTGAGATCTGTCCTTAAGTACCTCACTGATCTTGCCCCCTGGTCCATACAGTTCCAGAATTTGAGCCCAATATGGACCCTGGACGCGATCCATTCCTTTCATGAGTGCCTCCTCTTCTTCTTTGGTCCACGTTCGTCGTGTGGTGAACATCGAAGCTCTTGGTCGCACAGCATCCGTACCTTCAGCGCTTGCTCTAGCGGCCTCGTATGCCGCCAAAGTATCGGTGGGACCATCAACTAGCGGTGCGTCAGAGGCGGGACGAGGTCCAGGTCGTCGAGCCCGCTCCGATGACCGCTCATTTGTATCATTAGATGCAACACCTGGCGGAGGCAAGACCTGCTTCGGAAGGGGCGGGAACATCGGATGCCCTACAGGCGGTAGGCCTGGACGATCCTGGCTGGTGGCATTCTGAGGTTCCTCACTTGGCTGTGCACCCTGCTGAGCATCACTCGGCTGCACCTGCTGAACATCGGGCCGAGCTGAGACCTCGATAGGTGAGGCACTCTCCGAATGCTGCTGATGGGAGCTATCAGAGGAGGACCTTCGCTGATGCTGCTCATTAGCCCGCGAAGCCGTCAACGCCTCTTGAATTTCAGCCTTCGGCCCGGTCTCGTGTGTTACAGCATCAGAGTTGCTGATGGTTGCCTGTGGTTGTGTGGGACGAGTAGGCCTAGGCGAACTCGTTCGCCTAGAAGCCTGGGGTGGTCTAGTAACACCAGCTGATGGACTGGGTGCCGTAGGGGCTCCGGGAGGAACAGCACGGCGTGTTGGTACCGTTCTAGAGGTTGGGACTGGGGCATGAACATATTGTTGCTGCCCAGCTGATGGGGACGAAGCGGCAGTGTCTCCACCGGAGCTGAACTTATGTCTTGGTGGGAGCAGCGTATAGTGATTTTTCTGCACGTAGTCACTGAGTTCACGTAGAAAGGGGACCCAATGATACTTCGAGGAAAGATCCTTAGCATCCTCAGCCTCTATGTTCTCACGCCGACGCTTGCACTTTTCGACAAAGTCACGCTCAGCCGGAGCCAGCGTTAGCCTACTATCACCGAACATCTCGCAAAGCTTCTCGTCGAGGTTGGGAGGGAATAGGTCATTTATAGCTGCCTTGCGAGCATCCTCATCAGTAGTGCTCTCCACTGCTGAGATGTAGGCTTGAGTTTTGAGGTCAAGATAAATAGTAGCTTGCTGCTTGAGCATGCGGCCTCCTTCTGGCACGAATGCCTGAACGAACCATTTGTCGAGCTCCCAGAACCCGACCTCGATGGTTCCGAACACGGCGGCAACGAAGGTTGCAAGATTAGCTCTTTGAATTGTGACAATGTTCTCGCGAGTTGCTTCTATGCCCGAAATATTATGCTCCAGGAATGGCCTCACCTCATCGGGCTTTGATTCTGGGCCGTTGCGGGAGCTGGGGCTTGCGTGCATCAAGAAAAGTCTCTTAGCGTCCTCAAAGGCATCCAATAGTAAGCGATAAGCCAGGCCCTTCTCGCTGTTAGGCTGGGTCACCGTGGCCAGCGTTTCTTGGTAATGATTGCAGCCCAGGGCCTCGAGAATTTGAGCAGCTAAGGTGTCCAGCACGGCAACTGACTTTCTTCTTGCCTGCAAGATAGCCTGGTTTTCGCTAAGCAGGGCTACGCGAGGGTGTGACTGCTCGTCGGCCCTCTGGGCCTCCTCGACCTGCTCTACGAGAGACTTTTCGTAACTTTCGGAGAGCTTAGGTGGCGCTTCCGGAAGCCGGGTCTTTGGTTTTGACGGTGGCAGATTTGAGCGCGCTAGATCAGTCTCTGTACGTGCATGGTCCCTATCCGCTGAGGACGCCGCGCGTCCCAACTGGTGCCGCTCCTCTGCAGTAAGAGGCGCAGTTGGAGTTGTGAGAGCGGCCGGAGGGGGCGGCATAGGAGGCAATTGGCCTCCCCTTGCAGGTAATGGTGGCATCTGCGCAGCCAAGTCTTCTTTCGAAAGGCCATGCTTTGACTCGGTGTCTCTTTGAGGCCTCTCGCCCTCAGGATGACTCTTCTCAGACTTAGTATCATCACTTTGTGATGGGGACTTGTCATGTGGAGCTGCGCCTGGTTGAAGAGTACTGTCTGCCGTAGTGGCCTGGCCCTCTGGATGTGAGGACGGCTTGTCTGCCGCGGCCTCCCGAGCTTCGTTCTCTGAGCGTTGCTGCTGTCGGTTTTGGTCGCTCTGGCGTAGCATCTCGGAGAATTGGCCTAGGCCAAACGCGTCGTCATCCTGCGAGTCATTCTCGTGGTCCATCAGGCCGAAGTCTTGGAAGGACGACAGGGCACCCTTCAACTGCTGCTCGATGGAGAGTTCCGTGGACTGGTCATCCCGCGCGGCAGGCTGACTCTCAGAGTCGTGCTTGGGCTCGGGATCGGTACGTTGCTGCTCAGATTGAGGCTCTGGCTCTGAGTCTGGTTTATGACCTCGGTCTGGCTCTTCATCGCGCTGTTCACGAGATTCCTCTACTTGAGCATCCTTGCTGTAATCATTGTGCGTCGCCTGCTCGGGCTCGGCACTACCGGCCTGCTCTGTGTGCTGCTGGAGCTGGGCCATCAGCGCGTCGAGATCGAGGTCGTCAGCATCATCATCATCGTCGTCGTCGTCGTCGTCATCTTGTTCGTCCTCCTCGACGTGTATTCGCTTTGCCTCGCGTGCGAGGTCATCTTCGGGCGCGTCGTCGAGCCCTCGCTTCTGCGCACTGGGCTCGCGCGTCGCGTCCGCGGCGTGCTCGTCAACCGCATAGGGGTCGCGCGCGCCGCCTGGGAAATCGGCCACACCCGTGTTCTCCGGATGGGCTAGTCCGTCCATTGAGGTAACACACTGGCACAGCGGCGCGGGTCTGCGGCAGAAAACGCGTCAAGATGCTCTCGTCGACGGTCCTCTGCTGGTCGAAAGGCGAGCGAGGCTCTCCGCTGATGGAAAAAACCGCGTTTGTCAGCCGCTGGCGATTCTGAGTAAACACCGCCGGTCGCTGCATCATTCCGCTTTCGCGGCGGCGGCGGCGGCTGCTGCAGCAGCTGCTTGTTCAGCGCTGAGAGACGCGGTACGGTCACGGGCCGAGGCAGGCTGGGCAGCCTGCCGCCGCCGCCGCCGCTGCCATTAAAACCGCCTGGCGACGCCGAGCGCTGCCAGCCGCTTCACGCTACTGCGCGCCCGAATTGTGGAACAAATCGCCAGTGGCTCTGCCGCCAGATGTACTACGTGAAGCGGGCGATCTACGGGCCGGACCCGAAGGAGCAGAAGCGGGCGTGTGACGCGCTGCTGCGCAAGAACCAGCGCGAGCTCGACAAGCAGATGAACTCGCTCGTGGCCGCCGAGAACAAGACAAAGGGCATGATCCGCCAGTGCGCGCGGCGCAACGACATGAAGAGCGCGAAGCTGCTTGCGCGCGAGGTCTACAAGGCGCAGCGTCACCGCGAGCGCCTGCACCACTCGAAGGCGCAATTGAACTCGATTAAGATGCAGGTGGCCGAGTCGTTTGCAATGATGAAAGTGCAGGGCTCGATGTCCAGCTCGACAGTCATAATGAAGGAGGTGAACCAGCTTGTGCGGCTGCCCGAGCTCACGGGCACAATGAGCCAGCTCAGTCAGGAGCTCATGCGCGCGGGAATCATCGACGAGATGGTCACCGATACGCTGGAGGGGCTCGACGCCACCGAGGAGCTCGATGCAGAGCCCGAGGAAGAGCAGCAGATCGACTCGATCCTGAACGACGTGATCAACCCGCCGCAGCGTGAGCGGCCGACGCCTAAGGTCTCGGCCCCCGAGGCAGCGGCCGAACCTGAGCCCGAAGCTAGCGTTGAAAATGACTACGAGAACAGCGACGAGATCAACAACATGCGGGAACGTCTGAAGGCGCTCCAGAACTAATTATTTATTTGCCTACATTAAGATTGAGCTTGGCAAGCAGTTCATGCCGACCTACCTGTTCTATGAAGCGACGCAAAGTTGTGCGAGACTGTTTTTTTTTTTTTCTCTGGACTACATACATGGGCTCTGAAATTGACCTTTAGGCGTGGTCGCACTACAAGACTAGGCCACCGCTTCAATTACGTGGAGAGCATAGAAATTGAGTGACGAGGTAACGTTTCTGCAATTCTATACTAATAAGATATGCGACAACGAACCGTCACCTCCACCCCTTTGTGTGTGTTCAGCGCAACTAGCTGCTTTTTTTCAAGCATAACAATCACCACCTCTAGAAATTTCTAAATAAATTAAACGTGCCGTGCAAACGTCAATACAATGTACGAATTTTTTTTTTACTTGTGACTCAAAGCCTAGCTTCACGGCTCTTCTCCACTACTAGGGTCACTACCACCTCATGCACGATGATGCCACCCTGCAGCGGGTTCATGCAGTTGCTTCCTGCAGTCACAGGAGCTTTGTGTGCTTAACTAGCGATTATAGAAAGTACCGAATGACTAATTCCGCATCACCTAGGCGTCTGAATTGACTCACACGACAGGAGCCAAGAGATGCCCACGGCAACTATAAAAGGCACTGCATCTACTCCACCTTCTACGCATCTCATCGCGTGTGCTTGGTGTTTTTGTGTGCATTAAGCTGCTTTTAAACGTTGCTTGGACCACCTGACCGCGCGGCTTACTTCATCCGCGTAGGGCAAGTAACCGACTCCGTTATTCAAAAGGCCCCACCGCCTAAAAACCACCTCTCAACTTTCTAAAGTTTCAAAACAACAAAAACATGACGGTTACCCTGTGGACACGCAAGCCGGTCAGTGCTTACGCTACTTCCTCCGAGGCTATTGTGAACTACCTCGGCCTTGATGTCAAGGTTGAGGACGCTAGCGGCGGAGCCGAGGGCGATGCCAAACAGTTCAACGAGCTGTTCGAGCCTGGCAACCGCTTCACTCCTAGCCTCCACGACTCGAGCAACAACCTCGTCATCAACCAGGCTGTTGCCGTGAACCGCTACCTGCTCTCTCTCGCCAAGGACACGAAGGGCCTTGAGGGAAAGAACAAGACCGACAAGTACCTGGCGCTCATGTGGATTAACCGCGCCGACTCCGACGGCTGGAAGAAGTGGCTGCCCATTGTGTTTGCCAACGTCAAGGGCGAGAAGCTCACTCAGGAGCAGGTCGACGCTCACGTCGCCAACGCTGACCCGTTCTTCGAGCTCTTCGAGAACCACCTCCGCAAGAACACCTACGTTGTTGGTGAGCAGGTCACTATCGCTGATATCGAGATCGCCGGCCTCTTCCACCCTGGTTTCCACTTCTTTGTCACGAAGGACTGGCAGAAGAAGCACCCGAGCGTCGTGCGCTGGGCGCAGACCATCCTGAACTCGAAGATCTACGAGTTCAAGTTCGGCGGCAAGTTCAAGTTCCTCGGCAGCGCCAAGGACTTCTTCAACCCGCCCAAGGCTGACGCCAAGCCGGCCGAGAAGGCTGCTGCGCCTGCCGCCGAGCCCGAGCAGAAGAAGAAGGCTGCTCACCCGCTGGCTGAGCTCGGCCCCTCGTCCATCCCTATCGACGAGCTGAAGCGTACATACTCGAACAAGGAGACCCGCGAGGAGGCTCTCCCCTGGTTCTGGAACACCTTTTACAACGACGACGAGTGGTCGCTCTGGAAGGTCGACTACAAGTACAACGACGAGCTGACCCTCACCTTCATGTCCAACAACCTCATCGGTGGCTTCTTCAACCGTCTTCTGGCGTCCACGAAGTACATCTTCGGTGCTGCCGTCGTCTACGGTGAGAACAACAACAACGGTATCCGTGGTGCCTTCGTTGTGCGCGGCAAGGACTTTGCTCCGGCCTTCGACGTTGCTCCTGATTGGGAGTCGTACACCTTCACGAAGCTTGATGCTTCCAAGGAGGCGGACCGCGAGGAGCTCAACGACCTGTGGGCCTGGGACAAGCCGCTTGACGTCAACGGCGAGAAGCGCGAGATTGCTGACGGCAAGGTCTTCAAATAATCGTATCGAAACTATTCAATAGCTAATTTTTTTCTTCTTGTTGGTTCCTTTTTTCTTGAAAAATAAACGCACAAGTCTCGACTGGTAACGCCTATCTATCGAAAGCGTTCACTGATGTTCCAAAAGAATTCACCGATATTCCGATATGAATAGCGCTTCGACACGGCCTGAAGTACTAGCTGATCTGTTTGTGCCGAAGCGTGAGAAAAGGGTATTTACCTTCTTGTTCGAGCCCAGTCGCAGTTTAGACTGGTTTGAATTGGAAGATACATTTTTTGTTTACCTTTTCTTTAGACATAAATACTGCAGTGCTTTTCGGTATGGCAACAATAGAATAAAGATGAGCATTTGCTCCACCCACTTTGATCCTTTCAACACTCTAAAACTGCAGAGACCTGTGTCGCAAAATTACCGTGCATAACAATCAAGGGTAGGCGAAACCAATGAAACCGTTAATTACATCTTGGTGAATATGAATTGGGCTTGTTTTTAAAGTCGTTCTTTCATTAATTCGTCATATTAAAAAAAAAATTAAAAAAATTAACCAAGTTGACCAAGCTCGGTCTTCATGACCTCTTCATTGAAAAGCTTTATCGGGCCAGAGACAGTGTTATACAACCGGTGTTCACCCTCACTGACAGCGCCCATTGGCTTCACCCCAAGCTCACTGTCTGATAACTGAGACACGATAGTAGTTTCGGAACCTGGGCTGCCACTCAGCTCGTCTTTTGAAACAGGCTGTTTGTCTACTTTCCGTTTCTTTGATTTTACCGTCGGCGCTGATTTTTCCGTCGCATGCAAACGCTCAATGTAGGGTCCTGCTGGTGCCTCACGGAAAACAGATACCACATCGGAGTACTTTGCATCAATTGACTCGGATGGGTTGGGCAGTTTATTCAAAAGAAGCCTCTGATCAGATTCCATATTCTGGTCAACTACACCAGCAAAGAACATCTTATCTCGCCAGAGCTGAACAACGTCTCCTGAAATGAGGATTGTGGCATCAAAATTGGAACCAAGCTCCGTCTCGAAGGGCTTCCGGCGATGGAAGCGACACAAAGGCGTATGTGGGTTGTGATAGTCAACTCCTGCCGCTGCCGCGCACGACCCATGGTAAGCTCGTGCGCAGGTTGGGAATGAACACTGGAAACAGCAGCCCTTTGACTGCTTGCAGTGAAAACATTTGAGCGAAAACCGGTCCTTAGAAATGGCATCAAGGTCATAAACTGTGTTGCCAACAATCCATGTTTCCGGAACGAGGTTCGCACAGACTACGTGGGCGTGTGCTGTGCGCTCGCGGTTCGTTACGTACCGGTTCGTGTAGATATGAGGACACAGCACGCACTTGCCAAGCCTCCGACCCTTTTGACTTTGGGAGGCGCCCAATGCTTCAACAGAACGAGCCTTCTCAGACTGTTTTCGAAGATGCTGAGCGCCAATCTCCTGCGCACGTTCTGGGTTTTGAATTAAGTCGGCCATGAGCTCGACATTGATTCCCACAGAATGGCTCACACATTGGCACTTCTTGGCCTTTAAGCCAATATCCAACCATGAGTCGTGCGCAAAATTGACTGACTCTGCTACATTGAAGCCATAATTGAATCCGGCATGGTACCCATAGGGGAACGTAATTATAAACTCCTTTTGCCTGTGTATAATCTTGTTCACAGGTATGTCGTGCCGTGCCAAAAAGGCTGGGTCGACGAGAAAAGTTTTGTGTCTGAGGAATTCGGTGCATTTGCTATGCTCGTCTGGCCACAGTGCACACATGAGGTCGTAGAATCTCTCGTGGTGCTCTTGGGGGATCGTGTACCACTGTTTGGGAGCCCCAAAATGAATATAGTTGATCGACGGCAGATCGACATCCTCTAAGTGCCAGGCAAAAGTGGCCTTCCACATTCCGCAATACAAATATGCATTCGTCACCCCTGGAACGCCCTCTGGGAGCAGTCGCAGCAGCGAATCCAGATGCGCTACATTCCACTCTGTCGTGCGCTCGTCGAACAACGAACCGGGGAGATCAGCCCCATACATGGGAGAGCCTCCGTATGCAAGACCCTTCCAATATCGGCCCTCCAAGTTTTCGCATACCTCGGGCGAAAAGTCTGTATCATCGTACGACACGAAAGCGCCTTTTTCGGCCTCGTAGTGGCCCAATGGGCGCTGTTTTTCACCCCGCCTTGTAGGAGGCTGATTCTGTAAATTAGTACAGAGTTTCTGCCACTCCTTAATCGAGTATTTCCGTCGTTTCTCGATATTATCAATGCCGAATACTCCACGCCCGCCATTCACTGTGATACTCTGCGTAATTGGGTTGCGGATGTCAATGTTTTCGACGAGCGCTGTGGGGAGCTTCGGCAACTTGGCAAGCCACTCTTCTGGTGGCACGATCTTGACTATGCCTGTTTTCATGCCCACTGGCTCGATTTTGTTCACGAACTGCCGGAAGTCCTTAAAGTCCGCGTACTGCGGCCGGAAGACAGGCACCCCGCCTTCATATACTGGCGTAAAGGAGTCTGCGGCAGCGTCACCGGCCATACCTGTGTCAACTATGCGCTTGTTTTCTTTCAAAAGAGCCGTTTAATGCTGCCGTTACCCACTTGACGGACGGTCGCTCGAGAGCCCTAGCCCCAAATTATTCCTGGAGACGAAACGCCCGTTTTCGTCGTGTTCAGCGGCTCCGAGAGCCCACACATGATTCATGGCAGAGGACGTCAGCTGCCCCATATGCCAGCTGAACCTCCAGGTTTTCTCTGTTCGTCAGCGTGAGGAGCATTGCGATGCCTGCCTTGATGTAGACGCGCCGGAACGCGTCGCTTGTTCGCCACCCCCTGTGAGCAGCGAAGCGGAATTGGTGCCTGAGAGCAGTGTCTTGGACTCATTCGAGGATGAAGGCGCCAAGGAGGAGCCATTATTGCAAGTCAAGCAAGAGGCCTCGGTAATCTCTCTGAGTTCACCAGATCCACCGGTTTCCCTTTTGGGAAAGCGAGCTCGATCTGCATCGCTCACAACTGTCGCGCCGGCAGCGCGACAAAAAACATGGCCCATGTTATCCAAAGAGTCTGAGCCTAAGCCTGAGCCGGAACGCGAAGTGAAAGAGGAGAGTTCTGGGAAAGTTGAGCGCAAACCCATTCCTTTCTACAAAACACTGACGTTTGGCAAGACGAAATTCGCAGTTGACGCGTTCAACTACGGCGCAATCCCTGGTGTAAATGCGTATTTCCTTACTCACTTCCATGCGGATCACTACGGCGGATTGGGAAAGAACTGGTCTCATGGCATCATTTACTGCTCGCCTGCCACAGCAAGGCTGGCCATTTTGAGGTTGAAGGTCAGCCCTGAGTATTTACATCCTCTGGAGCTGAATCAGGAGTACACAATCAATGGGGTCAATGTACTCCTCTTTGATGCAAATCACTGTCCCGGTGCAGCCGTAATTCTTTTTAACAAGCACACTTTACACACTGGCGATTTCAGAGCGACCGCTCAGCTAGCTGAGGAGATCAAGCGCGTCACGCCAGCTCTTCGTACGACTTACCTCGATACTACGTACCTGGACCCTGTGCGGCGGTTCCCGTCTCAGGACTTGGTGGTCGAGCTGTGTGCAGAATACTGCGGACAACAGCAGGAGCGCCCAATGAAGCCGAGCTTTTTCTTGAAACAACCGGAAAAACGCCGCATACTTGTGCTGGTTGGTACCTACACTATCGGAAAAGAGCGTCTAGCGGTTGCGATTGCCCGCAAGTTGCGAACTAGCATCTGGACCCAGCCGTACAAACGTAAGATTCTCGACACGGTAGACGACCCCAAGATTAATGAGCTTTTGGATGATGACGGGCTTCGCTCTCAGGTTCATTTGGCAGGCATGAATGAACTTTCACTTGCGAAGCTCGAGGATAAGTGGAAATTTCTGAAAAAGCATTTCACCCATATGATTGCATTCGTGCCCACAGGATGGACATGGCCTACAAAGGGCATGGAGTTCAACCTTGAGACGCTGAACAATCCACGCACAACTTCTGTGGGAGCGGGTGGCATGATACGCGTTTGTCGGGTTCCTTACAGCGAGCACTCGAGCTATCTTGAGCTTGAACAGTTCTGCCGATCTGTGCCTAGCGACAGGCTCATTGCAACTGTACACACTACTCGCTACGATCTGCTGAAAAGCTGGGAAGCATAGATGCTTGTTAGAGGCTAATAGATACCAGGAAACATAATATAGATTAGCATAAAAAATAGAGAGTCTAACGATTCCTGACTTGCAATCGATCAATTAATTAAGGCAAGCAAAACCCAGAAAAAGAAAGTCAAAAAGAAAGTGGTCACGGGCGGGATCGAACCGCCGATCTTAGGGTTATTAGTCCTACGCCTTAACCAACTGGGCCACGCGACCAATTGTTGAAAGCCATTGTCAGGTGAGCTATAACAGCCCCAGCAGCAATAACAGGCAAAAATCCCGACGCATAATTGAAGAAGCCATAGTGATTAGTGCTCCTCTAACCTGGGGCAATTCAGAGGAAAATACCCCCCCCCATTGAAAATTGAGAAGCCCCAAGTTTTCTAATTTAGGAACGCGGAAAGCCCATCTAGGCCAGTACGAGCGCCACAGAACCTAAATGACATACTAGTAGCGTGTCTTACATAAACAGCACGAGTCCCCCACAATTAATGTATTCCCGAGGATAAAGCATCCCAAAACCGCAGGCAAGAAGTAATTCACCCAGCAACGCATTGACCGGTTGTTATGTCGCAAGCAACAACTTCGAGCGCGGGTGATGTTGTGGACCAAATAGAGGGCTGGCTGAACAGCGTGTACAGCGATTTCAGGGGGTTCTTTTTTGGCACGAAGACATCATCCTCGTCGGTGCTACCTACGCCAACTTTGCCGCCAGCTCGAACCTCAGCTAATGGAGTGGTGGCAACACAGACTGCCAGTGAAGCGATAAGCGGCTTGTTGGCCCAAAGCACTGCGCTGGCATCACCATCAGCTGCCACGAACACCCTCAAAGCTAGGCCCACGTTAACCGACACCGCGAGCGCTAGACAAACGCACGAAATAACGACAAGCTTGAGTGAGCAATTCAGCAAAACATTGTCGTCGTCAGTAGCCTCGGCCACTCCTACGAGCTCTGCAATTCCCGAGCCGGGGCAACACAAGACGTCAAATATCAATATGCAAACGCTTGCGTTCGCGGCACTTGGCGCTCTCATAGTCATTTTGGTATACCTGCTCACGCCAATTGCGGTCAGATTGTTCCAGTTCAGCGTGAACGCAACAAAGCTGCTGTTCCGCCGGTCGGGCTCGTTCTCGAAGGACTCGGAAATGGGCCTTACGTCGGACTCGTTCAGTCTTACGGGAAATATCGAAAACGAGGACCAGCGAGAGGGATTAGACAAGAAGTCTAAGCTGCGGATACTGTGGTACATGCTGCGGTTTGGAGAGTCTTTCGATGAGGCGCGCTTGCGCTTCGTGCTGCGCCAATTTGCTCAGAACGGTATCGGCCCTGAGGGCCAACCGCTCGATCCGAAGTACGTGACCTTCGATCCCGGGGATGGAGCAGCAGACCAGCATTGATGCCTCTCTTGCAGCCCTTTTTATAATATCTATTCACGAGTTTACGTCAACATCATAAATTATTATTAGTTAGACCCGGCTACCGGATTGGTTCATGATGAAGACTGGTAGCAGATATCCAGCATGGTTGGAAAGAGGGTAAAGTCGATCGGCTCCAATGGAGAAGCCATTGTTTTCCATGATTTCAGCCGCGCTGCAACTGTGGCATGCTTGGTTATGCTTGATTACGGAGGGCAAGTAAGTGCCTTCCTGAGTGGACACAAATGTCGGATGCGTAGAATAAGTGGCCATGCTTTAGCGAGTATGTAAAAAACATTTAGACAGGTATTGACGCTCACAAAGTCGCTTCTCACAGATGTAAAGGGTGATCAACGACTCGTGAACGCAGGGTATGGATGCAAATTATTAGAGCTGGAGTTGCTTCAGGCGCACCTTACTAGCATAAAGGCCTGTTCGCTGAGTTCCTTGCGGCTCTGTGCTTGCCATGGAGCGCATGATAATATCAGAAACCCACTGCTCAGCAAACAAGCTCTTGAACTCACCGCCCACATACATAGATCCCAAGTCTCCAATGAGGCCGACCATCGATCTAAGCGTCGAGCTTGACGCAAGCTGGATCATCGTCTCGTCCTGGCACATCATGCCCAAGAACTGGAAGATACCAGGAACGTAGCCCCCAAGCTTGGCGGGATCATCGCGATATCCAGCAACAATTCCGACCTGAGCATCTAGGATTGCTTCTTTCACATTGGCAACATAGAGATCGTAATCAACACTGGCCTCGGCAGAGAACTGTATTACCTGGCTGATTTGGCCAAGGAATTGCTCCGTGCCTTGCAAGAAAACATCGAACTGGCCGGAAGGACCCGATGCAGAGGCAAGATCGCCAATGCACGCCAGGGCTGGCGGAATGAGATCGCGTCTAATTGCCTCGAAGTTTGCCAGAATCTTGCTCAGCTCCTGCATAAATCCAGGCACATATTGAGCGACGTCCTCTCCCAGAGCGTGTGTGATATCGGTGATAAGACCAACAGCCGTACTGCTGACCGTGTACTCCGTTTCGTTGAGCGCGGAAACGATGAACGGAAGCAGAGCCGGGACGTACTTCGCAAAATGGCGGTCGATGCCTCCAGCAATTGCACCCAAGGCGATGAAGACATCGTCCTCGACCAACGAATTCGGGAACTTGTTTGTCAGGAAGGCTGCCAGCAGCTCCATGATGGTATCGGCCACAGGCAGAACCTGACCCTCAACGCGTCTAATGATGCTCGTGAGCAACCCCAGGAGATTGACCTGAAGCTCCTCGACGTTCTGGCGGTCGTCAACAGACACGACCTGGCGCTGCATCTCCAGCGAGTGCCGCAGGCGCTCATCGCAGACACCTGAGGAGTTCATCACGAGCTGTAGCGTGTCGTTTGGCGCGTAAATAACCAGGCTCGATAGGGCCTCATATGCCGAAGTGCGAGCACTGTGGTCATTGTCAGCACGGCTGCTTGCGTGCATCAGAGAGGAAAACAACACCTCGTAGAACGGCGACATGACTGACGTATCCGGCTGCGGAATCGGATTCAGCTGCTCAGCCAAGTTCATAATAGCCCAGCAGCTGTGGGTAATAACCTTGGGGTCATCTTGCAAGCCGCCGACAACTGCTTCGATAACAACCTGCAGCTGATCAGGCGTGTCCAAGGCAGCAATCGCGCAGTCGGCAATGCGGCCAAGGCACCATGCAACCGTTTCACGCACAGACACAGACGGATCCTTGATCATAGCAGCGAGGGGTCGCAAAGAAGTGTGGACGATGCCGACGAGCTGGTCACGGTTTGGACCTTCCAAAATGGATCCGAACGCCATGACCGAGGCCTCGCGATAGTTCCATTGCGGACTCTCGATATTCGGGGCAACAAATTGCATTGTAATTTCCAGTACCGGATCTCCGGCTGTCTTCGCCATGAGCTCCAGACAGGTTCCGGCGGCCATGTTGACGTTCCATTCGTCCTCGTCCACGTCCTCGCTCTCCTTGACCAGGAGCTTTAGAATTGTGGGAAGGACCTGAGGCAGCGCCTGGCTAACAAAGTGGAAGGAACGAGTCGATTCAGTGATTCCCGAGGGCTCGCCCTCGTCAGCAAACTGCAGTTCGAGCTCAACCTCGCTGACGGTGCTCCAGAACTCAACGGCCATACACTGCACGCCATCATGCTCAGATTGCATGCCCTGAACGGTAAGCTGAAACAGGGCCTGCTCCATGTAGGAACGCATGTATTCGTAATAGTGGAGCATGATTTTGGCCAGGCAGCCGAAAGCGGCACTCTGCAGCTCCTCACCTGTGTTCTGCGTCGCCTCGCAAACAGCCATCATAATGAGGTTGCGTTCGCCCTCGCGCGCGAAGTTCACGCGGATGAACTCGAGCGAGTTCGACAGCGCATTGATAGCCGCGAGGCGCACGGACTCGTCCGTCTCCGACTTATCCGCTGCCTGGACAATGGCAGTTAAGAACCCGTTCATCTGGTCCTCGAGCTTCGGATTGGCCGGGTTTGCCGACTCACAAATATAGCCGATCGTAGTGAGGGATGCCTTTTTGACACCGGACGGCTCCTTAGGTTTCGTCATCTCCACTAGCAAGAAGGTTAGTTCGGGCCACTCACCGCGCGGAAGCTCGATGGTTGCAATAGCAGCAACTAATTGAGCCGCCGCAGCCGTGACACCGCCGTTTGCGTCGGCAAGCGTGGCCACGGCCGTGGTCTTGACGCGCTGCTTCGTCTCGGCCGAGATGGGGCCCTCAGCCCAGCGGTGGGCCAGCCGCGCTGCCTGCAGCTCGTTCTTTGTGACCAACTCGTTCTTGAGCGCCAGCGCCGCCAGCATACGAATCTCAGTCGGCCTGTTGCTCTCGGGGGCAAGCACTACGGACAGCTCGCTCATATACAGCTCGAACTGCTCCGCGGCAGCCCGCTCCAGCTGCTGCTGGGCCTCAACCCGTACATACTGGTCGACAGTCGGACTCGCAGCCGTCTGCAACAACTCCTCGACCTTCATCATGAGACGCTAGGTTGGGTCCGGATGACAATATCGCAAGAAGAGGTTCCACAGATTTTTTCGAGCCACTAGGTTGGTGGGACTTAGATAATGTAAAATGTAAACATTAGGCTAAACAAAGGCCTCATCGCGCCCTTGGCACTCCCGCACTTTATTTCTAGAAAAAAATATAAATAAAGCTAGCGGTGCATGTAGTAAAAAGTCTATTAAAAACGCCAAATAGTATTCACACATTTTGGTGTCACTTGGTGCTCCTCGAAGCTGACACTTTTGCGACCATACGCAATAATAGTACGTGTGCGTGCTTTCAATACCGAACCTAGCGACCTCAGCTTCTAGCATGCATAGCAAGCTGATTGTACAAAATGTCATTACCATCTATAAATTGCCGTTATCATTTCAAAAAAAAGAAAAAAAAAACAGACTCCCTCGTTCGGTACGCAAGCTATTTATGCGTGCACTTTAAGATGCCAACAGGCCTCAAAGTCTATGAAGCCCTTCAAGTGATTTCTCACGAGCATAATATGAGTTCTACAGAAAAATGCTAAATGCCACAAAACGTTTACATGGCGTCATGCCATTTGGGTGCTGAAGCCTTGCAGCGACTTCCCAAAAATGGAGCCAAGCCATTTCCCGTCGGGGCTAGCAATGACGTTGTTTATTTGCGTCGACTCCGACAAGGATCCCACAACAGACGAGCTTGACACATCCCAAAGCAGAATTTGGCAGTCATCGCCACCGGACGCAAGGATGTTGCGTGCCTGGGGCAGCCAACGAATCGAGTTCACCGGGCCCTCATGGCCCTCCAACACAGCCACCGGATTTCGCGCAGCACGAATGTCAATCGTATACACAACGTTATGGTCCTGGCCAATAACACACAGGATGTTTGCGTCATGGGGTGATGATGCCACGCGAAGCAGCGGCGTGGTTGAACGCGGCTCGAAGATGATTGTCGAGTTGTCCAAAGACCTTAGATCAAAAAGCCGCGCACTGCCGTCGGCGCCTGCACTGACAAATTGGCATTGGCTGTTATGCAAAAATTGAACATCGTACACCTCCTGGTCGTGCGCGATGAGTTGTGTGCTCACCACCTGCTTGGTGAGGTCCCATACTGTACAGGTTGTGTCAATCGACGATGTTATAACCACATTGGGATTCGTAACATTCCAATCGAACGATGTGAGCGGCGCAGGGGACTCAGCAGGCTGCGACTTCGACCGCTTCGTGAGCTCAGTAACGAGCTGCAGCGTTTTGCTCTGATCCAGCAGCTGCCACACTCGCAGAGTGTCGCCGGACGTAATGAGCCGCGACGCCGGCGCTGCCGATGGCTCCCAGGCAACTTTTGTTTGCGGCATCGTTACGAGCGCATCCGCAACGCGCGAAAACGTGAATGCACCATGCACGTCCGCTTGTACAACGTGAATGTAGTTTGTAGGCTCCTCGTTGAACGTAGTCAAAGCCACAACATTTCCGTACCCCCAATCGCCGCCGTAGAGCGACGAATGCGAGTCAAACCGTAGTGCTTGCTGTCGTGCCGACCGAGCATAGTAAGGCGCACCACCCGCAGATTGCGATCCGTAACTCATTTGTGGCCGGTAGGGCGAGTGCGACGGCTGAGGCGCACCATTATAATTGTAGAAACCGCCCTCAGACGAACGCGAATACGGGCTGGAGCCATCGTATGGGCTGTACTGCTGCCCCGAGGCTGACTTGGTCTTGTAGGGAGAGGCCGAGGACTGCGGCAGCCCCGAGTACTCGAAGGCACTGCTATCAGATGCGCGCGAATTGAAGGACCCTCGCTTTGGAAGAGTCGGGCGGTCCATCACGCATCCCAGCTAGAATCAGAGTTACAAGCCTTATTGATCACAACTGAGCTAGGTTTAATCAGCAGTCCCTCCTCACTTCTCCCTCCTCCTGTGAAGGGCGCAGACGCCTCAACGGGCGCTCAACGGGCGCTGAGCGGCATGAAAAGCAAAAAAAATAATGCAGGTTTCGTTTCCAAAAATACCTCAAGAAGTCGGTACTTACTTCATATACCTAAAATTAAATAACAGATTATGCTGCTTGGGTTGTGCCCAAAACGCAGCATAAGTCACACACATTAAGGTGGCTGATGGCTACCAGGCCATACAGCGCCGCCAAAGGATGAGTTCATTAAGCAAAAAAACCGCACAGCAGGCGATATATTCGTACACATGAAAAGTGAATGCAAGTAAAACTGCAAGCAAGACCCGGCACACGTTAAGTGAAGGTGGTCTTAGCGCACGTTTATGTTACTACATCGTGTAGTTTCCTCGGCCACCAGCAAGACTACCACGTCCATACGTGCGGGCACTGCCAGTGCGTCTGGGCCTGGCTCTTCCTCCATACGAGCGATTGGCCTCATGGTCCACACTACCGGTGGTACGAGATGCTCCCGCGGCACCCGTAGAGTACCTTGCACGTTTAGAGCTATAGCCCGTAGTAGAAGATCTTGTTGATCGTTTCGACCCAGACGCTGTCGTACTCACAGGACCATCAGAAGGTACTGGACCCGATGCAGTCTTTAGTTTCACGGGCTGCCTTCCCTCTAGCACGTCTCGAGCGTTCGCTCCTAATCGCACGTACGTTTGCGGGTACCGTGAATGTGCCCGCACTGAGTACTCTTCAAGCCCGCGAATGGTTACCAAATGGTGTGCTAGACGCTCGATCTCTGTCATGCCCATAGTGCGTAGTTTGCCGTAAGCCGGCAATTTATCGAATCCACAGTCTCTGATCTTCTTCGTATTCCTCCCAAGCATCACATCGAGGCACTGCTGAACAGTGACTTGCTGGTGCTGCACGCTTTCAGCCATCTGCAAGAGCAATCGGGCCTCAGCTGTGAGATCCTTGTTTAGCACTACTTGGCCCCGCATATTTTGGCAGTTGTCGCACATGAATTTACAGTGCTTTGCATCGAATTCCTCATTGAAGTATTGGAGAACCTGTTTGCGTCTACAGTCAGTCTTGTTTTCGCAGTACTGAAGCATACGGTCCAACAATGCCCTGTGGTGCTCTTTATCCACGGGCGCAAGGTTTGTGTCGCTATCAATCATGCGCCGTACGAGCTGCACGTCTCCATAGCTATAGAACAGGACACATGTAGAGGTTCGCCCGTCACGTCCAGCGCGTCCGGTTTCTTGGTAGTACCCCTCAATGTTTCGCGGCACAGTTTGGTGAACGACAAACCTCACATCGGGCTTGTCAATTCCCATACCAAACGCAATGGTAGCGCAAACAACAGAACATATTCCATCTTGCCAATCCTGCTGCGTCTGTGCTCGCGCTTCCTGATCCATGCCGGCGTGGTAATGTGCGGCGCTGATTCCCATGCTGCGCAAATCTTCAGCTGTGTCTTCACAGCTCCGCTTCGAAAAACAATACACAATTCCAGTTTTGCCTGCAAACTGGCGGCATATTGCTGCAATCTCATTCACCACTTGTGATGATGGCTTGGGCCGGACCTCGTATATTAGGTTGCGGCGGTTGAAGCTCTGCTTGAGTACGACTGGGTTCGGCCGTAAACATCCAACGATATCCAGCAGCACACGCTCATTAGCAGTTGCTGTGAGCGCCAGTATTGGCGTTCCTGGGTACTCGCTCTTGACACGATCAAGCTCTTTGTAGTCAGGGCGGAAATCGTGGCCCCAGGATGACACGCAATGCGCTTCATCGATAACTATGCGCGCTAATCTATTTTGAGAGTGAAGATTGTGCAACGCTGAGCGCATTGCAGCACTGGCACTTAGCATTTCTGGCGAAATGTATACTAGCTGCAGCTCACCGGCATTGAGGCGGCTGAACGCTTCATTGCGCTCGCTGGCACTCAGCTTTGAGTTAATCATCTCCGCCTTGATGTTACGGTTCTTGAGATGATAGACTTGGTCCTGCATAAGTGAAATCAATGGTGAGATCACAATTGTTGTGCCGAAAGTGGCACCTTTAGTGCACAAGGCGGGTAGCTGGTAGCACAGCGACTTACCACCACCAGTAGGCATAAGAACAACGAGGTCGTTACCGGCCAATGTTTCGTTAACCGCTTCTAGTTGATTGGGGCGAAATCCCGGGAGTCCGAACTTCGTGCGCAAGATGTACATCATTTCCTTGGTCCAAGGCTTGGACTGAGACGAGACTTGAGTTGGTGCCGGTGGCGGGGCCGTCTCCATGACAATATCCGAGCTCATATAGCCGAACTGTTGGTCCTGATACTGCTCATTCTGGTCCGCAGCAGCCGCGTTATCGTGATTGAAGTTGTTGAAGTAGGGCGAGTCTTCGAAATCAGAGGACGTGGCCAAGTCCACGAAACGAGAATCCCCGAGGTTGGCCGCGGGCGCGGCGGCAGGATGAGCTGGTCTCACGGAGTCGATAATAACGCCGAAATCATCATCAGACTCGGAGTCAAAGGCATTAAGCCCTTGGCCATTAGGAGTTCCTTGGCTGAACGATGCTTGCGATGCCGTCAAAGGTACCAAGCCGGGTAATGGCTGAGGCTCAATATCCTCTTCGCCAAAGCGGTCGATGCGCCGATCTACTTCGCGTAGGCGTTTATCCAGACGGGCCGTGTCGGCGGTCACGCCGTGGGTTGCAAGTGCCTTACACAGCGCCTCGATCTTTTGCTCTTGTATTGCAATCTTTTCTGAAAGTAAGGAGCCGATTTCTGGCCCCTGTGAAGGAACCTCTAGGGCCGGAGCTTTCTCCATTCTGAACGGAAGCTTCTCTTGTGGTGAACCCGGAGGCGGCGAGCTCGACATGACGAAAGATTTACCATCATCTTCGTTGCGCTGTTCTTCCCTGAAATTTGGCCGATCAATTGGTGATTTAGTCAAGTCCCGGCTCGGTGATTGCTTCGCCAAGTGTGCGGGCGAAACATCTGGTGACGAGGACGGAATGACCACCTCCCCAGCAAAATGGCTACCGCCTTGTCGCACGTTTTCCAGGTACGGGTCCTGGCCGTCGGAAGACGGAATCACCATGACCTCCTGTAAATCGTCGAGGTCAGAGTCAGGTTCTGAGTTCAGTGACGGGGGCGTTGGCGGCGCCCCAGCTTCCTGCGTGACCTGCGGTTCAATGCGGCAGACAGAGCCCTCGTTCGAGGATTTGGCGGCCTCAGAAGCACTCGTTTCACTCTGTTGCGGCGCAGACGCGCTTGGCGCCAGGCGCGAGCCAGTGCCGGTGGGGAAGTCAGGCGCGCCGAGCATCGAGAAGTCCGGGGGCTCGAACGCGCCACTGTTCCGCGCCCAGTCTAGCTGTGCCTTCAAGTTCGACAGCGGTCGAACCATACAAGCAGGGTAGGGACGAGGGTGCTGCGTTAAATCGCGTGTGAGCTTTGAGGCTAAGAAATTAGGCTCGCGAAGCACGGGCTAGGGTAAAAACAAAACAAACCACATTTTATGTTTATGATGCGAGCGCGTACTCGCTGCGCAGCTGCTCAAGGAAGGCCAGCATGAATGTATGGCGTTTTGCCGCCAGCAATTTGCCCAGAGGTGTGCGCATAGTGCCGCTCAGCGTGAGAAGTTTGTCATAGAAGTGCTGGTATGCCGAGTCATTGCCTGATTCTATGAGTGGCGTGTCCATGAGAGGATGGTTCACGCGACAGGCATAGGCAGAGACGCGCATAATACCGAAAGCACCTATCGCGTCTAGTCTGTCGGCATCCTGCACGCTGCTGAACTCTATTGACGTCTCGTGCCACGGCGTCCAGAGACCGTCGTTTTTGAGTCGGCGTTCCTTGCTAAATCCTGTATTTTCAACGATGCGTATAACCGTATCTATCTGGTCAACGCCCAATTTGTGCTTTTCCAACAGCTCGCGCAAAACCACGATTCTGCTGGAGTCCGCCGAATACTTATGGTCCACGAGGTCATGGAAAATGGCCGCAAGCTCCACGACAAGAAGGTCAACCTCAACGCTGGACTCTTCCTGGACGTTTTTAGCAATACGAACTGCCAGATCGCGCACGCGGCGTACGTGGTGGATATCGTGCGAGGAGTCGTAGCCTTTCATGTACTCGGCCATCAGCGACTCAGCTTCTTGCACCAAAGCCGTCATATTCTTGGAATGTGAACCTGCAACAGATTCGAACGGCCACGAAGAGCTTTAGTGCCTTCCTGTGTCAGGAAAGAGAGTTATCTAGGTTGTTGATAAGCTGATGTTTACGGGTTCGATTATAGGGTGGGTGTAAAGTAGGGTATCAAAGGTGGTTCCACGATCGCACGATAGTTTTGGAAAAAATGCTGCACAGCGTAGGCTCATAAAACTGTGCCTTGCTACATAAAATAAACTAATTCAGGAACTGCAAACGTTGAGCTCAATATTCTGCTCTTCTGCTACAGTAGAGAGACGCTGAGGTAATTGTAACTTTCCCTAAAGCAGCAGACAGTGCTAAAAAAGCGAGCTAGTGATCATTCATGGCGTACAGCCTACGCACGATGACCGGCTTCCAGCCGGCACGAACACTAACAAATCATGCACCGGAATCACTGGTTACAAGCCTGGATTTCAGCGATAGCGGGCAGTGGCTCTTGAGCGCAGGTCGTGACGAGTCCATTCAGCTCTACGACTGCCGCACAGCAACACACAGCAAGACGGTATTTTCCAAAAAGTACGGCTGTAATTTGGCCCGTTTCACTCATCGCTCGACCGACTGCTTGTACGCATCAACGAAAGACGAGGACTCGATCCGCTACTTGTCGCTACATGACAACTCATACATACGCTACTTCCGCGGCCACAAAAACAAGGTCACATCACTCGAGGTGAGCCCTATAGACGACACGTTTCTCAGCTCTGGCTTGGACCGCACTGTGCGTGTGTGGGATCTGCGTAGCCCGAACTGCCAGGGCCTGCTCAATGTACCATCGCCAAGCCAGGTTGCGTTTGACGCGCTTGGAGTCGTATTTGCCGTTGCATCGCAAGATCTGCGCACCGTAGCACTCTATGATATCCGGAGATTCGATGATCAGCCATTCGTAAAGTTCAGCGCCCACCACATCGAGGGCTCGTGGCAGAAGGTAGAATTCTCGAACGACTCGAAACTCATTGCGCTGGGTTCCGACAGCCAAAATCACGGACTTTTTGATGCATTTACTGGCGACTCGCGTGGTGTCATTAGCGGGCACCAGCCGCTGAAGCGCGACTTCCCTTCGACCTCGCCCATAGCATTCTCAATGGACGGAAAGTGGCTCGTTGGTGGTAGTAACAACGGCCGCCTTTGTATATGGGATATGTCTGCTGCTGCAGATAGTGGGAAGGATGCGGTTCACATGCCTGTTCACGAAACACAGGTAAGTATGAATCCTGCACTACTCGCATTCAGCCCAAAAACAATGCTCATGGCATCCGCCGACCAAGGCGTCCAATTCTGGATCCCCGAGCAGTAATTATATATATGAATTGTACTAATAATTGTATCTTCCAAACGTCTAAATATGTGTTTTTGGCAGCGATACTTCGCGTTTAGCATCGACAGTCTGGGTTAGGTCACACCACTGGAAAGTTTCAGGGCAACTGCATATTATTATGCACACTAGATTTTTCTTTATTGACAGAGAAAGCCCATAAACAACTGCGAGTTTTTGGGAACGCAGCAACCAATTTTTGCAAGGCATGGATCACCTTGTGGCTTTGCTTCAGCGCGGCTCGCAGGACGAGTCCGCGCTCTTCGACTATGTCGGCCAAAACACGCCTAAAATACTCTCGGACTGGACATATGCCTTCACGTCCTCGAACATGGGAATGCTCGGTAGCTCAACGCTAGCTCTTTCTCGCGTTCTCGAGCGCGAGGCATTGCCCAACGAAATTGGCACGGCCATCTCACTGAAGATTGTTAACGACGAACTCAAGGTCATCTACCGCGCACTTACACAAGCACGCCCAGCGCTAACTTTACCTGCGCTGTCGCTCCTCCAGAGCGTCGCGAGATTCGTGCCGGTCGAACTCACTACTCAATTTGACTTCACGCTTCGTATCATTCCCAAGTTGCTGGCATCGATGCCGTTCCGTGAGGCATTTCTCAAGTTTTACATTCAATTGATTCGCAGCGCCCCAGCACATCTCAGGAAGGATTTAATGTCTACACGCAATGTTTTCAGTGCGTGGATAGGGAAGCTGGGACAAGAGGACGAGCCGCTCATTATCCGCGACACCCTGGATGTGTTCAGGGAACTCGTTTTGAAGGATGTCACTTCCTTTTCAAAGACGACCAAAATGGGACTGTTCAATGATTGGACACTTAAGAACATGGTGCGATTGCTTGGCTCCTTGGGTGCCTCCGATCCCGAACTCGCGAACGACGTAGCGTCATTTCTGGCTATGCTCCTTTGCGACAAGCACTATGGCGTGCGCATGGCTGGAGAGCAGTCACTGGCTAAATCATTTTTGAAGATCGTCAAGCCATGGGAAAATACTCTACAAATGGATCTTGTGGTTAGGCTGTTGCGCGAAATGCCTGACCTTGTCCTGCCCCATTTCGACACGCTAGCGCCTGTATATCCTCTGAATCCCAAGGCATCTATGTGGTGGTTCTCGTTCTCCGTGCTGCACATTCGTGTCATGAAACTTGATACTCCAATTATACCAGCTAACACTGATGAGTTCTCGCCATTACCCTCGGTTGAGACTGTGAGTAAGACATTGCTACCAGTCACAGCGACAAAGACAGCTCTTCAACAAGCTGTTCAATTCAAAGACTCCAAACTTGTTCAGTTTCAGGCTGCTCAAATTGTTCTGCTGGCTTTGCAACGACTCCGCAAAGCCATAAAAGAGGTATACGAGCCCCGTAAATGGGACGTTACAGCTTTGTGCGATGAGATGCTGCAGAACAGGCTTCCAGATGTCCATATGTTCACACGAGCGACTGAGCCCGATTTGTTGTTGACCGCACACTTGGCCATAGTAAGGGAGTTTTGTTTGTTGAGACCATTGAATATCAATTTGCAGCTTCCTCTAGAGGCAAAAGAGGTTAGCGGACTTGCCCTGGTACAGGCTGAAAACCTTCTTGAGATTCAGACAGTAACAAGCGACCAGACAAAGTGGTGGAACCCTTCCAAAGAAGGCCCTAGTCTGTTCACGCAGTTGCTAAAGTTCGCGACATTCAACTTAGCACTCGCCGATAAGAGCAGCCAGCTGTTGCAGTACTTAGTCGAGCCAACACAGCTTTTCGCTGACATGACCACGCTAGCACACCCCGTGGATGGACTGTTGCAGACATTAAGTGGTGCACACAACGAGCTGGTTTGGGCATTAATGGACCAATCCGTCCAGAGAGCTGTCCGAACACCTTACCAATACATCGACAGGGTCAAATCCGAGTCGGTGAGCCCATTTGCAGTAGCCTTGATCGAACAGTATACATCGTTTTTTTCAGAGAAAGATACTGATGGTGTGGCCAAGGGTCTACTGCACATGTTTTTGAGGAGCCTAGTTGTGCTCGGGGAAGATCGCGTCATTCTTGAGGCATACGCGAAAAACGTCGGGCTTGGAGTCTTGTCAACTCCTCCATCCTCTGCGACCGACGAATTTTTCAATTTTGTCCTAGATGCTCCAGATGCTGAGATCCTCAAGCGTCAGGACCTTGTATTCAAGATCACGAATCCGTTAGAACTGGCAGCGACACTGTATCGTGTTTCTCAGTCCACAAACGCTGAGCTCCAGAATTTCCTGCTGGCCAGCATCCCCGAAGATATGCTTGATCTGCTAACCACCGAAGCGGCGTTTCGTCGGTTTATCAACGGGCCGAGGGAAACACTGCGTTCTTACCTCGCTATTTTAGAAGACCGTACCAGTCCTGAGCTGGGCAGCAACCTCGAGCAGTCTGTGAATTGGGACCTCGGGATCTCACATGAAAGCAACGAGTTCTTGACGTCGCAGGCCGTGTTAACGAAAGATCGTCGCGTGCTACAGGAACTTAATACTCGTGGCGTGATACTTACGGTGAAGACTTTGCAATCCTTGATTGAGGTCGATGGCGCTGCTGAAAATATACTGCTGAGGGAGCCTCGCTCGCTTTCCAAAGAAGAAGCAACACCGTTGTTGCATTTAGCGCCGAACGCTACAACAACAGCTGCTCTGATAACAGTGAGTGGTGAGTACGACGAATCTGGTAGATTCGCAGAGTCTGCACCGGTTCTAACCGCCGCTGCGCGCTTTGCGCCTATGTCGTTAAATCGCGATATGGCACTTAAGACAGCCGTGGAGCTTATTGCGCGAGGAGATGCGTCAGGCATTTGTATCCTCGCTGAACTGAAATCCCAAATGACGTTCCCCAGTGACGTTTGGGATTCTTTAGCGGCATATGTGGAAAGCGGAAAGACTGGATCGCCTGACTCTGTGCTACTGCCAGAGTTGGCGCAGCTCATAGAATTGGATCCACCTTTCCTTTCTCGATGGCTCAAGATCGCAGTATTGCAACTCACTAGAAGCTTGGCGGAACATCGCATGAATACAAAGCTAGTGAACTTTGTCTCATCATTCAATGATCTAGTTCTCGACAAGATGGATATTTGGGCTCACGTACACCCGAACGCTCTTAACGCGCTGCTTGATGCTACCATACGACACAGCCGTGAATCAGCCCTTTATGAAATGGCCAGCCGTGTCTCGTTCCAGGGCAGGAAAAAGCCTTTGGAGGCCACTGGACATTTAGCAACCTTATTGGAATTGGAAAGCCAGAATTCAATGGAAGAGATTGTCCTGCTTTATGCGTTGTTCAATGCTAATAGGGAAGCCAACTCCACTTTAGCGGTTGAGCAAGGTGTACTGGTACGTTTTTCGGGAACGAGGAGTGCCGGAGACCAAATCCTTCTGAGCATTCTCGAGGGAATTGAATCTAATCGACAGCGCTCTTGGGTTGACAACGTCCAATCTTGGGAAATAAGGCCTGCGCGAGCTAATCTGGCGCTGGCCGCTGATGATTACGGTGCAGATCCATTGATAGTGCTCAAGGGTACCGATTTGTATGTTACGCTCGATGAAGTGCGAATTAAGGAAAGCGTACAGAGATTCGAGAAACATCAACTTTGGCGAGTTGCTCTTGATGCCGGATTCGATGATGTGATGCAGAGCATCGAACAGTATAACCTTCGAGCGCCTGACGATGCTGATCGTTGCTACGATAGTCTTTTCCTGCTCAATACTGTCGTCAGTTGCGAATACTTATTAGAGCGCTCTGAGCTGTTCCTCACCTCAGGACTCCTTTCTTTTGTGATTTGTTGCCTGGCCGACGAGCAATTGAACGACACGGCGTTCAGATTATTGGCGCACGAGTCTAAGGCCATTGAACAAAGGAAGTTCAAGGACCAGGTTGGTACTTCGCTTGTGATCAACAAAGTTTTACTTTTGCAAGCACAGCGGGCCGAGAAGGGACTGTCATTTCCATCGTACTTGGCTGTCCTAATTGGACAGCTCGTTCAAGTGGTTGCGCGGCCAGGGCATTTCCTGCACGAGAAAGTCAGTGGGTGGCTCTTGGAAGGCCCAAGTATATTCGAAACGGATGTTCCTCTGTTCAAGATGATAGCCAATAGCCAGTCGGACAGCAAACCACGAGAGCTAGTGTGGCTTGTAAACGCTCTGACGAGCGGTGCGATTGGTAGCGAGGCAGTGGAAGTGTATTCCAGGCAAGGTGTCATTGAGTGGTGCTTGTCGCGTGCCCAAATCATAAGTCCCAAATCTGCTGCATTGAAGTCTGCTGTGGACAGATTCATCAAGCGTATAGAAGAGTTGAGCGGCGGGTCTAAAACACTGGCGACTAGGTTTGGAGCGCTGGTGATCCCCGAAATTGCAGAGGCAGTCACGGTGTCAGCCAACCCTGGTGAAATTATAGAGTGGGCTAGATAGATGATGAACCGACAACATCTCTTATTATGCTCGAAACGAGGACAGTAAGCCATTTTATTTCATCAATCATTCTTGGTCTTGTTGCGCGAAACTCAAAAGACCATCTAATCAAATGCGAGCTGGCTTCAAAATGTTGTACAACGATACGAAGTAGTAGAAACATTCAAACTCGCACTTTTTAATGCGAGCCAACGATTATATATATAGCTATAATTACTGCATTGTCTTTCGACAATCGTACTGATAAACGAAACGAGTGCGAGCATGTGAAACTATAGCGTTCTACGAAATCCTACTATCAAACACTTACTGACTTAGTTACATTCATTCGAGAACAGTTGGGTCCCACGCCGGCGCTGATAGCCAGTAGTCCTTCGGGTCTCCAAGGGCTTCGAAGTCTTCCTTGCTAAGCTCGAAGTCATACACGGCGAAATTTTCCCGCTGTCGTTCAGGGGAAGTAGTTTTAGCAATTGGCACAGCACCGTACTGAAGAGACCATCTCACAAGGATTTGTGCAGGCGTCTTGCCGTATTTCTTGCTCAGCTTAACGACTTCAGGATCATCAAGGCGCTTTCCTCGAGTCAGAGGACCCCAAGCCTCAACAATGATACCGTGGCTGTCAGAGTACTCCTTAATGTCCCTGTGCTGTAGCCACGGGTTCAGCTCGATCTGGTTAAGGAACGGCTTCACGCGTTGAGACTTCTCCAGCTGCTGAAGGTGCTTTACACCCCAGTTCGACACGCCAATGTGCCTTACCAAACCCTCGGACTGGGCATCCTCGAGAGCACGCCACGACTCCGCCCGGACCTCAGGACCACCATGGGTCGAGTGCAGGAGAACCAGATCAAGCACTCCGAGCTCCTTCGCGGCTTCGTGCGACTCGCGCACAGCCTTAAGTGTCTGATCGTAACCAAAGTCTGCACGAGCGACCTTTGTGGTATAGAAGATGTCTTCACGCTTCTTTTCCGGATGCTTTTTAAGATAAGCAAGGATTCCGAGCACGGACTCGCGCTCGTTCTCGTAGGCGCGAGCCGAGTCAATGCCCTTGTAGCCGACTTCTAATGCCGATTCGACGGCCTTGGCAGCCTCATTGGCAGGAATCAGGTATACTCCAAAGTGATAGTCAGGGAATTCGGCCATTGGAATGAATGTTGCGATGCACAGAGAGAAACTGTAGGCATCTGGCTAGTTTATATACTTACTTACCCTTATGCTCTGGTGGCTAGGGAATTTGTAATGGAGGGTGTGGGGTTCCTTAGGGACCATCCGGGGTGTTCGGGAGATGAGAAAGTCCGGGTATGACAGCCATGAATGATCTAAATAGACTTGTGCACATATAGGCAGAAACCATACGTGAATTTTTTAGAGATGGAATACCGAAACGGCGTAAATTTAATTCTTAGAAACGCGACTGAACCGCGGACTCTGGGCAGCTTCAAACCCTAGTTCACGATTGCGCCAAGTCGTCAGGCTATCACGATCTCAGGCTCTGAGGATGATCAACACCAGTGGCGGATGACGCTACTGTACGTGCCCATACCAGAGACCCTTAACTTTGATTTTCGAACATGGCAGAGTGATAAATCTATAGAAAGTTTTTAATAGAAAAAACAGCTAGCCTGTTCGAGGACAGGAAAACGGGAGTGGCTCAACGACAGTTGAGAAAGACAAGTACCGATGCATGACCCCAAAAAAAAGAAAATCGACGAGAATACTCACCGGGTTTTCTCAATGAAGTCCCACTTATGACCTATTCCTTCACGCAAGTCACGCAAGAGCGATTTACCTTTGCTTTTTGGCGAGGCGTCATTGGCATCTGGTGTATCGAGCGGTTCTGTAGTTATCGTTGCTTCCGTTTCAGTCTTCTTTGTGGATTGTATCGTGTCCTCTGAACTTGTCGTGTATAGTGAGGCTTCAGTACTTGAGCGACGCGGAGAGCCGTGTAGAGTTGGAGTTGTAGGACCTGTAGAAGTTGTAGAGCCAGAGTTTTGAGTCATGATGCGAGATGAGAGTGATGAACTTAATACTTTAGAGCATCAGAAATACTATAGCCTTTTATAATGATTCAGAATGCCTAGCAGTTACTATTCTTCGTTGAGAATTACCGTTATAAGCACAAGGGTCAGGTTTATGCGGTCAGTGGCCTGCATGCATGCGTCGTGGACTCAGGTTAATGCAGTCAGGGTGCTTCATCGCCTTTAACAATGCGGTAATCAGGGCACAATCGGGCTAATGGAAGCCGTACACTCTTAACTGTACAGCCAGGGGATTGCGAGTGTTGGGAGCTGTGAAGCCTGAAGAGTTTGCGAGTCGGCCGGTGATTCCGTGCTTGGCAGCCGGTTAACAGCGCCCCGAATCTCAGAAACTTATTCAGCGCTATGCACACATGGCTTAGTCTGGGCCGCCAATGCACACATATGATGTCTTGATCTGGGCCGCCAATATGCAACATTGGTAACAGGTCAGTCCGATGACTACATTTGGTGAGGGGCAGACAGTCCTGTCACCATTGCCAAACGGCTGTGTGCCATTAGTGCACATAAACGGTGTCTACAGCACGTGTTTGTAATGCGGTGTGAAATAGACTAATGAAAGCCGCAGGTAACGCGAAGGAACATGACGCTGTATGTTAAAGAACCTCATATCTTGTAAAAAAGTCCTACCGAGACTCTGAAATCTACCTTTGCCACGCTTCGCAATGCCAAGACACACAACGTCACCGTAGTGCAGAAATTACATTCTCAAGGTAGTTGTTATGTGTGAGCCATTGCCATTCCAAGTTAGCATCAGCGTTCGAGACCATATGTGGCACGAAATCGGGTTGGAGAGAGAGAGCTTTATGTGAAGACAACACAGATCGAAGCGGCGTCGGTGCGCAAAAAGATACATCCAATTCTTCCACCGAATGGAGACTCGCACGGTGAACACTGCTATACATGTATTCGTGTTGTTTTTTCTTCTCATAGTGTATCAAATTGCTGCGATGACTGCCAGGGCTTATGGTGGCCACCAAAGCATAGCCGTACCGTTGCGATCGAACGTGAATGCATTTTATTATCAACTGATGGGATTTGCAAAAGAAGCCAAAGCAGGGGAGACGTACGATGCTCTTCGACGACGAGTGAGACTTGTTCACACCTGAGACGAGATAGTACACGGAAGCTGCTAACTGTTATGACTGCAGTAGTAGAAGAAGCATTTGTCTAGTAGTGGTTATAGGCACTAACTAAGTGAAGTGCAAATCCCTATGAAGGCCTACGTTTGACATATACATATAATGACTGGATCAATTATGCATCATTTCAGCGTTTTTATAGACAATGCATGCAAGGCATGCGCGTTAAGTGCAGCGTGACTACTGTCTGATGGTGATGATGATATGGAGGTGGGGGACCGGGGGTTGGAGTTACCCGTAAGGCGGTGCCGGGTACGATTACTCAGCAACGCATCACACGCTTTCATTCGTCGACTCAACTTAGCTCTGCTCCACCCTCTTTTCTGTAGACACCATGGCATCGAAGCAGGTCGCGACGAAGCTGGACTGGAGCAAAATCATCTCGACGCTGGGCCTGTCCGGGTCGACGTCGAGCTCGCTGCTTGCGTTCCGCAAGCGCAATGAGGACGCGAAGGTGAAGCTGACGCACCTTGAGGAGCAGCCGACGGACGTCGACTTCTCGTACTACAAGGGCACGCTGAAGAACCAGAAGATCGTCAGCGAGATCGAGAGCGCGTTCAAGGCGTTCAAGCCCGTCACGTACGACACGTCGAAGCAGCTGAAGACGATCCAGGCCTTTGAGGCCAAGGCGCTCGAGAACGCCGAGCAGACGCAGTCGAAGGTTACCGAGGAGCTCGGCGCGCTGAAGGAGACGCTGAACAACATCAAGAGCGCGCGCGCGTTCGAGGATCTTGTTGTCGAGGATATCCTGAAGGCGGCCCCCGAGGTCGACGAGAAGGTCAAGGAGTTCATCAAGAAGGGCCGCTGGGACGTGCCGGGCTACGAGGAGAAGTTCGGCTCGACTGTTGTTATGTAGAAACTTGTGTACGGACCTTATTTCACGTAAAATTAACCTAGAGATTCATGCTTGGTCTCGCCCGGCGCCGTTTGGCTAGGGAGCGGCGGCCCTATGCGGCGACGACTTGCAGTTTGCAGTGTGCAGTTTGCTCGTGGGCAGTAATAATTAAATAAAAAAAAGTACCAAAAAAAGTTTCCGATTTTTGGCACCTGAAACATCGCGTGCGTGCGTGCGTGCGTGCGTGCGCGCGCTGCTGCTGCTGCTGCTGCGTAAACGGCGGCGGCGGCGGCGGCGGCGACCGCCGGCTTCTGATGATCTTGCACGTGACCGGTGCCCCTTCTCATCATCGTGGTTTCGAGATTTGAGACTATCGCGAGGATCGAGATTCCGGAGCAGCCTCGGAGACGAACAGCCGGCCCGGATCCGAACGTGTTTGCCCGCAGGATGGACAGCATGGATAGCATACTCGGACAGCCGGTCAATGTGATGTCCTCGTACATGGGCTCACTGCCGCTGGACCAGCCGGACGACCCAGCCTCAGGCATGGGCCGTTTCGACCAGTTCTCGCAGTTCGCGCCCTCGAACAGCCAGATGATGGGCGCCGGAAGCGGCCCGGACATGCAGGTCAACCCTATGGGTAACTCCATGGGCAACCAATTGGGTGGCTACGGCGGCAACGGCTCCATGATGGGAGGGCCGATGAACCCCATGGAGGGTCCGCCCGCGAACAATAACATACCAAACAACGGCAGCCAGATGAGCGCGATGGGCGGCGCGCCCGTGGCTGCGGCCCAGGGACCGAACCAGATGAACCGCATGGGCCAAGGTCAGATGAACCAAATGAACCAAATGAACCAAATGGGCCAGATGAACCAAATGGCGCCGCCCATGAGCCCCGTGAACCAGATGAACCAGATGGGTCAAATGGGCCAAATGAATCAAATGGGCCAAATGGGCCAAATGAACCAGATGAACCAAATGAACCCTATGAATCAGATGAACCAGATGGGACAGATGAACCAAATGGGCCAGATGGGCCAGATGGGCCAACAGGGCAGCCCCATGGATAACGGGCAACTGAACAACTCGTTTGGTGGGCCCTCGTTTAATAATGGACCGCCATTCGACCAGATGAACCAATTCGGCCCGCAGGGCGGTGGAGGTGGAGGAGGAGGAGGCTCCTACGGCCAGATGCCAATGCGCAGCGCGTCGCAAATGGACTTTGCTGGCCCAGGACTTCCCAAAAATGCCGGTCCAAATCAGGTAGGCCCCCAAATCAATCCTACAGGATCTAATATGAACCAGATGCCTCCATCAGGAGGAGCACCCGGTGGAGGAGGGCCAGGTGCAGGAGGGCCCGGCGGAGGTGCACCAGCAGGCCGCGCACAGCCCAAGAAACGTGCTGGCCAGGGACGTGGCCAGAAGGCGACGAAGGCGCAGCAGGCGCAGCAAGCGCAGCAGGCACAACAAGCACAGGCCCAGGCACAAAGGGCACAACAAGTACAGCAGGCCCAGGCGCAATTACATGCTCAGCAGATGCACGCGAAACAGATAATGCAAGCACCGACGCAGGCACAGCCACATCAGCAACCACCACATCCTGCTCAGCAGTCGATGCAGCACATGAACGCCCAACAGGCGCGGGCAATGTCCCAGAGCCTAGCGCACACTCCCGGCCCCATGCAGGCCATGCCGGCGGGGAGGCCGCAGTCGCGGGCACATGCTGCGGGCCAGACGCCAGTGGCACCACCGACGCCTATGGGCGGCATGCCGGAGCACCCAGGTGCAATGAACCAGTTCATGGACTCACAGCGCATGAACACGCCAAGTGTGGGCCCGTTTCCGAACTCGCAGCGCGCGCCTGGGTTTGCTGGCCCAGCAGCGCCGTTTGATGCCAGCGGGCCCGGAGGAGGACCCGATGGTGTGGGTGGTCCTAATGCTGGCCCCGGCGGCCCCACGGCTGATGCGCAAGGGCCCCAGGGGTTGCGGCGGGGCTCGTCGAAGGGCGAGATTCCCACGCGCCAGTTCGAGTTCGCCACGCCGCTGCCGCCACCGCCGCGCGCGGTTGGTGTTCTGCGGCACCGCGTGCAGTACATTCTCGCGATCAACCAGGAGCTGGTGAAAAGCTCGATGGTCTCGCCAGTTGGCTCCGAGATGTTTTCGTCGGCGATGCAGCGCTTGCAGAGCAACATCCGATACCTACGGGACGTGCAGTCACGCACGGACGCGAACATGGGCATCATGGTGCCTCCGCCGTTACTAGGGCCTGTGGTCCAGGTGCCGTCACTGACGGAGCCGTACCGCGTGCTGGAAGAGATGTTCCGCGCGCGCGTGTTTACGTGAAGAAGGAGAAAGAAAAAAAAAAACCGAACCGAACACGCGCAGAGTAATAATACCAAAAGAAAAGACAAACTAGCGCAAGTTTGATGGCCGCGAGCTGGGGCGGCTCAAGTTCGTTCTATTTGCGCGGCCCGGTATTGTGTCATGTAAATTAGCTGGCACGTCGTTGCTAGGCTCAGTGCACTCAGTGCGCGGCGCCCGCGTTGCCGGCGTCACACACATCGTCTCGAGACTGCCGCGGAGGAGGTGCTCAAAGAGACTCGGCTCGGCGCTCAACGCCCGTGTGGCCTGGAGGCTACGGCGTGCGTCGGGGATGAGCCGCTCGCGGAGCATGTGGTTTGTGCGGGCAAGCGAGTCGCCCACGGCCAGCAGAAGGCTGTCGACTGCGCGCTCAATGGCCTCGGATTCCTCGAGAAATAGGGCTGAGTTCATGCTTTTCAGGGAACGCGCGTCGCAGAAATTAGTGAAGTGATAGAGAACTGCGGCGTTTTGCGTGCGCAGCCAGGACCTGGTGGTGGCCCGAACCTAACCACTCGAGTGGGAGGGTAAACACTCGACGGCGCCAGCGCGCATTAGTTGCGCGCGCCGGCCGCGAGTTGCCACATTTTGTGATTGAAATGACTTTTTTTATATAAAAAAAATATTTGTACTAATATTAAGGTGATGAGTTTGGCTATTTGAATTTTTTTTCTTGAAAAACCGCGCGCAGTGCTGAGCGGAAGCGGGGTTTTGCCCACAGCGCTCGGGCGATCAAAAAACAAACAAGGCGTCTTCCTCCTTAGCGTGCTAACGCAGACTCTTGCCAGCGAACGTCGATAATTAGCAGCAGATGGCGGCGGAACTTCCACTCGAGCTGCTCCAGGCCAATATCGGGAAGCCTGTGTGGGTGATTTCGCGGGACGAGGACGAGTACTCCGGCACGCTGCAGGGGTTCGACGAGAACCTGAACATCGTGCTCACGGGGATGACCGTGCACAGCGCGAAGGGCAAGCGGCAGCTCGCAAAGGCGCTTATCCAGCGCGACCAGGTGAACATGATCATTCCCGGCGTACTGGAGGGCCCTGCGCCGGCACACACGCGCGCCTAAACGGCGGCGCGAGCTGTTTGTAGAGTCCTCGCCGTAAACACGCGTTAACGAAAACAAGTGTGTTGCGAAGCACCTGAATCCTCGAGACACGCGCGCGCGGCGAAGAGCTTCTAAATGTTGAGAGTGCGCTGTGCGCAGCCAGGACTGCGTGAAAGGAAGGAAGGAATAAAAAAATAGCCCCGGCGCTAATGTCGCAGGTAGCAGGTGTCGCGCAAGGAAAATTAAAGCCAGACTATAAATCCTAGTACAAATGTCTTAATGCTAGCCACAAAAGTAAAATAGAAAGCGCCAATAATGCACGGCGTTTCACACATATGTTAGTATGCAGCTGAGCGAGACATTAATCAAGCGCACCCCGAAACATTTACCCCGCCGTGCCCATTACTGCTTGCGCAGAAGCTGAGAGGATAAAACAAACGGCGCGCGGCAATTTGTAGCAATGCACGAGCACATTGAGCTTATATGATACTAAACCGGTATTTTTTAGCGCCAAGGCCCCGCGCGGCGTGGCAAACACCAAAACAGTGGCAAGTAGCAGCCTGGCGCACGTGACCGCATCGAGGCATTAATATTTCATGACTCCCTTGCACACACACACACACACACCCACACCCCCACACCACAAAGCACGCTTTAACAACAGGCAGAGCAGCGCGCGTGAATTGACTTTGAAGGCAGCGCTTTCTGCTAATATGAATATCACAGTCACATTTGCCGACACTGAAATTGTGCTGGCCGTCGAGGTTGCCCCGGACATGACCGTCGGCGACTTCCGGGCGTACGTTCTAGAAGAGGCCGGGTTCAAGTCGAACCCGACCGCCACCCTGTTCCACAACAACGAGCAGCTGAGCAACTCGCAGACGCTGCAGGAGGCCAGCATACACGACAACGACATGATTGTTGTGAGCACGGAGTCGTCGTCTGTGGGCCTGAGCTCGAACGCCGGCGCGCGCAGCGGTAGGCAAGGTGCGAACGCGAGTCCCTCGGGCGTAATCAACGAGGACGCGCTCAATGCACAAATAGAGGCCGCGCGACAGCAAATACTCTACGAGCCGCAGCTGTTCACGCAGCTGTCGCGGCAGTCGCCGGACCTGGCCAACGCGCTGCACGACTCCGGCGCATTCCGCAAGGCGTACCGCAAGCTCTACGACGAGCAGCTGCAGCTTAAGGCTGAGAACCGCGAAATCGACCGCAACTTCCAGATGGCCATGGAGGAAATGCCCGAGGCATTTGCAACCGTGACGATGCTGTTCGCGAACATCGAGGTGAACGGCGTGCCCGTCAAAGCCTTCGTCGACTCCGGCGCGCAAACAACGATCATGAGCCCTGAATGTGCCGAGCGGTGCAATCTGTCGCATCTCATCGATAAGCGGCACCGCGGCATGGCCTACGGCGTGGGCCAGGCAAAGATCCTTGGCCGCATCCACATGGCGCCGATCAAGATCGGGTCCAGCTTTTTCGCCTGCGCAATGACGGTCATTGAGGGCACAAACATGGAGTTTCTGCTCGGGCTCGATATGCTGAAGCACCATCAAGCGGTCATTGACCTGAAGGGGCACAAGCTGCGCATGGGCGACGAGGAGCTGCCGTTCCTGAACGACAGCGAGATCCCACAGAACATTGGCGTGCCTGGAGCGGCCGTGCCGGCCGCGACCGTCTCGGCCAAAGGCCCGGGGCCCTCGTCTTCCTCGTCTTCTGCTACTGATCAGTCGACTGCCGCCACTAATCCAACTCCGCAGCAGAGTAATGGGCCGGCCGGCTCGCTCGGGCCTCTGGGTACATCGGCGAGCCCGCTGCGGTCGAGCTCGTTTACACCGGGCATTCAGCTGCCCGGAGGAGGAGGCTTACCGCCGCCGGCTCCACAACAGGCCGCCGCCGCTTCACAGGGCGTGCCTCTAGGACAGCAGCCCCTTGGCCAGCCCCCGAACCAGGGTGGCGGTGCACAGCAGTACAGCTACGAGCAGCGGCCAACGAACACGCAGGCGTCCTACAATCCTGCGATTGTGGCGAACCTGACGAACCTTGGGTTCTCGCAGCCGCAAGTGCTGGAGGCGCTGAACAAAGCCGGCGGTAACGCAGATATAGCTGCAGCGCTGCTGTTCGACGAGTAGAGTAGAGAAAGCTGCTTGTTTGGTTGCTTTTTGCTACATGACTGAGGTACGAAAAGAAACGAAAAAAAAATAGAGTCACGACTTTGAATTTTTTTTTGTTTTCTCTAGGGAAAAGTGGGCTGTAATTCTGGTGCCGCGTGTCCGCGCTTAGCCCCGTAGACGCTCTGCAACACAGCCTCTGACCTTTTATTTTTTTTTTAAAAAAACACCTCAGCCCGAAAGCCTAAACGCCACTCCGTATATTTATTTATTTTAGCTAGCCTTAACATTGAGCCCGAACATTAAGCCCGAACATTAAGCCCGAACGTTGAGCCTTGACATTGAGCGTGAACATATTTCAGCTGTAAGGTGCCGCCGCCACAGCCGGGCGTTCCCGTATCGGGTATAGGTACTAGGTATAGGTATAGGAAGCGAGGAAACTTGGCCCTAGCCTCTGGGTACGAGGCGTACGTTAGGCGGTCGGAATGAGCGCGAAGGGCGGCTGCTCGCAAGCGCAGACGAGCGCGCACTGCGAAGGAGAGCAGTTATTGCGCAGCGGTACCGGTTGTTGCGGTGCGGTGTAGCCGCGCTAAGCGGGCAGAAACGTTTATCCGGGCCGGGCCGCGGTTAGGGGAGCTCCGCGAGCTAGCCGCTGCTGCTGACAATTCCCCGTTTCGACGGCGACGATAACCTGGTGCAGCGGCGGAGAAGGGCAGCAGAAAAAAAAACGAGTTAAGGGTTTTGCCGGTCGCGTGACCCCGCCTCTTTGGCGTCGACGGCCCGCGTGACGTCGCGGCGGTGGTGGCCTCGCTGAAAACCTAATATCGGAGCTCCTCCCCCCCCCCATAATCGCTGCTGCATTAACAACAGGGGTAAACTCCGGGACCAAAAAACACGATGAGACCAACGGCGTCCGAGAGCCTGTACAAGGAGCTGGAGTCGCTGGAGTCGCTCGACTCTCAGCAGGACCACTTCCTGCCCGCGGCGTTTGCGATCCGGCCGCTGCGGCTTGGGGATCTGGACCAGGTGCTGGCGCTCGAAGAGGCGTGCTTTCCGCCGGACGAGCGCGCAACGAGCGAGAAACTTGCATACCGGCTGACGGTGTGCCCCGAGCTGTGCGCGGGCGTGTTTGACCGTACGTACGAGTGGAACAAGGACGAGGCGCGCGGCTCGTTCGAGGCCGACGAGGAGGAGGTTGTCGGCGTTGCGGCGAAGCGCAGCGCGCTGGTGAAGGAAGTGCTTGTCGGCCACATCATTGCGACGAAGACGGACAGCGACTTTGTTACTGACGAGTCCATGGCCGTGGGCGCGCACAAGGAGGACGGGAACACGATTGCCGTGCACAGCGTTGCCGTGCACCCGCAGTGGCGGAAAAAGCATATCGGCTACCTAATGATGAAGGACTACGTACAGAAGTTTTTCGGGCTCTGCTCGGCCGACGGCATGGCGCTTCTGGCCCACGAGGATGTGCAGTCGTTCTACCACAAGCACGGGTTCTCGAAGCACGGCAAGTCGAAGTCCCAGTTTGCGGGGCAGGATTGGATCGACATGCGGCTGCCGTTCGATCAGTTTGACGACCAGGAGGAGGAGTAAGTGCGCGGGTCCTTTCCGCGGGTCCTTTTTGCGCGGGCGGCGCGCCGCACGCCGCGCGCCTGCCCTGCATCAACACCCATCGTCGTTACTGGCGCGCACGAACGTCAACTCCAACGCATAAAGTGGCGGGGCGCACAAGGCAGGGATACACAACGATGCACACACACCACAAATAGGGATTCACAAATAGGGATTCGCGCGCACTGGGTTGTGCGCATAACATACAAAGCGCGCACGAAGCTGCGAGCTGCGAGCTGCGCATTGTGTGGACTTAGGCGGGAGGGCCGTGAACTGTTGTCGTGAGCCCTGCTTGATTTTTTTTCTTTCTAGACGCGCTCGGCTCACGTATACGCGCCGCGGATAATAATCATTGGGTGCAACGCCGCTCCATTCCGCACACGGAGTGTTGTGGAGAGTGTTGTGGAGAGTGTTGTGGAGTGCTGCAGCGGCCTTAGCGCTTTGTTTTGCTTTTGTTTCTGCCGTTGCTTGCGCTCCTTTGCGCTTCTGCCTAAGCTCTTCGCTCGTGTTTGTGCTTGTAACATGGACTCGTGCTGGGGCTTGCGCTTGTGCTTGTGCCGGGGCTTGGGCTCATCGTGCTTGTTGTGCCTGTGCCTTCCGCCTCTGATCTGATCTTCTCTTTTATTTCTAGATACCCGAGCAGGACACGGCTTGAACTCGTCGCAAGAGCCGGGCTGAGTGGGTAGCGCACTAACGGCAATAAAAAAAAGCATCTCATATCCGTTAGTTCATAAGGGCATGTGCTATACATAATGGTTTTCTTAGTATTATTATTACAAGCAAAAATGGGGACAGCCTCACGACGGGTTGAACGCCAGAAAGTCTATTGCATCGGCGTCGAACATATGATTAGATCGCGCCATCGGCATTGGCGCTTGCGTCTCGTCGAACAGCAGCGGCCGGCTCAGGAACTCGTCTGGTGGAGACGCCGGAGGCACTATTGACGGCGACGCTGTGCGCGCAGCCATTGGCGCATTATTAGCCGCTATAGATGCGTGTTCTGCAGGCGGCGGCGGCGGGGGTTGGTGCGAATGCTGGAGGTGGTGCGCGTGCTGGTGCTGGTGCTGATGCTGATGCGGGTGCTGGTGCGGGTGCGTGTGCTGGTGCGCGTGCAGCGCGTGCTGCGCAGCCGCCGTTGGTGGTGGCGCCTGCTGCTGCAGCAGCTGTGCACGCTGCGCATCGTGCATTCCCCCGTCATTGCGCATGGTGCCGGCCGGCGGCACCGTTTGATATATGTGCTGGTGGATGACGATCTGCTGTTTGTGCTCGGCCGCGTGTTGCAAAATGCGCCCGAGGTGGATCTCAGAGATCGTGTGGTGCATCTGCTGCAATGCACTCTGCGGCGGCTCCGACGGGTCCTCGATCGTCATTGTGAGGTTGCGGTGCGGGCCAAACGGCCCGCCGGGACCGCCGCCGCCGCCGAGCAGCCAATTGGGCTCGGCGCCGGCCGGAAAGCCGGCGACGAGATTCGAGCCCGGGACGTCGAACGGGAGACCCGAAGCAAGGCCCTCGGGCGCGCGCGACGAGTCTGGCTCGCGCGCATCAGCGTCGGAGGGCCCGGCCCCGGCCGCCGATGCGGATGCGCGCGCGGCACCGTCTGCGTCCGTCTCGGCAGAGCTGCGCTGCGTAGAGTCGGCGCGCGACGGGCGCGTGAGTTTGCGCCAGCGATTGCGGCACGTCAGGCCCGTGCGGCCCTCGAGACACCGGGAAATGGTCTGCCACTTCGCGCCGTACTTCGCGTGCAGGCCGAGCAGCTTTTCGTCTTCCTCGCGCTCCCACGGGCGCAATCGGTCCTGCACAGATGGATCAAGCACGTCATTGTACCGCTTTGCGCACTGGTCGTCGGTGCGGCCCGGAATGAGCTGGGCAATGCGCTGCCACGCCGGGCCGAGCCGCTGGTACGCTTCCTTCAAGACCTTGTCCTCGCTTTTGCTCCACTTGCCGCGGCGCAGCTTCGGGTCCAGCGAGTGGAACCACCGTTTGCGGCAGTCCTTCGCGGATCGGTCGTCAAAGTTCACGGAGATCTTGTCCCAGTTACTACGGCGGCCGCCTTGGTCGCCCCAGTACGACACAAGCAGGCGCAGCCGCTCGTCCTCCTGCTTTGTCCACTTGCGGCGCTGCCGGGCGTTCGCCCCGCTCTCCGGGCTCATCACCTCCTCGCTGGCGCCATGCTCCGCGTCCGACGAGCTCATAAACAACTTGGCCGGAAGCCTCAGACTTTACTCGGGGTCAAAAACCAGACTCGGAGAAAAGGTCACGTGCGACGCCGGTCCCGCGCGCCTGTTTTTTTTTTTCTCCACACGAAACAACAGGCGGCGGCGGCGGGCAGGAGGAAGAGGCGGCAGACACATTATGCGTGGGTGTGTGATCCCTGTGTAATCCCCGCACGTTTGCATGGCGCTCATGCCCACGCGCACATGTGCACACAGGCGCCCGGCTTTGAAAAGGTAAAAGAAGAAACAAAAAAGGCTGGAAAAAATAGTTGTGATTTTTGCGCGCAGCATTCCCGCGCGCGGGACCCTATTACGAGGGTCCCTATTACGAGGCCGCTTACCGATGTAAGCGGCGGCGGCCGGCGATCGTCTAGCGATTTTGGCGCGGATCAGCTGCGCCTGCTCGCCACACGCACCACACGATGCGCCTAGAAGCAGGCTGTCCCAGGGCTGGGGCTCGCCCAGCTCTAAACTATAGGGCTAGCTGTATGTGGGGTTTTAGGCCGAGGCTCTCTCTCTCACTCCCTCGTTAAACTAGTGGGTGTTTTTGGGGATGTCGATTCCGTCCCGAGAACTAGTGCAGCGCGCGTGCGACTACGTGGCCGAGCAGCACCGCAAAAATGGCGGCATCTTTGTCCAGTTTATATACGACAAGGTGAAGGTCACCGACGTCGTGGAGGAGGCCGGCCAGATCCGCGTCGTGACCTACAAACTGCAAACTGTGCACGAGCTGCGCAACTCCGTGAACATGGTGCACGGCGGCGCGAGCAGCACAATTGTGTCGCTGTACTCGCTGCTGTCGCTGGCCGCCGACAGCAACTACTGGAAGTCGGACTCGCCCACGGAGGCCGAGCTCGACGCGTTCGCAAACAACATGGGCCGCACGCGTTCGCTCGACGTGCAGATCATCCAGGCCGTGCCGCTAGATGCCGAGATCACAATCAAGTGCCGCGTGCTGAGCAGCACAAGGAGCAATGCCTACGTTGTTGTCGAGATCTACGCGCCCAGCGGCCGCCTCGTTGTTAGCGGCGTACACGATATAATGAAGCAGCGGCACCCGGCATCGCTGCCCGCAGACACGCCCGAGATCCTGAAGTCTTACTTCCGCCCGCGGTTGTGAACCCCTTTTCGAAGAATGCCATTACTGCCGCTTCAGGCCACTCGCGGCTGTAGGCTAACTGCGGCTGCAGGCTAACTGCGGCTATTGGCTAACTGCGGCTTTTGGCTAACTGCGGCTATTGGCTATCTGCGGCTGGTGGCTAACTGCGGCTGGTGGCTGGCTGCCACTGCTGCTGATACGGCTGCCGCTACTTACATTGGCCTCTGCTGGCTGCTGTATGCATGCTCGGGGCGCCGACCTCGTTTTAAGGTTTCGCTCGCCGGCCCCTTGCCACGCGTTTCACTCCGATAGAACGCAATTAAACTATAGACTACCCTGCTAACCCTGCTGCTTACTCGTGTTTGTCGGCGGCACGTCCGTCCCCTGTGGCGGGCCAGACGCCGTGTCTGAGTCTGAACCGCTGCGCTTCCCAATATAAAAATTCCCCTGCCTCGCTAGACCCGCCTGCCGCTAAAATTATGTACAAACCCGAGCACGCGCGAGCAAAGGGCATTATTGGTGGTGCAGGAACGCCGCGGGCTTTCGATGGCTTGTCAGTGAAGTTTGTGTCCTACGATGCAGACCGTCCTATAAGAAATAGAATCCCAACCTCGCCCTGTGCATCGAGTCGCGTGTGGAGGACCCCTAAAAATGAGCTTTACGGCTGCTACGATAGCGACTCTGGTGATCGCGACGAGAGCGAATTCGATGATGACGACGACGACGACGACGATAATGACAACAACGACGACGACGATACCAGCGACACCGACTCCGACACCGACACCGACTCCGGTGTAGACATGGTTCCTCAGCACGCTGGCCGTCCTGTCCACATTAGCGTCAGCACTGCTCCTGCTCCTGCCGACCAAAGCGCGCGCAAAACCTGCTGTGCGCGATCACTGGCGCCAGCAGCGCCATTAGTACAGGCTCATGGGCCGCGGCACACTGACGCAACGCACTTCCACGCGAACCCCGTATTTCGATCTAGCGCAATGGGTTCTTAACACTTTATGAATTTACGTACTACCACCACCACCACCACCACCACCACTAACAATGCTGCTCACCAGCGCGCAGATCCTGCTGCATTCGTCTCCCACCACCGCCCTAAAACACTAGGGACCCTAGGCTAGGCCTGTCAAATGTCACATATTTCATATGTGGGCGCATAAGGGTAGGGTGCGGCCCAGCGTGCAGGTCTGGAAAAAAGAAAAAAATTACGTAACTAAGCGTGCCGATTATTTTTTTTCCGCCTCTATAAAAAGGACACTACCATCTTCTAGCTCAATTGTTTCTTCAACACATTATTTTCAAAAAGCCTTCTAGTAGATGAGTGACTATAGAGGAGATTACGCCGGTGGCCGCAGTGGCGGCTACCAAGGAGGCTCGCGCGGTGGCCGTGGTAGCTACGGCGGCGGCGGCTACAACAATGGCGGCAGCCGTGGCAGCTATGGCGGTGGTCGTGGCGGCTACGGCGGTGGTCGCGGTGGTTTCAGCCGTGGCGGCGGCGGCGGCGGTGGTGGCCGTGGCTTCAACGACGTCCAGATGGGCCCCGTCGGCCCGCTGCAGGAGCGCGACTGGTCGCAGGTCGAGCTGCCGGAGTTCACAAAGAACTTCTACGTCGAGAGCCCCGCTGTCGCTAACCGCTCCGACGAGGAGGTCGAGCAGTTCCGCAAGGACAACGAGATGACTCTTCGCGGCAGCGATATCCCCAAGCCGCTGCAGTCGTTCGACGAGCTGAACTTCCCGCCTGAGCTGCCGGTTGTCGACGAGATCAAGAAGCTTGGCTTCCCGTCGCCTACCCCCATTCAGTGCCAGGGATGGCCTATGGCTCTGTCTGGTCGCGATATGATCGGAATTGCCTCGACTGGCTCCGGTAAGACGCTTTCGTTCTGCTTGCCGGCCATCCGCCACATTGCGGCTCAGACGCCCCTGCAGCGCGGCGACGGACCCATCGCGTTGGTGCTCGCACCGACCCGCGAGCTGGCCGTCCAGATTCAGCAGGAGTGCGACCGCTTCGGCCGCAGCTGCAACATGTCGAGCACCTGTGTGTACGGCGGTGCGTCCAAGGGACCCCAGATTCGCGACCTGCAACGCGGCGTCGAGATCCTCATTGCTACTCCGGGCCGTCTTATTGACATGCTCGAGATCGGCAAGACGAACCTGTCGCGCGTTACTTACCTCGTTCTTGACGAGGCGGACCGCATGCTTGATATGGGTTTCGAGGACCAGATCCGTAAGATTCTCGGCCAGATCCGACCCGACCGCCAGACGCTCATGTGGAGCGCTACATGGCCGAAGGAGGTCCAGCGCCTTGCGCGCGACTACCTGAACAATGAGATCCAGGTCACTATTGGCTCGCTTGAGCTGTCTGCTTCGCACACCATCACCCAAACGGTCGAGGTTGTGGAGCCATACGATAAGAAGGAGAAGCTTCTGAAAAAGGTTGCTGAGTTTCATGACAAGGATAACAAGAGTCTCATCATTGTGTTCACGTCTATGAAGCGCACAGCTGACCAGGTCACGAAGATGCTGCGCGAGGAGGGCTTTGCCGCTCTGGCGCTGCATGGTGACAAGGACCAGAGCGAGCGTGACTGGGTGTTGCGTTCGTTCAAGTCGGGCAAATCGCCCATCATGGTGGCCACTGACGTGGCTGCGCGTGGTATTGGTAAGTACAAACACATCATCAAAAACAACAACAACAAAAAACTACAGGAAGAACGAAATTATCACACCATGGAGTGTGCGCTTTCGTCTAACGAGAGCTTTATGTGGGGACAATTTGAACTGCATGCATCCGCGAGTAGGTGCTGGTATGATTGGGAAGCAATTTGGGGCGATCTGCGCGGGTACGCAGGCGCTTGAAATAGCTTCTTCGATTTATACCGCCTGGACTTATGATGAACGCGGATTGACATGCCCAAAGAGGTATACGAAAGGGAAAGAAAACAGATGAAGGTCGGCTTAAGTCTTTAGGCCGCTTTGTTGAACGAATATTTGATTCTTGTGGTCTGCTCAGATGATTTGATGATTCGCAGCCTAGTGAAGTTCCTTGTACGCCGCATGACGGGGAAATAAGGTGCTTTATTTGTGAAGTTTCACGCGCTAGTGCGGTAAACGCATAGCGCTCATGCTTTTTTTTAGGTTTGGTTTTTTTTTTGTTTCGTGATAGCTCCAGTTGGAGATTCAGAGACCCACTCGAAGCTTTGGTTGAGCGGAGGCAAGTGCTGAGGACCGTCTTTCCATTTTGGAAAGCCGATTCTCTGCGACTTCATCGTTCCTCTTGAAAGTTTTGTGTTTGTTTTGTCTTCTTTTTTTGGATTTGAATTTGGACTTTGATACTAACTATTTCTCACAGATGTCAAGGATGTTGCTTGTGTTATCAACTTCGACTACCCCAACAACTCAGAAGACTACATCCATCGTATTGGACGTACTGGTCGTGGCGGTGCGAAGGGCGATGCTTATACTCTGTTCACTGCCGACGACTCTGCAAAGGCACGCGATCTGGTGAATGTGCTGAGAGAGGCCAACCAGCAGATTGATCCTGCCCTTGCGGAGATGGGCCGCCCGCGTGGCGGCGGTGGCCGTGGTGGTGGCCGCGGTGGCTGGGGCCGTGGTGGTCGCGGCGGTCGCGGCGGCCGTGGTGGTTACGGCCGTGGCGGTGGCTTCGGCTTCCGCAACAACGGCGGTGGTTACCGGGGTAACACCGTGGCTGTCGGTCAGCGCAGCGGCTAATTTATTCATACCGTACTAAATGCTAATAAAATTAATCGTTATTCTAAACGTCATCATTATTATATCTTGACTCCGCAGCAGAGTCAGGTTACCAACCCCAGGCTTCCTCGTCATAATCGATAGCTTCATTTGTCTGATCACCTTCGGCTTCTTCATCTTCGTCCTCGTCCCAGGCCCATGCATTAGCCGTCTCCTCCGTCTCTTGTTCGTTGTCGTTGTCGTTGTCGTCCTCATCATCTTCAGGTTCAGGCCCGGGCTCAGTGCTTTTGAATGCAGCCCTTTCGCCATTGCTAGAAGTAGTACGGCTGCTGTGAGTCGCAAAACTCTTTGTATTACCCGCATGAGAGCCAAAAGCGCCACGCGGAGGTCGCGCTAGCGAGCTATCTGCAGCTCCAGCTGGCAGGGACGCATTATTCAAGGTGCTGAGAGGGGTAGGAACGCTAGGTGGAACTGAGGGTGTTCGGGCTTTGGAGTCCGGGTCAGATGCCGGCGGAGGGGGAGGCTCAAGATTTGCGCTCTGGCGGATTTTGCGCACCAGGTACTCGGTAACTTTTGATGCTTCGCGAGCAACTTCGGGATCGGAGTCGAGCATACCTCCAGCCGCGGGCCCCAGAAGCTTTTCGGCAATCTCCCTAATGGGCACATCGATATTAGTGACTCCACGCAAGGCGGCACGCCTGCAACTCGGTTCGGGGTCCTTGAGGGCCCGGCCCAGAGCCGTGGATATGACGCTTCGGTTGTCAAGTTTGGGTGCAATGCGGCACAAAACGGTTGTCGTGAGCGCCCTAACTTCTGGGTCCGGGTCGCTATGAGTTTTTGCAAGCATGCGCAGCAGCTCAGAGTTCAGCTGGCGCGAGTTGAGCTTGTCGACCATGTACTCGACGGCAGCTACGCTAGCCTTGCGCACAACGACTTCGGTGTCGGCGAAGCCAAACGCCATTTTGGGCATGATTTTGAGTTGCACCGTCTTGTCGGTGAGGAGCCCAATGTATGCTGGCAAGTGCCGCAGCAGCTCAAGTCTCACAACACGGTCGAGAGACGAGAACTGTTGGACGAGGTACGTGGAGATTATGTCGTCGTCGGCAAGTTTCTCTGTCAACTTTGAAATGAGGACAATGTTTGTGCGGAATGTTTCCGGCTTGTTCACCTTGATTAGCTCGGGAAGGATTGTATAGTGGATGAGGCCCGGGTACAGGGAATCGACGATGGCGTCGATCTGGCGGCATAGCTTGTCAAGTTCATGAGCAGGCATGAGCGGTGCCTGAGGAATCTCGGCAGCCACCTGAGTCAGGGAGTTGCCCAATGACGTCTGAGCGCTCTGGCTTGACGCGAGCTTGGCAATGGTGGGCCGGCGCTGGGTCTTCAACGCGGAAATGAGTCGCGACTCCTCGGGCAGCAGCTCGCTCACAAGCACGCCGAACTGGTACGTGTCTAGTGTGGACGAGGACCAGCCCTCCGGAGGGCAGGCCGCCTTTGTGGACATGCTGATGGCCAGCGGCACCGGCGCGCCGTCGAACGTGGCAAACTCGAAGCCGACGAGCACGAAACCGCCGGTGGATCGCGCCTGCATGAGCGTGCCGCTACTGATATTGTTATGACTGCACCGCGCCACGGTGTGGATGTTGCCCAGCGATTGGAGGAGCGAGAACAGAATGAACTTGCGCGCGTCGACGGACAGTTCGCTGGCGTCGAGGGGCACCACTGGCTCCGTAACCACGTAGGTGTGTCGGCCGCTCTCAATGGTGTCGATGTGCTTCACTACGCCGGGCAGTTTCAACTTGCGCAGAACAGCCGTGGCGTTCTTGGCCGCAGCCTGGTTGTCGTCGGCGTAGTCAAACACGCTCACGGGCGCCGAATCCTTCTTCAGCGTGCCTGTGAACAGCCGCCACGGCTGCGGGCTCTGCGCGTCGAGCGGCACCTCACTGCCAAGCGTGAACGGGAGGCCCAGCGCCAGTGAGCCGAGCGCCTTCGATACAAAATCCATGGCGCCTTGATCCCGCGCGGTTGAGGCCCGTTTGTTGTGGTTTCGTTACGGCGCGTCTCCGCTACGCTAGCGGAAATAATGGGTTCGGGTAGGGCACACTTCCGCAGCGAGCGAGCGTGATTTTTCTACCGCCATAGTAGTAAATTGAGCAGCACTTTTTTATTGCGCGACATTTAGACCGTAGCCCCCGCGGGAATCAAGGGAAATACGCAATGTCGAAACGCTCGCTCAAGGAATTGCTCGCAATGAGCATCGAGCAGGCCGAGGCAGACGGCGCGGGCGGCGAATTCTCCGACGCAGATCCGTCCGCGCCGGCGGAGGATGTTCAGGAGCCGCACGATCCGAATCTGTGCTGCGAGTGTGGCGACCAGCCGAAACAGCTCGAATGCCTGGACTGCCAGGAGCCGTTCTGTCAGGTGTGCTTCGACTACATTCACCGCACGGGCAAGCGGCGCCAGCACAAGGTCGAGTACTGCGAGCCCATCTCAGACCTGTTGAAGGACCAGGAAATACAGCGCCAGGAGGCCGGCATCGAGGACGAGATGGAAGACGACTCCGACAACGCGCCTGAAAATGGAGAAGATGACGACTATACAACACGGTCTTTGCTGAGCGCAGACGAATCAGCAGAGGTGAACGTGAAAAAAATTAGGCATGATGCGAGCTTCATCCCTATGCGGCTCACATTAGAGGAGCGCAAGCTGCTGCGGTTGCTAGACGCAGCCCTCGAGGTAAGTGAGTATACTGATAAGGTCGACATCTTCATGTATGCCTCCAAAGCCAAGCGCATTGTACGGGAGCTGCGTGAGATCTGCACCGTGCTGACGGGGCTTGTTGTTGCCAACGGAATGGACATTGGTAAGGTGCTGGTTGATGGCGGCGACTTCGCTAAACATGCTGAATGGTACCAGAGTGTCTTCGAGGTCGGCCGCCGCTACAAAATTATGAACCCGGAGCGCATGCGCTCTAATTACGGCAAACTTGTGTATATGATCATGGACTCCCAGCTGCCCGAGGTGCGACAGGTCCTTGATTTCGACCTGTACAAGCCCTGCTACACCGTCGAGATGCACCTCGAGAAGCATGACGCCTCAGCCATGCTTGAAGAGCCGCTCATGAAAGCTGCCACTGTAGAGATCAAGGCTGCCAACAAACCCCGCCGGCAAGTACAGGCCGAAATCAGGGCCAAGGAACGTGCCATCGAGACTCTGACTAGCAAATACGGCGAGCCCGTGCGTCAAGCTCTCTACTCGATTGGAGACTACCACGCTTATCTGGCTGCCAACAAGGATCCCGTAGAGGCAATGATCCACCGGCTCAAGTCTGGTTACGACTCGGATTTGCCCGAGGACGGATTTAGCCTGGGCATTTCTAGCGGCCGCGGCGGGGCTCGCCTAAGCCACAACCACAAACGTCAATACCAATACGTGTTGCAGTCGCTCACGTTATGGTCAGAGATCATGGGTGAGATGTATAGGTTGTGGAAGATCGCAGATGACGACCTGTTATCACCTAGCCTAAGATACCGCTTGGAAGACACCGGCCAGGGCCTGAATCGCGTGAAGGGGAGCCCCAAGGTGAGCCGAGCTATGCATAATATCATTGCCCGCGCCCAGCAGAGCACCGGATACTGGGTCGGGTCTTCTGTCGTTCACTTAGGCGATCGCGCCGTGCCAAACGCCCTGTTCTTTTTGGACAAGTATCTGCAGATCCCTCGCATTTTGAATCCGGTTAACACCGTTGTGTCTTTGCTGCCCCAAGTCCTCGAATCCGACAAGTACGCCGCAGAGTGGGTCAATCGCCAGTACGGCTCCGTGGAGACACTACAAAAGACGATTGTCACGGACTTTTTCCGATTTGCATTCGACGGATCCGGTGCCGATAACTTCTACGATGCCGGCTCTTGTATTGACGGTCGCCTCACCTCGGCTTGGAACTGGGCCAACCTTCTTCCTAAAAAGCCGTTCTATAAGCACTTCCTTGTTACTGGATTCGTAGGCTTCGATGGTACTGAGGGCTTTTAAACAATCTTGTAATGCGAGAAGGACACTGGAATTACCACACGTGGGCTTTTCTGCCGAATAGAAATAGCACTAGTTTATTGCGAAAAAAAAAAGATACTTAATGCGATCAGCTATTGTGGCTACTAGTAACCCATTGTTTCATGCTTTATTAAAATTAATCAGTAATGGCTTGATCTCTAAACCGCCTCGGGAGAAGGCGAAGGAGGTGAAGGACGGGGCACCACAGCTGCGTTACCTTGCAACTGCTCAAGTTGCGCCGCATCAACGAGACTCTGCTCCAGGTTAGGCGGGAGCTCTCCGTCGACGTCCACTAGTATCGGCACAAAGTACCCCTGAGCGTTCGAGACATAGTGGGGCTGGTACGTGGGCAATTGACCGGATTGAATGAATTCTGATGCCAGAATGGGGGCGGGAGGTCCAATGGCGACGGCCGGTTGCTGCCAAACCTGCTGGATAGGCGGCAGGTTGGACGAGTCGTAGTTCACATTTCCCCCAGCGTTATTGCTGGCGGCAGCGTTGTCATAGACTAGAGCTTGGGCGCGAACGCCATGCAGAAGACCAGACAGGATAATCGAAGCAAACATTTGATGAGTGCAAAAAAAGAGCTTGTGTTGAGTATAGCGATACAATCCAGATTGCAGGCACGTTTATGTACTTTATATGTTTGCTCAAATTGACCTCACGGGTCTGCCATTATCTCCTTCCCAAAGTGGAACATGCGACCACAAAACATGCGGATCTGCCTTCAACTGCACCACGCAATCACGCAACACCGACGACATGCATCAGCAGTAGTAGCATGCGCCTGTGCAGTAGAAGAAGTGGGATATTTTGCCTTCAACGGCGCGATGTAGTCAACAGGCTGCTGCAATTGCTGGAGCGTCATTCTGTCTGTGCTTCGTGGGTAGTTTGAGCGGTGCATGTAATAAAAATGATAGCGAGATCTTCTTAGTATCTCTCTAATAATAATAAATATAACTATCAACAAGAACGAGAAAAAAAGAGACGAAAAGTAGAATTAGAATTTAGAATAAAATCTTTGGAATAGTAGAAAAGTAATGGGATTTGAGAAAATGGTAGATTGAACCCGGCGGGAATCCAGCGCGGTTACTCGCCCTTGGCCTCGGCCAGCTCGGCTCTGAGCCGCTCGTTCTCGTCAAGCAACTCGCGAACGCGTTCCTCGAGTTGGCTCATGCGCTCTAACTTACGCGCACGCGAGCGGCGAGCAGCCTCCGTGTTCTTGGCACGTTTGGCAGCAGTTCCGTCACCGTCTTCAGGGACTTCCACGGGCATCAGCGGCGTTGAGCGCGGCTTGCGCTTGTAGACAGTGATGCCAAGGTCGTCGACCTTCCGCCTTGCCGCCTTCTCAGCGGCGCCGGCCGGCGAGCGAGCCTTTGACACACCGCCCATCGCAGGGGACGAGCCCATTCTCGGGCTCGGCTGCTGCGTCTTGTCGGTGCCGCGAGCCTGGGAAGCCAGGAGGTCAGCGAGCTCGAAGTCGAGAGCCGCCCTGTCCGGAGCAGGAGTGGTAAAGCCATCCTGTGGGCTGGCCTGCGGGCTGTCCTGCAGGTTATTGCCCTGTAGGAAAGACTGGTCCACAGTGCCCTGCACGGGCAGCTGTACCGGATCCTCCTTCATCGGAGCAGGCTGCAGGGGCGCCGCAGAGTCGTGCCCGCCCTCCAGGAAAAGAGATTCCCAGTTCTGCATCTCGCCGGCGTCGATGTTGTCGAACAGCGGCGAGTTGTCGGCGGCGAGCAGGTCATCCGGCGAAACGGTACCCTCGAGGCTGGCCGGGGAGAAGAACAGGTCGTCCTCCTCCTTCTTGACGGGGTCCATCGTGTAGGCCGGGTTGAAGCTCTCCGCGCCGAGCGGGAGCGACATGTGCGGCGTGACAGGCGTCATAGGAGCGGCAATACCATTGAAGCGGCCATTTGCTTCGGCCGCCCACGAGTCCTCGAGGGCAGCCATGGACGCGGCGTACTTGCCGAAGACACCCTGGTGTTTGGTGTGGCGAATCGGCATGGATTCAAGAGTCGGGAATTGTTGATCTGAAACGTTCATTGTTTTCGTGTTCAATTCTGTTTTGGTTGTTCTTTGTTCGTTGTTGCTCATTCTAGTTGTGGGGGAATCATCATGGGTGAATATAGGGGGGATGAAAACTTAACTCGGTAGGTTGTTTTCTCAAATATCTTTGTTCATCGGATCATCTTCGACGTGTCTGTTGGGAGGGGGGACGGTGTGTTTAGGCGCACATTGTGATGGAAATCTCTATTCTGTCTTCTTTCTGTGGTCTAAACTGGATGGGATGAACAAGGGTGAGGAATAAGCTGGCTGGGAGGGTGACTCAATTTATACGTTAGTGACAAATTGCGGAGTGGGAATTTCAGGGCAGGGAACATGAAATTTTTGGGATAAGCATGCATGCAATGCGATGAGCGGGTGCCCTGGATCAGCGCCTCGGAGGGCGTGCGCAACGAGGCTTGGGTCTGAATTAGATGCTGCCGGCGATATTAGCGCGCGTCGGCCGCACCCGCGCATAGCTTATATGTGATACATATGTGTGAGGCGCGCATCTGCCCGGTTTGGGGCGGTGGACGTGCGCCTCGCGCTGCGCACGCCGTTGCCGCTGATACGCCGGTCTCGCCTCCACGCGCGTCTCGTGACACGGCCCGAGGACCACTCTATTCTCGTAGATAACACGTGCTTACGTCACCGGGCCCGAGTGAAACGCCGAGCAGGCAGGGCGACACCGAGCTCCGCTGGTGCGCCTCGGTAGCGCGATAGGATGCGCGTCTTGCTGCTTATTGCGCCAACAATTACCTCGTTTGTACGGCCGGCTGGCTAAATTATGTACTTAAATGCATTGTTCAGAGGCCCGAGGATCTGCAAACCACGACCCGCTGAGCACATCTGCGCCTAACGTTTGATGACACATTATGCTCAAGCGCTGCGCATCGCCGGCTAATACTGCCTCCTGTGCGCCACCTCTAACCTTAGGGCTGCGCAGCCCTCGCAAGTGATTATCAGCCAGCTGGAAACAGCGGTGCCCTAACTACGCGCGGTGCGCGCGGTGCGGCGGGCGAGGGGGTTATTGACTTAAGTGCGTGTGGATCAGGTGGCCCCAAAACTGAAAAACCGTTGGCGATGTGCGCTGCTCCTCGCGGCTGCTCGCGGCTGCTCGCGGCCGGTCGTCGCCGGTCACTGCAGCCGCGTCCTCTATAGTTTGTAAGTATTGTTTGTTGAGGTGATATGCTGGCGGTCGGGCTAGTTACTTGGCATATGTATAAATGGATTGTAGCATTACGCTACGCGCGGTATGCTTTCGTGGATTCGAAGTCGGTCGGGTTCGGTATGCCAGCAACGTTGGCGGCCGTGCTGGTGCTTGCCTAAGTCGCCTCACGACATGCGATTGTTTCTTTGGATCACGCATTTCAAAGCAGTCCCTAAAACAAAAGCGAACACGAAAGTACATTACGCTAAATGCTTCCTTTTACTGAAATCTGTTGATTTTTTTTTTGAAACAACAAGAAAAATCGGTTTTCTCTTTACCTTTACGAAATAAGTCTTAAAAACAATGTATCTCTCCCTCTCTTAAACAAACCAATGCAGGAGGACCAACCACCTGGAAAACGCCTGACCCTGTACTCGGCGGGCGCCCCCGATCCCGCGGGCGGTGCGTGGCTCATTTGGGCTGCACACGGGGGCCGTCTTACTCCGCGTCTCCATCGCTGCATACATAATCCGCTCCGCACGATAAGCTGACATATGGTAGGGGTGTGATTGGCCAAAGCGCGCAAAGCGGTGCTAATTGCGATATAGAACTAAATTTATTCCTTAGTGGCCTTATAATAGAAGTAAGCGACGCCGGCGACGAGCGCGCAGACAATGAACAGCAGCAGGTTGTTTGAGGAGCCCTCGCTCGTGTCGCCGAGCCCGACCGACTCTTTCTTGGCGACAATGGTCAGCTCTTCGGGGTTGCCGTCGCCCACATAGAGGTCATCGAGCATCTCGACCGCGGTCTCGGAGTGGCCGACATCCTCGAATGCGGCAGTGGCGTCGGTGCCTGCGTGCTCGAGCAGGACCTCCTCGCCGCCCGGGTGCTGATCTACAAACGACGTGACGTTGTAGACCTTGCCATTCACGGCCATCCACAGGTCATCCGCGGTCTTATGCTTCTGAATCTCGCTGAGAGGTACAACCTTCTTCTCTGCCGCTGCCGGCGCACTCGTCTGCGTGGCTATGGGGTCGGACATCTGCTACAAAACAAGGGCCAGGACTGAATTTGGGCTGGTTCCTTTAAAGAAAGATGCGCGCGCCTGAACCTCGTCTTGTTGACACATCCCCTCCGGGAAGTCACCTGATCGATACCCGCGCGGACGCATGTGCCACCCACCACCCTCTCTCCACCACGACGACGGCGGCGGTGAGTACCCACAAAGTGCCTCCTCCTCGCACATGCCTCGCACATGCTTTGTGCACATGCTTCGCGTTTGTGGAGTAACTCCACCGCCTGCATATAAGTTCGTCGTATCATTAATCACGTATATACGATTTGTGGGCAGAGGGCTCGAAGCTCGGGTCGAGGAGTAAGAGGGCTTAGGGGGCCGAGCCGAGCGCTGGTGGGGCATGAATATGGTGGGGTCGCCACAGGTAAGCTTGGCGAACCAGGCCTATTTATTCGATAATGGCGAGCAGAGCCTCCACTTTCTCGTGAACATCGTTCACGTCGACGTCCGTGCGCTGGCGCAGCGCGAATTCCGTGGCCCTGGAAATAATGTGGTACATGTTCTTGAACTCCGGGTCGTCGCGCCGCACGCCGCGCAAGCGCAGCGCCCCCAGCACCGTCTGCTGCACGGCCTTCTTCACGTCGGGAATGCCCTGCTTCCGCGGGCTCGCGCTGTGCAGCGATTGCCGAGGCTCGACCGGCGGTACCGCGCCGCTCGCCACCTGCGCAGGTTCAGGGTTGACGCTGGCCGGCGGGTTAGGGCTGGTATGAGGGGACGCAAGCTGCGGCGGGCTCAGCAGTAGTGGCCGCGCAGCTATGCGTGCCGCGGGGTCGCCCGCTTCCTGTACTGCATATACCAGTAAGTGGTCCAACGGCGCGTTTTCGCCGCGCAACCGGAGGGACGCCCGAATTGCAACGCGCACGCTCTGGCTGCGCGCCTGGATCGCCGCCAGCTCGGAGAAGTACTCCACACACTCACCGTCTTGCGTGAACACCTGCAGCTCCGGGCCGGCGATCGCCCACAGCGGCACGTCCACCAAATTAACATACTTGTTGAACTCAAGCCGCATATCCTCGCCTGCCGGCAATTGCCAGCCCCCGTGCGTGGCCCACAGCTCAAGAGGCAAGTCCACAACAGCAGGCTCATGCCTAGGCCAGGGAGTACTCGCAAGCTGCCCCTGCCAGACGCATGACATAGACCATAGGTGTCTACTCAAGCGGGCAGCAGTGGGATGTAATTAGGCGCGCGGCGCGTGAAAAACGCGTCCGGAAGCTACGTAATACGGCGTTCGCCGAGACGCAGCTTGGGCGAGACGCAGCTTGGGCCCGCCGGCGGGACCTGGCCAGTTCAGTTCGTTTACGATTCGATTTCTAAAATTATTCGTGCAATTTCTACGGACCAAAAAATGACATAAAGCGGAACTGTATGTAGCAGAGTTAGGATTTAGAGGGAGAAAAAGAAGCGTCGCACTATTCAGAGCTAAATCTTACATCAAGATGAACGTAAACGGAAGACGAGGAGGTGTACGCAAATCGTCAACAAAACTTAGATACAGGCACTCAATCTCTTGAGTACGCCGGTGGTGGTAGTGGCAGTTCAGGTGCATGTTCGTTGGTTACAAGTGGTGTCTTTCGCGCCGCCTGAATGATGGCTGGCGGCCACGATACGGCAATGCCTGATACTTCAGACCTCACACGGTTCTCTTCGGAAAGATACACAATCGCGACTAATGAATAGTTCATCTGCGTATGCGCAGAGGAAAAGGATTCAGCAGTGTCTTCAATATCGCCCTCCGGCTTCAGAATAGCGGCTGCTCGGATTGACCACTGAATTCCGCATCCATATTTCTCGTCCATACGTATACTTGGTGGAAATATATCTTCCGATGGGACTTCTATCGTGTAGGCAAAACGATGGCAGCCAGTCACAAGTACTTGATCGCTTAATATTATAACCTGCGAGGGCTTTTTAGGCCTAAAGTTGATTCGTTCGTGTGGAAAAACGTTCAGACGTTCAAGGCAATCAACCTCGACATACAGGCTTTGCACGAGACACGCATCTTCAAGATTAGCTAGTATAACATTGCCGCTAATCGTAGCGCCCTGGACCTAGAAGTCGCGTTTTTCGGAGATACATACCTTGACAGAAGGCACCTTGGGACTTTTTCTTCTTCAGCTCCACATTGTCAGTACTTTTGCCCTCCACCTTTCATATATAAATTATTCCCTTCTATTATTAAGAGATTCGTCAGAGTGGCGCGAATGGTGAACTTTCCCCATTAGGTTAAGTAAAGTCAAATGCGTTCAAGTCTTAACAAATGAAAACTCTGTCTGGTGATTATAGTATTAATATGTAAACACTTGAGAAAAGCAACTCTCTCCGTGAATTCGCACGGAAAGAAGCGGTCATGGTAAGCTGCCACATTAATTCTAGCGCTTAAGGACCCCAAAACCGAGATGCGTAGTCAAATGCGTGCGTAATGTTAGCAGCGTTATTCCTCTGTGTGGTGAGTCTGGTACGGCGCGTGTCTTTTTCGCGGTGAACTAGGAGGAGTATCGCACATACTGTCTAATTTAAACATATCTGCATTTATGAGGCAAATAACGTATGTGATATAGTTATCCACTTCAGTGGACAGTGATTAGGCTCGGTATGTGGACAAAACATGCCCTGCTACGCTGTAGGGTGATGCCGTTCCGTCATGCTGGCTCCAGCGCATGCAACAAAAAGGCGTGAGAGAGTGCTATCGCACGTCAACTACTTTATTAGGTTCGCTGGGTGCAGAAATGTTTCGCTTTGGTTATCGAAAAGGTCCAGTTAAGTTAATTTTTTAGTTAGTATGGCGATTATCGCCTGCCGAGTAGGGCATGTCGCTCAGGGGTCGCCGACACCTAACTACGGATCAATATGATAGATTTCAATCAATTCACAGGGCATTTCGCACCCGTAGAGGCGCCCAAAAGGGGACCAAAGCATTGAACAGCTTTAAAGAGATGTTGACCATCGAAGTCGAGACCGAAGGCGAAACCGCCCTCATATTCAAAAACAAAAAACGGGAGCGATGTGGCGCGTGTAACGTGGCACGCCAGAGCAAGACGTTACTTAGGCCGGAGCTAGTCTAAACTCGATGCATCGCATTCTACAGTGAAATCCCATGCGTAGGCAACTCGTGAGCAGCCCTGGCCACTATGGTAAATCGAGCACTCGCTTGGTTGTTCGCGCGTGAGTAAACGGCAAGCTGATGTTCTTTGATAGGGAGACACGAATCTCAAGCACTGTAAGCGTCATTGGCATTGTCTTATTATGATTGTCCAATCTGATTTAAGAGTATATTACAGAAAAATTGATGCAATTAGCTACGGTATTCGTACCAGAATGGAGGGCGGCCCTCAGCCCCCTTAGTTAAGTTGCGAATGCGTAGCGAGTTGGCCTGTCCGATATACGGAATATAGCACAGCGCCCTGTGCTCGTTACAGTCAACATACATGTACCGGTCCTCGGGAGACTCAGTCAACTGCAACAAATCGCACTCATAGCACTCATACTTTTGGGTAAGGACATCAACATGGATCTGGCCCGAAGCGTCGACGCCGGAGCTCAACATATTAGGCACCCAAGCAGGCGGGCTATCGGCCTCAGCACAAAGGTCAGCGGCAGTAACAGGGCCACAAGCGTCGCCATCAGGGCCGCCCCTGCCGATTCCGCCGTACTCGCGGAATTGGCAGTTTCCGCGCGCGGCCATCTTGTCTACATCAGAAAGCGGGGCCTCGAGGTCTGCAACCCGGTCGGGCGTGGCCTTCTCGAAGTACGAACTAAAGTCGCCGTCTCCGCGCTTTTCCAGCTGCAACGCAAATAGTCTCAGATCCTCCTCGCTAGCATCAACGTTCGCATAGTTGTATACGCGCTTGCCGTTGCGGTAAACCCACAAAGTCGGGTAGGGATACGCGCTCTCGGCATGACAGAGATCCTCGTGCTCAACACAGTCGACGCTCACCCAGTGGAGGTCTGTCTTGCCGCGCATTTGCTCGGCCACGGCGTCCCACTTCGGGTCGAGAGCGGCACAGCGCGCATTGTCGGCCACACAGAACTTCACAAAGTAGTACCCCATGCCCGAGGTGAAGCCCTCGGCCGACAGCTCATCGGGACTGCTCGGCACCTGGTGCACAAGCGCCCACAGCCACACAATTAAGCTCCACACCTCGCCCAGAAACTAAACAACCGTTCTTGGTTCACCCGATCAGTCAGCGCCGGCGGGCACCCTGGCCGCGCAGCACACGGCTACTGCTGTGTTCATGTGATAAGCGCGCTAAGCGAACGAGCGAGGGAGCGAGCGAGCGCCACGAGCAAGGCCCGCGGGCGAGCGCGCCCCGAAGCCGGGTGAATTTTTTATTTACAATTTAAAGCCGGCTCGGCCGATATGGCCTGCCTGGCGCGCGGCGCGGCTGGGCGCCGATGCATTTCCGCGCCGATTTGGGGAGAGGAAGTTGAGGAGGGTTGAGGTGAGGTGAGGTGAGGTGAGGTGGGTTGAGGTGGTGGTGGTGGGTCTGGGCGGCGGCGGGAGCATGGCCTTGTTCGACGGTGCCCGCCCGCGGCTGCGGGGGTGAGTCAGCAGAGGGACCTCCCAAGGAGAAACTGGGACGGTAAATTTTGGAGGCAGGCACTAATTTGCGTTTGTTGTAGACCCTGCCGTTTTGCGCCAGACCATGGTGAAGGAGAGCGTTGCGCGGGTGTATGCGGACTACAATCGCAAGATGCCCAGCAGCTACTGGGACTACGACAACGTGGCGATTCTGTGGGGCACACAGGCTAGCTACGAGGTCGTCCGCAAGATCGGGCGCGGCAAGTACTCGGAGGCGTTCGAGGGCATCAACATTCATAATAACGCGCGCTGCGTGATCAAGGTGCTCAAGCCCGTGAAGAAGAAGAAGATCAAGCGCGAAATCAAGATCCTGCAGAACCTGACCGGCGGCGTGAACATCGTGACGCTGCTCGACGTCGTGCGCGACCCGCTGTCGAAGACGCCGAGCCTCATCTTTGAATACGTGAACAACACCGACTTCCGCGTGCTCTACCCGAAGCTATCCGAAAACGAGATCCGCTACTACATCTACGAGCTGCTCAAGGCCCTCGACTATTGCCACTCAAAGGGCATCATGCACCGAGACATCAAGCCGCATAACGTCATGATCGACCACGAAAAGAAGCAGCTGCGCCTCATCGACTGGGGCCTCGCCGAGTTCTATCACATGGGCATGGAGTACAACGTGCGCGTCGCCTCGCGCTGCTTCAAGGGCCCCGAGCTCCTCGTCGACCTCCAGCAGTACGACTACTCGCTCGACATGTGGTCGCTCGGCGCCATGTTCGCCGCTATGATCTTCCGCAAGGACCCATTCTTCCACGGCACGTCGAACACGGACCAGCTCGTCAAGATCGCTAAGGTGCTGGGCACCGACGGCCTCTTCGACTACCTCGAGAAGTACGAGCTGAAGCTGGGCCATGAGTACGACGACGTCATAGGCACCTTCCCCCGCAAGTCCTGGTCCTCGTTCATCAAGACCGAGAACAAGCACCTCGCCACCCCGGACGCCATCGACTTCCTCGATAAGCTGCTGCGCTACGACCACCAGGATAGACTCACGGCCAAGGAGGCCATGAACCACTACTATTTTGCTCCTCTCAAAAAGAGGTAGTGGTACTGCGTGCGCGAAAGCTCTGCACACTTGTGCATCCCAGTATCGCAGTCGACTTCTTGCGGCGTGTGTGAGAGAGAGAGTGTGTGTGTGAAAGTGTGTGTGCACTCAGCATGCAGCGCCTAGCATATGGCCAGATGAATATGGTTTAGACGCCACGTTTGGTTGCGCTGTTGCATTGCGGCACCGCTTCGCATTACTTGATTTCCGGCCTTGACTCCTCGTAACCTCGGCTTTAGGTCCGGAACTGACCGGGTCTTGTGGCTAAGTCGATAGCGCCATTGGCGCCAGCTAAACCGTTGGTTGTTGTGTACACCATGATGCGTCTGCTTTTTATTGTGAATGAAGCGCTGGGGGGTGGCTGCCTTATGAGCCACCTTTTTTTTCTTCGGACTGCATTGTCCGAGCGCATACATAGCAGCGCCGCGTGCGCATCTCATAGTAGTGCGTATATACTGATTAATTTATCGAATAATTCCGTTCAAAACAGGCAGCGCGAGCGCACCAGGCGCCCGAGCAAATATCTAAATGATCTGCTTCTGGTAGAGATAGTCGATGAAGTCGAGCAGCTTCTCGTCTTCGGCGTCATGGTCCGTCTGAACAAGCTTCACAAATAACGACGCCTTCGTAGGCGGCTCAAACCGCTTGTACACGCGCTCGTGGGCCGGCCGCGAGTCGCGCGCTGGCTGCTGGCTCGGCTTCTCGTGCGAAAAGCGACACTTCTCACCAGCATTACACCGCCCGCGCAGGAAGTAGCGGCATATTGGCGCCTTGCGCGGCGCGGGTCCCGCAGCAGTTGTGCGCTCGGGCTGTGGTCCATGCGGCTCCGGTTTCTGGGTCTGGGCCTGCTGCTGCCGCTTCTCGGCCTCCTCGGCTTTCCGCTGCGCAATGCGCTCCTTCGTGGGCCAGTTTTTGCGGCGGCTGGCAATCCACTGCTCGGGATCCTGCGCGGCAAGCAGAATTGACTTGTCTACATGGCTCACGTTGCCGTCCGCCTTCTGCTTTTTCGGCGGCGGGGCGCCCACCTGGTCTGCCATGGCGGCTGATTAAAATTCGGCAGCCAAAGCAAAAAATAATAATGGATTTTGCAGTGAGAGCCAAAAGAAGAGAGAACCAATTCACCACTAAAAAAAAAAAATAAAAGAGAGAAAAAAAGAAATAAAAAAACCACCACCAACAATCAAAAACAAAATAGGTAATATCGTGTTCTACAGAATCATAACAAAGTATTGGAAAGACTCAGATCAGATCTCAGAAAGGAATGCAACAAAAGGGTGTCAGCGTCAATTATTCAATCTAAAATATAAATAAACGTCCGTCACGCACTATTAGGGGTGGTCAAAGCAAAGATTAGATGCTAGGCGTGTGGAACTTCTCGGCCTCCTCGTTCAACGGCGGCGAGTAGTTAGCGTAGGCACCACCAGTCTGGTTGTAGTTGTTGTTGCCGTACTGACCAGGTTGATTATAGCCATTGTTGCCAACGAACTGGTTAGGCTGGTTGTAGCTGCCGTACTGACCTGGTTGGGTATAGTTGTTGCCGTAGGGGCCCGTTTGATTGTACGCGGGCTCACCAGTGACGGCGTCGGCCACGCCAGCCTCCGGCGCCATGGGGTAGTCGCCATTTTGGTCCGGGTAGTGGCCCCTCGACTTGTTGTAGGCCGGCCACAGGTCCCAAGCCATGATGAACATATAGAACGGGTAGATGAAGGCGAGAACCCATTCACACACGGCAGCGGAGTTCACGCTCGTGTGGCGCGACGTAGCGAACGCAATGGCCAGCGCAAGCTCGATGCAGAACCAGATGCTGCGCAGGATTATGGATACAAGAATGTGTCGCTTGCGCGGGTAATCCCTATCGAGAACAATGTACTCAGCAATCGAGCTGAGGGATGACAGCCCGACAAACACAATGAAAATGACCAGCATGGCCGTGTGTGCGCCCGGGAATCGGCGCGTATTAAAGATACTGACAAACAGAATGCCGAGCTCGCCAATGATCACAAACACCAGGGCAAACCACATCGTGATCTTCGTGCCGAGACGCAGCTCCAGACCGGGCCGCAGGCGGCGCGTCGTGCGCAGATAGATCTCACTGCCCAGAGAGATCGCAACAAGCAGGCCCGAGGCGCCTGCGCACGAAATGAAAATGGGCTGCAGATTCGACGCCGCGACGTCCGAAATGTACATGATTCGCTGGTTTGTGGGTTCCATCCACCGGTACGTCGGGTGGCCCTGCGCGGCCCAGCACGCAATGAGCGCAATCAGCATGCCCCACCAAATGGCCGCCGCCAGGAGGGGAACGCCCCAGTGGTGGAAGATTTTGAGCATCGCGGTCGTGCCCAAAAGACGGTCGGTTGTATGTTTTAAAGCTCGACCGGTTGGATGCGACCTTATTACAATTTTACGGGGCAAGGGTCTTTCCCAAAACGTCCAAGCCTTGCGGCAACCCTCCACTATTTGCTCCGCAGAGATCGCTAAGACTGCTTGCAAAGAATCTCCAGATTAAGCACAGTGATTTAACGTAGCCTTAGAACACGCCTCGGCCGACAATTTGCCTACGTCCTGGATAACTGCTCATAGCTTGCGCAAGGCTTGTGGCATGCCGCCTCGGGGCGCCTGACTAACTGCGATGCGGCGCGTACATTTTAGCAGCGGTCACTGCAGCCCGCTAAGACCCGCATGCAGGGCGTAGTAAGCAAATAAGCAACGATGGCTAATGTGACATATCCGCCGCAAATCATGCGCCCACAGGTACGGCATATCCCCATTCCGTGTTTACTTTTCACTCTTTGTCGCTGTGCCTTAGTGCGCATTGATTTGTAGGTCTGTATGTATATATATGTGTATGTGTGCATGCATGCATGCGCGTGTTTACGGCCGAGTAAATAAATAGTGGATGCTGCTGCTTAAAAACAAAACATCGCCTAACCGCTGGGGCTGGGGTGGTGGTCTTATACTGCTGCGTCTAGCCTGATCTGCATGCCTCAATAAGCTGGAGACACTTAAGATTCCGTGGTGCTTGCGCGCGTGGCGCGCATGCCGGCTTTTTTTTTATGAGACACTTGAATCTCACTTTGTTTCCATTAGAAAAGTTGCTGCTTGAGCTAATTTTGCTTGACGAACCTTACTCGCTTTTTACCACCCTTAACTCCACCAGTATCGCACTATACGCCGCGCCTCCAGTAAACCTGGCGAACCATTTTAACCGCGGTCGAGCGAGTGATGCTTCATGCTGGTGAATCGACAATGGCTAGCATCAGCACGTTATACAGAGCGCTTATCCCAAATGCAGTTATTGTTCCCTGCACTTTTTAGGTATCCTCGTCGTTCATCGTAGATAGTCGTTAGAAAGTATATAAATGAGCAATTGTCGTGAAATTAAGAGAAAACATGTAAGAGGAAAGTAGTCATCATTTGGTGGAAGCGTACTCACGAAGTACCATTGGCGACTCGTCACCTGGGCGCTGCGGCTGCTCAACTACCATGGAGTCAGCGTCAGAAGCTTCATTCGCGAACTTCTGTTTATCTGCAAACGTATAGTAGCGAATGGTCGGCTTATGAGCGAGCCACAGATCCCACGCCATGATCAGCATGTAGAGAGGGTAAATGAATACCAACGCCCATTGGCAGCCGGCCGCTGCATTCAAACTTCCCAGATGCGCAGCATACACACATGAGATCACAAGCATCACCACGAACCACACTGTTCGCAAAATTAGTGAAGCAAAAACATTGCGAATTTGCGGGAAGTCTCGGTGCAGAAGGAAGAACTCAGGAATGGAGATCAGCGCGTGAAGGCCCACACAGGCAAATGACGCACCCAAGAAGCCCTGGTACGTAGCGGGACGGTACTTGTAGCCAAAGACTTGGGCCAGAATAATGCACAACTGGCCAACACAGAGCAACATCGTAGAAAAATAGGATATCCAGGTCGTATAGCGGCTAGCCGGAATGCGACGTCGAGAACGTAAGTATAGCACAAATACGGAGGCGGCACCGAAGAGTATGCAAGCCACGATAGTGCATGTCAGAGTCAGCGACCAATAAGTGTACGCAATCGTGTTCACATATATGATTCCCCGGCTCACCCGCGGGTTATCGGAAACAGCATTCTTCCAGGTCGCCAGAATCGCTATCACCCACGCCCACCAGACAATGGCACTGAGTAAAGGGATGATCCACACGTCCATTAGTTGTAGTTGTAGTTGTTGTGAAGGTGGTGAAATTCCTGCACCCTGATGAAATTGATTAGTGGGCGTAGTGTATTTAAAGAACGCCGCGATGCCTCGGATGGGGCAGCGCCGCGAAGAGATTCGTCAATCTATGCGAACCCCAGCCCTAGATCCGATCTTAGATGATCTCGTCGTTCTTAATCTGACAGGACAAGTGGGCACGATTTCATGACTGGATCGTTCCAGCCGCGCAGTGCAAGCACTATCGTGCTTGATCTCATGCCTATCCGCACCCTTTCCACTCTGCGCTCCAAGCGCTCCTCGGCGTAGCTGCGTGCGGACGGCATTTAAGCACCTGCGCTGGTTCCAAACCAAACGCATGCATTATTACACCGCCTTACGCCCCGCGTCAATGTATGATCACATGTGCAGGTACCCTAGCCTCATATCCAGAAAGGGTTCGAATGGAGGTTTGGGTTCGTACCCCTACCAAATATCGAACAAAATCATTTATGACTAGGTTCCAACGCATGCCAGTTTAATTCACGATACGGGAAAAAAAAAAGGGTCAATTAGTCGGTAACACCGTACTCACGAAGTACCATTGGAATCTCGTCGCCTGAGCGCTGCTGAGGCTGCTCGACTATTATGGACTCAGCGTCCGAAGTTTCGTTGGCGAACCTCTGCTTGTCAGCGTAAGTATAGTAGCGTCTAGCCGAATCATGGGCGGGCCACAAATCCCACGCCATGATCAACATGTAGACTGGGTAGATGAATACCAATGCCCATTGGCAGCCGGCCGATGCGTTTAGGCTTCCCTGGTTCGCCGCATAGACGCTAGAGATCACGAGCATGACTACGAACCACACTGTTCGCGCGATTAGCGAAACAAAAACGTTTCGAATGTGCGAGAATGCCCGGTACAGAAGGAAGAACTCAGGGATGGAAACGAGAGCATGCAGTCCAACGCAAACGAATGAAGCGCCCAAAAGGACCTTATACGTACCGTTCAAAAGATTGTAGCCAGCGACCGAGGTCAGAATAATGCACAACTGGCCCACAAAAAACAAAGCCGAGGAGAAATAGACTATCGATATCGTAGGACGGGTAGCCGGAATGCGATGCCGTAAACGGAGGATTAGCATGAATACTGAGGATCCAGCGAGAAGTATACACGCCACGATGGTACACGTCAGGGTCAGCGACCAATATGAGTACGCTACCGTCCCAACGTATATTATCCCCCGCGTCACTCTTGGATTATTAGCAACTGCATTCTTCCAGAGCGCTAGAAGTGCTATTGTCCACGCCCACCAGACAATGGCCGCTAGTAAGGGGAGAACCCACAGATCCATTGGATTTAGTTGTCGTGAAGATAACGAGTCTTCTGCAGCCACCGTCTAAATGCCCTGAGGGAGTTAATTGGTGGCGCAGTGAAATAAAGCAGTGCGCAGCAGTCGCAGCGCCGTAAAGATATTATAACCCGAACCCTGACCCCGATGGTTAACGCGGTCGTCATGGCCCCATTACACGCTCGGACGACAAGGATTTCGAAATTATTTAATCCCAGTACCCTCATAATAGTGTGATCTCCGTATTTCCCTCATGCCTATTTCATTGCTTAAGCAATCGCGGGAGTAGCTGTGAGCCATCGTCATTTAAGCACCGGCGTCCCTCGGAACGCCTGTGCATAGAGATACGCCCCGCACACGTCATTGACGGATCACGTGTATATACACCCTTGCCTTACATTGTGGCTCGAGCGCATGATCAAGGCAAGGCAAGGCAAGTACCGTATGCAAAGAAACACAACCGTTTTACCCTTCAGCGAATCGTAATTACGCTCGCTTGAACGGGTACTGATTCCGTCTAGGGAAATGGTTCCTGGATCTGCGTGATACACCATATTAGTATACCACTTGCTTCGTCTATGGGGACTTTCATGAATCAAAACCGTATTTACCAACCATCTGCTTGACATTTGAATATCCCTGTTGAAAAAGCTAAAGGCTCTACATCATCGACACAATATGCCTGGTACCTGCACACACACGACTTTGTATCCTGTTAAACTGGTGTCACTTTAAAGCTGTGGATAAGTAGAAAACGTGTGGCTACGGCATCTTTGGGTAAACCGTGCGTTATACCCAACCTGTACTCAAGCCTTGTTCTACCGAGAACTGCCACACAAGCACCGTCTGCGGCAAAGCTCTATTTAACGAAACCACAAGCTAAAAATATACATGCAACCTTCTTAGAATATGAATGCGATAGCTACAAACGATTTGATCTGTTACTATTTAGATGTTACAGTGATGTTGCTCGAGGACTACAGGTCCAATTGGACTTGTACACGTCTTCAAACAAACCGGTTATGGTCATCTCGCCTAATTGTAGCCACGTCTATAAAATGTATCATGCCGTCCTATTACAATCAAATGTCGTCCTTGTTTGTTCTATGAAAGAATGGTATGATCTAAATGACCGAGACATTCACATCCCTGGGCGATTTAGTCGCAGACGAAGTCTCTTGTACGTGAGGGCCACTGAACTGTTCAACAAGTGCAGAATTTGCATCATTGACCTCGTCAGTCACATCCATGCATTCCTTATTGGTGAGATACTGCTTCTTATTATGGGCGGGCCATAGGTCTAGTGCCATAACCAACATGTAGACGGGATATACAAACACCAGCACCCATTCCAATACCACCTCATCCCTGTAGGTTATAGTAACTTTGGATCCGTACATTGCAGCAAGTATAAGCCCCGCAAGGAACCATATGCTACGCGCTGCAAGAGAAATCCTGATATTCCAATCGCCAGGAAATTCCGCGTAAAAACAAGCATACTCAATAATTGACAAGAGAGCTGAGACTCCTACTAGCGCAAACGAACACCCCAAAAACCAATAATAAGCAGCAGCTTCTTGGTCGACGAAGTGCCATATGACCGCGAAAATAATAGCCGTTTGTCCTAGTAGCATACACGCGACGACAAAGTGTGCAACCATCTGAGTTCGTTTGGATCCCGGAATGCGACGAGCTTCACGCAGACTTACTTCAATGATTGACGACAGGGAGAGCAGCACGGTTGACACGGCGCTGCACGAAATAGAAAGCGCCAGGTGTCTATTCATCACAGTCGAAGTGTGATACCACTTCACATTTTGCTCGTAGTAGTATGAATCTTCAAGAGAACCATTTTTCCAAAGAACTAGAAGTGCTATCACCATACCCCACCATACTCCAGCAGCTAGGCAAGGAATAATCCATACATGCATTTTGATCACGAACCGTAAGTCTCAACGGACGCATCATACCATCATATATAGTCTCAAAATGCTACCAATTCCCTCCTCATAAGCCATCGTGGGCCATTAAAAGGACACATGCGCCTATAAGTCGTGACCCTTATCTCGGCATCTCGGCTTGAGATTCGATTCACAGAATCGGTTCTTATTATGGAGACTCAGTTCGTTAAAAATACATGAATGTGTAATTAGGGGCTTGCATGTGTGTGTGTATTCTTTAGACTACTAGCTTTTCAGGACAGTAATTGACTTGAAGGTACGAATACATGTGTGCGAGTCAACATACGAGGGCTGCTGCGGCTTGTTCGCTATGCATGCATATGCATGCCGGTGATGTGCCGCGTCATCAATATGCATCAGACCCTAGTGTAACCTGTGGCTATACATCGTGGGTCTATAGGGAAATAAGTTTTTGTGAAATAGAAGAAACTCTGTGATCAAAAATGTCTGACCAAACGAGTCCCGCATTTGGGGTTCTTGTCAAATACTCTTGGTCCCAGACGTCCTAAAAGCAACAACTTATGAATTAGAGCGGGATTTACCATGAAAGATCCTAAATTAAAATGCCAAAACCAGTTTCGCGTGCTCGTAAGAAATTATAGAATTGCGCACTTCCTCAGCCTTTCTCGCGTTACTTAAATTATATATCAATTCAGAATAGATTACCTTGGGCTGGTTCTGGACAAGCTACGAATTAGTGACAGAGCTAAAATCCAGCCAATCCTTATCTCCTGTATAAACTCTTGGCGAGTAATCTACGCTGCCGGAATCGCTCTGAGCCTCTTCTTCACCTTCAGCTGTGGGCTCCTCCTTATAATGATTTGTTTTTTTATCATGAGAAGGCCAAAAGTCCCATGATTTTACAAGGAGAAGAAAAGGATAAAAGAACTCAAAGGCCCACTCACATGCAGGCCCACTTATCTGCAGATGATTTACAGAGCAGCCGAGGTACGCAAGGGAAAGTGCCAGCGCCACTAAGAACCAGGAGCATTTTAGCCAAATAGATATCTGGCAGAGCCGAGAAGGATGTTTCTTGTTAAGGTAGTGATATACCCACAAATCACACAATGCGGTGAGCTGTATGGAGACAATGAAAACGATTCGGCAAACTTCCTGAGCGGTGGAGGCATAGGCGGCAAAGAATAGCGCGGCGCTAATAAGAGCAGACAGCACCGCGGTGACATGAGCAAGAACTAAAAGCGCGAGGGCGCCTACGGTACCTCTGTAGAACCTTCTCAGTCGATACGAGTTACGCAAATACAGCTCAGAAGACAAAGTGAATACAGAGAAGATCAAAGACACAAGCGTCAAGACAAAAGAAAGGGCCCTAGTAAGAATGTCTGAGGATCCCATTTCCCATACATGCAGCAGTGGAAGTTTAACCTTGGTTTCGCGGTATGTTCGGAGATCACTATCCCACCACACTTCATACCTAGTTCGAGAAGACACCGATAACCTGTATGCTAGGAGGAATATTAGCATCGCCCACCAAAAAAAAGCAGCCCATATGGGTGAGGTCCAGTGATGAAAGACATAAAGCATTTCCGAATGACTTTAAAGATGAAGGGCAAAGGTACCTGCCTCAAATATATAATCTTTACAGTAGGTCACATCAAGCTGTGTCATCTCCAAGCCGCCCTCAAAGCCCCTCATTTGTTCCGCGCACATACCGAAACACGCTCAAAAACCGCTTCTAGAGAGAGGCTCGCGCTCTAGCATATTGAAACTATGGCACTTACAAGGTGGCAGCTCGGAAACTTCAATAAAACATTAGATGAATATGTCTCTAATATATCATAATGGTTCTATTCATAATCCCGGAAAACAATGGTTAAGCTGCCCTCACTGTCATCATCATACATGATCATCCATGCATGGCCATGCATGCATATGCACGGCGTTGACATTATCACGTGTTTGTCTGGATTGCCCACAAGTGTGCCCTAAACGCCGTAGTAGTAGTAGTATTCACTATTTGCAGCGGCAGGCTTTGGACTAGTTGCCCCGATGTGAAACGCTGCTGAACAGATTCAGTAGGCATAGGAGTGAACCGATTTATTACTCCTCGGAGCCATTGACCAAAACTTGGTCTTAAAAAGGACAGAACAGATGTTTGAGGTTAATTAAATGTCAACAAAAAAAAAGAAGGAATTAATCTGAAAGAAATATGAGACTATGCGCCGCTTGTCAATGTTAAATTTGGTTTGATCGCCATTTCCTCTCTCAATAGAGGGCGTGATTCAAGATCATGTACGAGCTTGCCATCTATAGCTTCCTCGTGTATTGCCGCGATATACCATCCGGGCTTTGTAGTCACAGTGGTGTTTGTATCTGTAGAATTTGATTGTCTGCAAGGCGCGTTTCGGTGGATAGCGTCGATGCGATCTACCATATGGCCTGCAGCAATATCCATCGTGCCTTCTTTCCAATTTGGACTGTAAGGGTTGAGGGCCAAGCCGAGCGAGAACTCGTTGATGAAGATACGGCATTTGATGTTTTGGCGCCATTCCCATGCTAGGCATGTCTCTTCCAGGACACAAGCCTGGCGGCAGTGATTGACATTTCCAAGAAGATCCAGCTTAGCGTTATCGTGCCAAATGTCACCGGGGGATTCCGGTGTATATACGATTGCGGACAGGGCCATGTTAGCTTCTTCGAAGTACCAGTTAGCGCGTTGTTCAACAATGAAGGGCTCGACGAAGTCCTCGTAGAAGTCAGCATAAGTCAAGTGGCTATAGTCACCCTTATGAGCCTTACGCGCCATGGCCAGGTCCTCCCAATTATATAGCTGCTGGATCTCCCAGGAGGAGACGTGGTGGAAGCTGCCCACAGGGGTGCACCACATCTTTGGATTGAGGCGCATGACGGCCTTGGGGTTCCCCTGGAACATGCCGTTTTCTTCGAGCTCGAGGTTTGTCTCGGCCGGCAGGCCCGTGAGCCTTTCGAATTCGTAGGCGACGATGCTGTCACCACAGCAGTCTGGGATGGCACGTTGGCAGGCGTCGTCGATGAGCTCGCGGTGCCACTCAGTGTTATTAGGCTCGCGGAACATGGCCCGCATAGCGCCTCGGCTGAGCAGGATGCCGGAGCCGCCGTGCGCGAAGATGGGGTTCAAGCCGACGCCGTGACCGAGGTACCAGATATCGTCCGGGTTACGATTCTCGATGGCGGCCGATAACGTAGAGGTGACAATGTAGGTGTCGCCGTCAATCATGAGGTACCAGGGCATTTCGCCGTTGGTGAGCTGCCACGCATGGACGAAAGCCGGGATGTTTTTGTAGCGGTCAGTCTGCCATCCGGCGCCCTCGCCCTCGAGGGCCAGCTTTGAGGGCCCCCAGCCCCAGTGGTCGTCGATGCTGGTGCGGTGGATGCGGTAGCCCAAGAGCGGGCCGCTGTTCAGAGCCCAGGCCGGGAGGTACTGCAAAATGTCGACGACGTCGTAAGTGTTGAGGAGGGCGCCCATGTCGGAGTAGATAGCATTATATGGGAAGCGCTGCAGGGTTGTGTCGAAGTGGACGGGCACGCGGTTCCACATAGTCTCGGCGCCGGTTTTGAGGAGGAGGAAGACGTCGTGGGCGGCGGACTTGAGGGCCTGGTTCTCGCGCCACTGGGACTCAACAATGTGGTCCGTGTCTTCCCAGACGTTTGAGGCGCCGTGCAAGATGCGCTGGTCCAAACTCGGGACGCGGTTTGCCGGCGGGGCCTGCTTCGGCGTGAGCAGGCCCTTTAGCGGGTGCGCATAGCGCGCGGCGTCGAAGTGCATGAAAGGCACGGACACCACGATGAGGCACGCGAACGCGGCGAGCACGAGCGCGCAGCGCCTCGATCCCACCATTTGCGAGAACAAACACGAGCGAGGACAAACGCGAGCGAGAACAAACACGAGCGAGCGCGCGCGCCTAATAATGAAACATTTCAGCCCTTGCCCAGAGCTGGTTGCCCTGAACATGCAAGACACGCGCGCGGGGGAGTCACCTCACAATATCGGATAAATTTTGGTCAGAAGGCCCGGCTGGTGGGGCAAGATGCCGATGCTCACTGCTGGAGGTAGTTCGTAAAATGATGTAACCAGGCAATGCCGTTGTGGGGTTGGCACTATTGATCCAAACAAGTGTAAACCACGCTCAGGTCACTGCTTCATTGCTCACGAAGTGCAGCTACTTAACTCTGTAAAACTAGTTCGCCATTTAACGGGCATCAAGTACAGTGAGTGTAGTCACCGAGGCCCAGGCGTGCACAACGCTTTGGAGTGCAACCGCTTAAGACTCTGCAGTACAGGCACTTTTCACGGCAAGTAGAACATCTCATGCAGGTCCGTTACACCCCAAGCAAATACAGCCACCTAAGTCCAAGCACACCTGAAGTCCAATTACAACTATTTAACGCTCTCGACTTCGGGCCCTCGAGTTAGAGCTTTCGGTTTAGAGCTCTCGAGTTTGACCGCTCAATCCTGCAAGGTACAACCACTTTAAGCTCTCAAATACAATATTCATACGCGCAGGGACTTAACACCTCTGGCACACATAGTTAACATCTCAAGTGCGCCTATTTAACATCTCAAGTGCGCCTAGTTAACATGTCAAGTGTGCCCCTGAAGTGTACCTTAACTTAACCCCTTGAGATACAGCACGCTCCAGTGCAGCGAGTCACTTACTACTCGAGGTAAAACTGCAAGGAATACCCCCAGGACATTCTTACCGCGTCAATAGCCGCGCTTGTCTCCGCCGCGTGGCGCACGGGCGCGGCACCCGCTATTACTCATATAGATGGAGATATAGTACGAGATAGATAGCATGCGCTTGCCTGCCGGCGGCGGCAACCCCAACCGCGGGCCGGCGTCCGCTGCACTTCGCCCGCACTGCGAACCTGCGAATCAGGTGACGCAGATATGGCAGCGCGGCTCGCTAATCCGTGAGGGGGACCCGCCTTGGAGGCACAGCGTCGCCAACATTTCCCCCTCCACCACCGCCCGCCGCGTCTGCGTCCACACATGTCGTCGTTCAAGACCGCAAAGGACTTTTTGTTCAGCAAGCAGTTCCTGCGCTACGTGTGCTCGACGCACTTCTGGGGCCCCGTCTCGAACTTCGGCATCCCGCTCGCCGCCATCGCCGACCTCAAGAAGGACCCCGAGCTCATCAGCGGGCCCATGACCGGCAGCCTCATCATGTACTCGGCCGTGTTCATGCGTTACGCGCTCGCCGTCACGCCCAAGAACCCGCTGCTTTTCGCCTGCCAGTTCGTGAACGAGTGCGCGCAGCTCGTGCAGGGCTACCGCTATATAGACTACCACTCGCGCAACAAGGCAGCCGCCGCGCCGGCCAAGGAGTAGCGGCGCCGCATACAAAAAAAAGAAGAACTTGCAAATACATTTATAGAATTTTTAAACCCCCCTGCATTTTTTTTTCTTAACTGGTTCTGGACTGCCGCCGCTCAATTTCGGCGGCGGCGTTCGTCGTGGTGGTGCGTGGTGGTGGTGCGTAGTGATCGTGCGTCGACCCTTATTTGTAAGAAAAAAAATATAAATTTCCAAACCACACCGCTCGCTCGAGGCCGACTTCTCAGCGCCAGCCGGAACCTTATTTCGAATTGAGCAATGCCGTTGCTAGAATGGCTCAGCAAGAAGCCGGAGGACCTGCTTCTGCCCAGCAGCGCGGCATGGCAAGACGCCTCGGCCGGCCTTAAGCAGTCGCTCGACGCGCTGGCTAAGAAGTACACGCCGCTTGGCGGCCTGCATATCGACGGCCTCAAGGCCGAGCAGGTCTGGATCCAGGCCCAGATGGTCATGGAAGGCGTGGCCGACGAGCTCGGTGCCGAGCTGGCCGGCGGCAGTGCATCCGACTCAGAGTCCGGTTCAGACCTAGGCTCAGAGTCCGACCCTGAACGCAATGCAAACACACTCGACCAGGACTTCTCGGACTCGGACTCCGCTGTCGAGCTTGAAGACACCCACGACGATTTTGATGAGCTCAATGAAGACCTTGACGACGAGGATCTGGAGGCCGACGTGCATGCAGAAGAAGAGTCTGCTGAGGACGCTGAGGACATTGAGAACGCAGAAGAAAGCGAGCAGGAAGATGAAGACGAGGAGGATGAGGATGAGGATGAGAAGATTGCGCCCGCGGCTGCGCGCGACGGTGACGACGACTTCGATCTCGCTGAGTTCCAGCAGCACGTTCTCCAGCTCGAGCAGGACCCCGACGACGACGACAGTGAGTCCATTGACTACGGCGCTGATCTACAAGGCTCGTCGGACGAAGACGCGGACCTGCACTACAACGACTTCTTCGCGCCGCCCGCGAAGAAGGCGCGGCAGGACAAAAAGCCGCGCAAGAAGGTGCAGTTTGCCGACGACGACGAGCAGCAGCAGCAGCAACAACAGTTTAGTGTGGATACCACAAACGCAAGCGATGAGGACGCTAATATAGACGAGGTCGTGGCGTCAACGCGCAAGGATCTGTTCGACAGCGACGAAGACGAAAACGACAATGACATGGACGCTGAAGACGCTGGAAGCGGTGCGGACAAACCTGCGCAGCGACTGTCTAAGTTTGAGCAGCAGCAGCGCGAGCTCGCGCGCCAGATCGAGGAGCTTGAGAACGAGAACGTCGGCGACAAGCAGTGGGGTATGCGCGGCGAAATCAAGGCCTCGGAGAGACCCCAGGACTCGCTCATTGACGCGGACCTCGAGTTCGAGCGCGGCACCAAGCCCGCGCCCGTGAACACGGAGGAGTCCACGTCGACGCTGGAAGAAATCATTAAGGAGAGAATACGCAAGCAAAGCTTCGACGACCTGCCGCGACGAGCCGAGCTTGCGGAGGAGCGCGCGCGCCGCGAGCTGCCGGAGCTGTCCGAGCAGAAGTCGCAGAAGTCGTTGGCCGAGCTCTACGAGGAGGACCATATGCGTGCTGAGAACCCCGAGTACTACAGCAAGCAGGACTCGGCCGCTTTGGAGGCGGCGCACGCCGAGATCACAGACTTGTTCACGTCGGTCTCGCGCAAGCTCGACGCGCTCTGCTCGTGGCACTACACGCCGAAGGCAGCCGCTCCTTCGCTCTCCGTGGTTACGGACCAACCTTCTATCTCTATGGAGGATGCACAGCCCGGTACGCTTGGTGCGCACTCGCAGCTCGCGCCGCAGGAGATCTATAAGGGCGAGTCGGCCATGCCCATGGCGAACACGGAGATGTCTGCGTCGCTGAAGCGCCAGAAGCGACGCGAAAAGGCGCGCAGCAAGGCGCAGGCGTCGAGCGCAAAGGCAAAGAGCTCGCCTCGCGACAAGGACGCCATGTTCTCTACGCTGAAGAAGGGCAACGTCACGCTCGTGGACCGCCGTGGCGAGAAGCGCGACATGAGAGGAAACGCCGTAAAGGACAAGGCGCCGCCCAAGGCCGCGAACGTAAAACTGTAGTAGATGCATGTAGAATCATTAATGGCCCGTTTTTTAATGCAAATATAAGCTGTGGTGCTCGTGCTCGTGCTCGTGCTCGTGCTGGTGCAAGTAGTACTAGTGGTAGTAATGATGTACGCTCAGCGTTTGACATTTGGCATTAACTAAGTTATCATAGCATAAATAATCGACTTTAATACTCCTCGGCCACTTCGACCTCGATGTCGCTCATGTGCTCCATTTCCTCGAGGAACTCTTCGTAGTCGGAGCCCATCTGCGGCTCAACAGAGCCCTCGTTGTACTCGGCAACCATGCGCTTGATCGGCTTCTTCTTCTTCTGCTTGTCTGGGTACACCTTCTTCACCAAAATGACGTCCGGGATCTCCTCTGGTTTTAATGAGTCCCATTCGTCGTCGTTGAACTGCGCCGACGTCAAGTCGAAGCCCATGGCCGTATCTCCCTCGTGCAGTACACCGCCAAGGTGTGTGCGCACAAGGTACTCTGTGGTCAAATCGTGGGGCTTGGCAATGGTCACATCAGCCAGCACATGCTTGCCGTTCACGACGCCCGTGGGCTCGACGTCCAAAACAAAGAACTCAGTGAGTTGGTTGCCGCGTGCGGCCGCTATGGACCCAAACGGCGCCTTCCAGTATTCGCCAGAGTTGACTTGCGTCGTGCGGCATGTGTTCGGGTCGATGAAGTGCAGACTGCTGTTGATCTTATAGCAGAGCACGAGGCGCGGAATACCACCCTTGGCCTTGGATACTCGCTGCGGCAGCACAACCAGGTCCTCGCGGCAAACGAGCGCGAGCTCGGCCGAGTAACTGAACTTGTACGAGGACTTCGAAGTGTGCGTATTTGTGCTGATAAGTTCGGCACTCTTGCCGATCTTGACCGGCGCGTGGGCCTGCAAGAACTGGGTCATCTTTTCGGCGTCCTTCTGCAGCGCGTAGTGCAGGTCGAGGCCCTCGCGGCTCTCCTCGATGCTCGAAATGGACGTGTGGATGCCGCTCTTCAGAATCACCTGCTCGAGCCACAAAATCGTCTTCTTGTGCGGCACATGCTGGCGGATCTGGATGTTGGCCACCCACTTGTTGTGGGTGTACGATTTGGCGCACTGCGGGCACTGCTGCGTGGACTCGAGGAACTCCGCATCGAACGGCTGCTCGAGCAGCACGCCGCTCTCCTCCTTCTGAACCGTGACGCGAATACGTGTACGTCGCGAGTGCGGTTCTGTCCACAAGAAGTTTGCGTCGACCAGCTGCGTGCCGGCGCCGAGATCGAGGCGCTTTAGGAGCAGCGCCATGAGCTCGGCGCTTTCGCGGTCGGCAAACACCCATTGGTGGGGCGGGACGTGTACGCGGCCGCAGTCCTTGCAGAACACAAGCGCGCCCTCGCGCTGTGCGCCCTGCGTAATGTCAATTGTTGTGGAGATGCACTCAGGACACTTGCCGAGCGCATTCGCCTCCATCTGGCGGCCGCACGAAAAGCATGTTACCTGCGGCACCGTGTGCTGCGGCGTAAACCGCGCGATAATCGCCCTGTCATTCTGCGGTCCGACTTCCATTGCTCGGGCCCGTGGTGGCAAGATGCTAAGAAAGCTATGGCGGCGGCGTGGTTTCTTAACGCAGCAGCAGCAGCAGGGAACCGCTCGCGGTCACCTGACCACCACAAAAAAAAATAAATACCGTGCACCCGCTGCATGATTAGATGTGCTGCTGCTGAGGCTAACTGCGTAGAGAGAAGCTATGCGTAAGCGGCGGGTGGAGGGGAGGGAGGCCCCCACGGGCGATTGCATTGCAGGCGCACGGCCGACCGCCGACCGCCGAATCCAGAATGAGGCGGCGGTTTAAACGACGAGCCTTTGTCATGCGGAACTGGACGGCGCCGGTGCAATCCTAGTGCGAGCGGCATGAACTGCATAAATAATAAACGAGCTAAAGAATAGAATTGTCATAAAAGAATCCAAGCTAGCATGAGCCGAACAAGATCCATAGACACAGCCGAACTAGAGCCAGCCGAACTAGAGCCAGCCGAACTAGAGCCAGCCGAACTAGAGCCAACCAGTACTACCGAATTGAGCTAAATTAAGAAACCGCCGACTACGCCGACGCGCTTACTCCTCGTTACGGAAGTTTAGCGAATAAAGCGCGCGCACGAGCCGCATTGCGCAGGGCAGGGGCGCGGATTACACATGCGGCGTCGGCTGCGTTCGATGCACTTCGACACGTATAATAAGCGGTGCTGAAGCCCGAGATTTGAGGCCCCGGTTTAAACCTGCAAATGACGGCGGAGCGCGTAGTGTTTTTCGCACAGGGCGGCAAGGCGGTGCCGTGGGAGGTTCCCGTCGAGGACCTGGAGCCGAACCAGGTGCGCGTGAAGGTGCACAGCGCCGGAGTCAACCCCATTGACTGGAAAACGATTGACAACCAGCTTGCTGAAGGCACGGGCCAGGGCAACGACTTTGCGGGCGAGGTTGTTGAGGTCGGCGCCGAGGTGAAGAGCGTGAAGGTTGGCGACACGGTTGCCGGCGGCGTGGGCGGCGGCGACGTGGACCGCAAGACGAACGGCGCGTTCTCGACGCTGCTGAACGTCGAGGAGCACCTTTTGTTCCGGTTCCCCACAAAGCTGACGGACGCGCCCTCCGACAAGATTGCGCACGGCATTCCCACAACGTTCCAGCAGGCGGCGTCGCTGGGCATTGCGCTCGACACATCGGCGATTGCGTTCGACGGGCACCGGCCCCACAGCGACGACGAGTGGGCGCTCGTGTACGGCAGCTCGGGCTCGCTCGGGTACATTGCGGCGCAGTTCGCCCGCAACATCGGGTACAACGTGATTGGCGTGTCGTCGCCGCACCCGGACCTGTACCGCGACATGGGCATCCACTTTTTGGACCGCAACGACGCCGAGTGGCCGGCCAAGGCGCGCGCGCTCGCGCAGAACCGCATCACGTACGTGTTCGACACGATTGGGACGGGCAACTCGCCGCAGCAGTGCTTCGAGGCGCTGGGCGACAGCGGCGTGCTCAGCTTTGCGGACCCCGGTGCCGCGGTGGACGAATCCCTCGCGCGCACGAAGCCCGGCGTCGAGCAGAAGCACCCGATGTACTTCCACCTCATGCAGCCCGTGAAGAAGTTCGGCACGGCGGCGATTCCCGACGCGGGCGGGTACTTCGATCGGGCGCCGGCGCTTGTCGAGGGCATCAACAACCAGCTGCGCCAGAACGAGATTGTGGCGCTGCCGATCACGGTGCTGCAGGGCCTCGACAAGGTGAACGAGGGCCTCGACCTGAACCGCAAGGGCGTGTCGGCCCTGAAGGTTGTTCTCAATGCTTGAGTGCATGCACACCAATCAGTGAATGCGCACTAAGCACATAGAGAGAGACGCACGCCGACGCGTGACGATGCATGACGGTCTCAATAATAGTTGCGAGCCGACGCGTATACCACCGCGTATACCACCGCGTATACCACCGCGTATACCACCGCGCAGACCAACAGACCAACAAACCACCAGACCACCGCACAGACCACCGCACAGACCACCGCAGGAGTACCGCTCAGAATAACGCTCAGAATGACGCACTAAATAACGCTCAGAATTTATATACTTAGCTGAATGAATAACTTTTGGAGACTATTTACGCCGAGCGTTTGTAGCGCACCGCCGCTGAGCGCGGTTGCCGCATATTTCACCAGCTCCCGTTGCTGGGCGTATCGCGGGGGCTTCTCGGCGCGCCGACTGAAGCGCCGCAGCGACGACGACGACTTCGACGACTTCGACCTCGACCTTGACTTCGACCTCGACCTCGACTTTTCTGCCGCAAATGGAGAAACTCGAGACGGCGCGGCTCGCGCCCTCCGAGCGGACGCCGCCGCAGCTGAAGAAGGCCGCGGACGCGGCGCTGTTCGACGCGCTCGTGGGCATCGGCTTCAACATCAACTTCTGGAACTTCGACCCGCGGTACGTGCGCCGCCTCCTGCAGGTGCTGAGCGTGCTGTTCACGGCACTGTCTGTGTGGTCGTGGTCGCATTACGGCGCGTACAAGTGGATGTTCTCGGGCTTCGACCTCACGCTGCTCTTGCTGCTCAAGTACTGGTACTCGAGCGTCGAGTGCGGCGGTGGCCGGCACCTGTTCTCGCCGGACTGGCGCGACTCGTTTGTGCGCACGTCGGCCACGCGCACGAACTACGTCGTGGACATCACCGTTGGCTACGAGGACGAGATGTCGGTGTCGGTGCCGTTCTCAAGCTTCAAGTTCGACGCCGACAACGAGCTCGACCTGAAGTGGCTGGCCCTCGAGCTCGAGCAGAGCCTGCCCATGAACAAGTTCCGCACAAAGCAGCTTCTGCGCACGCTGCAGCAGGCCTCGCAGGGCAAGTGAGTGAGGCCCATGAACAGCAACTGAGGCGCTCCTCATTCATGGATCCATCCCTCCATACATACATACATATGCATATGCTACATACATACATACATATATATATATTCATGGCACAGCACTAGCGGTATCGCTAATAGCATTTCTTACGCTAACTTGCACTGATGGCCAGGTGTATTTGGGTCGTTCTTTCATCCAAATACTCTATTCATATACATTCTGTTTGTACTCTATTCGTAAATTCTATTCACAAACTCTATTCATAAATTCTATTCATGTATAAGAAAAACATACGCATACCCATATTTAATGGCCCGGCAGTAGCATACAATGGCATCCCCCGGTAGTTAAGGAGACGGCCAGGTATAATTGTGATGCTCACCGAAGTCGCGAATGATTTCTTCCCATAGCTCCGTCTGCGGGTCGCTTATCGCGCGCTCGCGGTTCGCTAGAGCCGCATCGACCTGCTCCTGCGTGCGCAGCCCAATCACCGTTGGCCCGTCCCACTTCGCGAACGAGTACTGCGACGCGGCATCGGCCAACTCGATGCCGCGCTCCTGCAGGGCCTTGGCGATCTGCTCGGCCCGCGCGCGGAGGCCGTGCTTCGCGGGATGGAAATCGTGGGTTGGGCGGCTCCGCAGCAACGACATGCTCAAGGGCGACGCATTGAACACGCGCCGCACGCCTAGCTTCACAAAGCGCGGCGCGTAAATAAGCAGCAAGTCGTTCTGCAGCGTAAGATTGCAGTAGCTGAGCACGGCATCGAGCTGTACCTGCACCTTCTGCTTCGCCAGCTCGATAACAAGCTGCAACACGGGCAGCGGGTAGCCAGTAATACCGATGTGCCGCACTTTGCCCTCGCGCTGCAGCAGGGCCGCCTCCTCAATGGCCTCCACCACGGCCTCGGTCGACGCAAACTCGACGTCGTGGATCATGAGCAGATCCAGGTACGGCGTGTGCAGGCGCTTCAGCGAGCGCTCGGCGCTGAAGCGGATGGCGGCGCGCGAGAAGTCAAACGTGTCGTCGGACCAGCGGCCGGCCTTCGACGTCAACCAGTACTTGTCGCGCGCGTACCGCGCGTCGGAGCCGAGCAGCAGCAGCGCGTCGCCAAGCAGCTCCTCGGAGGGCCCGTACCCGGCGGCCGTGTCGAACGCATTGATGCCGCGGTCGAGCGCGTGCTTCACGACGCCGCGCACGTCCTGCAGCGGCGGCTCCTGGTTGTATTCCCAATTGAATGCTCCGGCGCCGAACACGACAGGCGAGATCTCATCAATTGACACCATGATTTGAACACAAATGCAGCGGTTGTGGTCAAAAAAACGGAAACGGTCCCGCACGCGCACGCGTAGCAACAATGGAACCCGCAACCAGAACCGCACCGTGAGTGGTTTAAGACTGCCGACGCAAGGGCGACTAATCAGGGTAAGCCGTGACGCACGCAGCCCGCCCGTAATGAGCCCATCATGCGCTTTGATGACACGCAGCTGCACGGCACATATAAGCGCTGCTCGCGGCCGGCACTGCTTCGCGTTCACTCGGCGCGGCTGCCAATTGACGGGGGCCGGCAGGGGCCCATCAAAAAGTGCTGGCCTCGTAGTACATATATGCTGCTCCAAAATGCTAAGTAAGAGTTGCAGCTGTAGTCTAGCTGGTTATGATATCCGCTTCACATGTGGAAGCGCGGAAGGTCCCGAGTTCGAGCCTCGGCAGCTGTATTTTTTTTGCTGCTGGCTGAACACAACTGCAGACTGGCACTGCAGGAGCGTTTAACCAAGCTAAAATTGCACAACCAAAAATTGCACAAGCAAGAATTGCACAAGCAGGAATTGTTTTACGAGCAGCTTATATTTGAATGCACTGACCCGAGCTTATTACTTCCCTTGCGAACACATGCTGGTCCATGAACAAACACACAATGTTTCATCTCAACGCACAAATGCTTAAATCACCAACACAGTGCAATACAGGCGCACCAACTACGTTACGTCGCACATCTAACGCACCTTGTTCTCAGCATCAAACACACCTTGTTTATATTAACAACCACATTGATTTTCGATAACAAGAAACGCATTGTGTTTGCATCTACAGTGTTGGTAGTTCAAAATCAGTCTATATCCAAGTATGTACACAGTCATTCAGTTCGTCGGCTCGGCGTTCGTCGGCTCGGCGTTCGTCGGCTCGACGTTCAGCGCATTGATGTAGGCGGCGCCGAGCAGGCGGTGCAGGTCCTCGCGGTCCACGTCGTGCGTATCCTCGACCTCGCCCCACACGGCGGTCTGGTGGATGACATCGAGCGCGCTGAGGTGGGCGAGCTCGCTCACGGGCCGGCGGTGCAGTACGACGTTCATGGCAATGATGAGCGAGCGCGCGGCCGTCGTCGCGCGCTCGAGCGAGGCGAACTGCCAGTTGTCGAGGCTGCGGATCCAGCGCAGCACGGCCTCCTTCGTCTCCTCGGTTTGGTAGTTGCCGAAGAACGAGTTCTCGGTGTCGAGCACGTTCAGCGCGGAGCGGCGCAGGCCCCACACGTCGCACGCATCGTCGAGAACCGCCGGGTAAAGCTGGAGCTGGGCCTTGCGCAGCTCGCCGTTGCAGTCCTTGGCGGGGCTGAGCACGACCAGCGTATCGGTGTCGAGATACGGCAGCAGCTTCTCCGTCACGCGCTCGCGCTCCTCAGGCGTGAGGTCGATCGAGCGCCCGGCCAGGCTCGTTAGCGGCACCATATGGCTCTTCAGCTTCAGCTGCGAGAGCACCTGCCACTCCTGCGCAATGAGCGACGCCAGCGCGGCCGGCTTGTGCAGCGGGATGCTCAGCGTGCGGCCCTCGGGCGTCTTCATCGGCTTTTTGGCAATGCACACCTGCCGCGCCGTCGGCGTCGTCTCAACAGAGATCTTCTCCCAGAACCGCGCCAGCCCGGCCATGTCCTTCGTGACCTCGCTCTGTGTCGAGTACGCGCGCACGGCGCGCGCCGCGCGCAGCAGTTTGAACGCCATTGCACCACCGCTCAATGAAACTGACGAAAACCGCCGCAGGACGTGTTAGGCGTAAGCGGCGGCCGGCCGGGGCAGGAAGGGGAAGGGGAAGGGGAAGGGGATTGGCCGTATCAGGCGGTACTCCTGCCGGCGGTAGGCCGAGGGCAGAAACCGAGCGTGCGATGATGGGCCGCACTAACGGCAACGCATGATTTTTGCAACACGAACCAGCCCGTGCGCACCTTAATTGCGGCCGCTCATGCAGCGCCGTATTGCCGCGCGCCGCCGCTGTGCTGCAGCCTCCCCGGCGAAACTAAACTGAACTGAACTAACCCGCATTTAGGTTTGTGGGAGATCCGCGCGCTATTAATAAAACAACAATAATCCGCGGCACGCTTAGTAGATCATCAGACTCGGCCCGACCCAAAGCCGGTGTTGTTGTTTACCGGGGCCCGTTTTTTTTCCTTCGGTCTCTGCACTGCGCTCGGCCGACTTTATGAGCTCAATTGCGGCGGCCCCTCGCGCCTGGGCCCATGCAAGGCGAGACTCGAGCGACGCCGACGCCGACGACACCTACTGCACGGGCTGGTGCACGACGGACTATGCGCGCTGGATCGTTGCCGCCGTCATCATTGTGCTGTTAAATTATTAGTTAAGGAAATTATTGTACCTAAAGAATCAAATAGTTTTATTTTATTAATAAGTCCTATGATAACTTTAATAACTGCTTTATTAG
>NRDX01000017.1:0-171411 GCA_004125185.1 Entelexis vaccinii | reverse complement strand
GACGCCGGCTCGCTCGGCCGCCGCCGAAACAGCCCAAACAGGCTGCCGCGGCTGCTCCCGGCCCGCGCCGCCGCGGGCTGCTGCGCGCGCCCGTACTCCGGCACGACCGACGCCGTCGCAGGCGTGCCCGGGCCCCGCGGCCGCTGGGGTGACACCGGTTTACTGCCCATGCATATATATAGATATTCGCGGTTGAGCCAGTGAGCCTGCTCCTGAAGCCTAGGACCGGCCGGCCTGCCCCAACCCGCGCGCGCCACCATACGCCTACGTGCGGCGTCACCGTAGAGTCGCGCGACTCACCACCCCCAGCCAGCCGCCCGCACACCGCACACCGCACACCGCACACCGCACACCGCACACCACAAACTCGGCGCCGCAAGGGGCTCCTCAATTCCGACCCAAACTAGAGCTCTTTATATACACAAATAATTTAGCAGTACGACGATTACGACGGCCCCGAGTGCGGGCGAATGCCGCCCCCAGCAAACGACATTAAACCACCCCGAATGCCCAACATAGCAGCAGGCTCCGCCGTTAAATACAAAAGTACGTTGATTAAAATAGATTGGCTTCACACGGCCGGCTCAGCGAACGACACCACCCCACGAACTCCGGCCATCGCAGCGCTCCGCATCGCAGCGCACCGCCGCGCATTGCACCGCTACCAAAATTACTTCCACAGCCTAATCGGCCGCACCGCTTCGGCTGCGCGTAAATGCGGCAATTAGGTGATCGTCGTCTGCGTACGCGGCTGATAACAGCGGCTCGTGAAACGCGCTTATCGCAGCGCGGCTGAGCAGCCCCCACTCGTCGAGCCACCTACGTGTCAACGCTAGTTAGAGTTACATTAATCCGGTAATCAACTTGCGACGCTAGATAACGTCCGTAACAAGGCCACAGCTGAAGCGTTGCTGTTGATAAGCGCGGCCTCGCTACGTGGGCTCTAGCAATAAAGTATGTAGAAACAAAAACGCTAATGCACTGCCGAGCTGGCGGCGGAGTCAACTTGATCAGCCCACCCACAATGCCATGCCACGCGCAATGCCAGCTGCAAAGCCAGCTGCAAAGCCATCCCGCAAAGCCACCCCGCAATACTAACGCGCAATGTGCTCGCGCACAATGCACACTGCGTGGCACACTGCATTGCACACTGCATCGCACACTGCATCGCACACTGCACTGCACAATGCGCCCCACAAATGCTGTTCTTTATTTAGGCAATCAGCAACCGAATTAAACTCAACCTATTCTGCTACATAGCTTATCGTGCGTATGAACCGCCTAGCGCATGTGCACAGGTTCGAGCCGCCAGAACGGGCCTCTGCCCAAAGCACTCAATTCGCAGGCATAAAACTAATTAATTGCTACGTAAAATCTACGTGTGTGTATGTGTGTGTACACGTGGGCGTACGTACCGACATGGACTTTGTCGCCGGTTGCGCAGATCCGCCAACGGAGCCGCCCGCGCGGCTTATCTTCGCTGGTGTGTGTCACGTCTATCCGTGTAAAACGTACGTTATCACGAGCGGCCGCACCCGTACCCCTGCCCCGCCGGTGCGTGGAGGCGCTGGCCAGACCCGGCCTCGGGCCGCGACGAATTCGCTGCGCACGCAGCCACTCACCGGGCTGCAAACGGGGCACGCGCGAGGCGCGCGACTGGGCTGGGCGCTGGCCGAGCCGCGGCCGCGGCCGCCGCGCGCTGAGCCTGGCTGCTGGCTGCTGCTGCCGTACCCTGCACGCGCTGCTGCTGCGTGTGTCAGCAGCCCGGCCGACTCGGCTGAGGCGCCGCCTAAGACTCAGAGCTTGATGACTCACTGCAAACGGCGCCTCCACCACCGACGGCGTAGGGTAGGCCGTAATTCGTCATCGCCGCCGGCCGCGACTATTTATTACTCGGCACCGCACCACCCCATCCCGCTTTTTTCCTACCCCAGCAGTCCCCGTCCGCGACACGTCCCGGGCTCGACGCACACCTCTCGCATCGGAACGGCAATTCACCACACCACACCAATTGACGGCCCGTAACTACGTTTTCTTTTCTATCTTTCATCATCATCATCATCCCCCGAGTCTTGCAGTTACGATAATGGTCTCGTACAAGAACCTTTGAGCGTGCCGTCCAAACACAGGAGGGGTGGCACAACTTGCAACAACAAGGTTTGTTTTTTATTGTGATATTTAAGCGGGATCTCCAAGCCGAACCAACAACAACCAGCTAGCGCCCGTACAGCGCAGCACTTCCCTTTTTTCTTCTCTTTCTCAAAAAGCTTCAACAGCTTTTTTTCTTCTCTTGTTTTGCCGCGCAAATGACTGCCGTTCCAAGGCCTGTTTTTGATGCCACAATCATCTCCGAGCTTGCGCACGGCCGCCACGAGATGCGGCGCGCGCAGCTTGATGCTGCGGCCAAGAAGCTGCGTCTGCGCCAGCGCCAGCGCCAGCAGCAGCAGCAGCAGCAACAAGTGCAACAGCAGCAGCGCGCGGCCGAGAAGCAGCAGCTCGCGGCCGCCGCCTCGCACGACCGCGCGCGCAGCCTCGTCCCTTACAGCGCCGAGTCGAAGCCGCGCACCGTGCACGCGCTCGTCGACATCTGCTGCTGCGTGATCAGCAGCGTGTGGGCGCCGCCCCGCACGTACCAGCTGCCGCTCAAAACGTTTGTGCACGAGGTCCTGCGCCGCTCGCGCGTGCAGTACCCGGTGTTCCAGGTCGCGCTCTGCTACATCATGCAGCTGAAGCCCATCGTCGAGCAGCACGCCGCCGCCGGCACGCTGCCCGCGGGCCTGTCGTGCGGCCGCCGCGTGTTCGTGGCGGCGCTGCAGGTCGCGTCCAAGTACTTGCAGGACCGCAGCTACAGCGTGAAGTCGTGGGCCAAGATCTCGGGCCTCGAGGTCGCGGACCTGAAGGCGAACGAGCTGGCGCTGCTCAACGCTCTGAACTGGGAAATGCACATCCCCTACGAGGCGTACCTGCGCTGCTGCAAGCGCCTGCGCCTCACCATCGACCACGCACAGTCGCGCGCGCAGCGCGTGCAGCAGGTGCGCGAGCAGCAGCGTCGCGAGTCGCAGCAGGCCAGTGTGTACGCCACGCCGACGGCCTCGCCCGCGACGCCGACGCTGGCGGCGCCTGCCCCGGCGCCAAACACGACCGAGTCGGGGCCCGCCTGGAACTACTAGAAGTACGACAAAAGTTTTAACGCCAAAAAAAAGACCGCTGATGGCGGCAAGTATATAAACGATACCACCCTCGCGTGTACGTAACGAATAACCGTGAACGCGAACAATAAAAACGCACAACAAAAACGCACAACAACAAGCAAACAAACAAACAAGCGAGCGCTCAAGAAGTTTATACAGACTGCGGCTCGCAGCAGCAAGTGCAGCTGGTTTGGGGCCGGCTTTTGGATGGTGCGTGCATTGCTCGCGGCACAGCCAACAGTGACGATGGTGCTGCCCATACTGTACTCCATTAAGACAAATAATGAAGTACATGTTATGCTACTTAGGTGTGAGACGCACAATCACATTGTAATAGCGTGCACAGTGATGCCGCGTACGCTAACCATAATAAGATACAACTATCCGCCATCGTGTGCACAACATCAACAACATCAGCGCACTAAAGGCAGCGGCCCTCTGCGCACTAAAGGCAGCGGCCCTCTGCGCACTAAAGGCAGCGACCCTCTGCGGCTCGTGTCGACGTCCTAAAGTTGTTCAATCACTGCGCCTACACGTACACGGACGGCTTTTGCTTTTGCTTTTGCTTTTGCTTTTGCTTTTGCTTTTGCTTTTGCTTTAGTTTAGTGCCTTGCGCGCTAGAAATTAGTCGTTCAATCTAAGTCGTTCTATAACTAAACTAAGCAGTTAAGGTAGGTTAGCACCGCGAGTGGTTCTTCGGGTCCTCGGCATTCGGCGAGAACCACTTGTCCTCGTGGTCCTCCTCGCTGTGGTCCGCCTGCGCAATCACCGAAATGAGCTTCAGAATCGCCTTCGTGTCGAGGCCCTTCGTGTACTGCGCCACGGCCACCAGTCGGTTCGTCGCGCGCACAATGTCCTGCATGATCATGTCGAGCATGTCGAGGCTCAGGTTGTCGTTCACAACAATGCGCAAGCACTCGTACTTCTCCTCGGCCGGCGGCAAAGGATAGTTCGGCACAATGTACCCGTTGTCGCGCAGCATGTACGAGATCGCCTCCTGCGGCGCATAGGGGTACGTCTTGCGGAACTCGTCCGTGAACCTGAACGACACCACGGGCAGACCGTCGTTGAAGTAGCTCACAGACTGGCCCTTCAACGCCGACACGTCGTCGTACGTCTTCTCGCCGCTCTTGCTGAAGTACTTGCCGCGCGGCCGGTGGATGTCCGACAGCACATCGTAGTAGCCCGTGTCCTCCAAGAACACGGAAAGCATGCGCGCGTTCTTCAGCGACGCTGCCTGCACGCTGTAGAAGCCCTCGAAGCCAAGACGCACAAGATTGTAGTACTGGTACACAATGGGGTGTCCCGGGCGACTGAAGTTCAGCGTGTAGCTGACCTCGGAGCCGCCAAGGTAGCTCAGCGTGAACAGCAGGTTTTCTGGCAAGTACTTCTGGTCGCGCCAGATGATCCAGCCGCAGCCGGCCGGCGTCAGGCCGAACTTATGGCCCGAGGTGTTAATGCTTTTGACGCGGGGCAGACGGAAGTCCCACTTCAGGTTCGGCGACAAGAACGGCGCTACAAACGCGCCACTTGCACCATCAACATGGATAGGCACGTCGTTGCCGCTCTCGGCCTCGTACTCGTCCAGAACCTTGGACACGAGCTCGACGTCCTGGTAGTGGCCCGTGTACGTAGATCCGAGAATGGCGAACACGCCAATTGTGTTCTCATCAACGCTCTTCTTCAAGTCCTCGGCCGAGAAGCCGAAGTGGTCCTTGGCGTGCACATCCAGCAGCCGCGTCTCGACGTCGAAGTAGCGCGCAAACTTCTCCAGCGCGACCTGCGCGTTGGCGCCCATAATGATGTTCGGGCGGTCCGTGGGCTTGCCGCGCTCGCGCTGGCGCGCCTCCCAGCGGCGCTTCATCGCGAGTCCGCCGAGCATGATCGCCTCGCTCGAGCCCGTCGTGGCCGTGCCCACGCCAAGCTCGCCCTTTTGCACGTTCCACAGGTGCGAAATGATCGACACGCAGCGCTGGTGCAGCTCTATGAGCGCCGGGTACTCGTCGCTATCGGCAAGGTTCTTCGTGATGTTCTCCTTCGCGAGCTCGAGGCCCTCGCGGTCCACGCCGGTGTGCACGAACGACGCCAGGTTCAGCGACGTCTTGCCGTCGAGCTCGAGGTGCGAGCGCACGAGCTTCGCCGCCAGCTCGGGCGACATGCCGCTCTGGTGCAGGTGGAACTTCGGCGCCGGCAGCGTCGCCGCGTCGGACTCCTCGTGGAAGCGCTCGGCCGCAACCGGGTCTGCGCGCTGCGGCGACGTCTCGACCATTTGGTGGACCTTCGAGTCCTGTACTTCGGGGTCAATCTGCTGAGCAAGCACCATGTTTTTTGGTTAGTTTAACTTGACTTGGCCGTCCGTTCGTGTTGGGCTTCCTCACCCCCCGCCGCGCACACTTCGAACCGCCCTTATATAGCCGTAGCCCGCTGCCAAATCGCGGGCGGCGGGCAGGCAGGCCTTATGCGTCTGCACGCGGGCTCTGGCGATACTGCATGGGTTGCTGTTTCGTTGCTATTGGCGCAGGGCTGCATAACGTTACAGCGGGCCCTGCACGCCGTTTATAATCAGCCGCGAGGGAGGAGGGCAGGCAGGCAGGCAGGCAGGCAACCAACAAAAAAAGGGCAACGGCGAATTGCGCCTAGATACAGATTTTAGGTGGAGGCGGCCGCGTGCCGTGCACGCCCCTTTCCCTCCCCAAAAAGCCCGGCCGCCGCCCGGCGAATTGGCTTCGTTTTGCGCGGCACGGCACTGGCCTTGACTAGTACTTTGACGGTTAGTGCATATGGCAGTCGCGGCTTGCTGCTTAACCCTGCGTCTCTGGCTCGGAGAGACGAAGCCAGCGCCGTAGCGTCACGTGGCGAAGGGGGGGCCGTGCCGCTGCGGGTTCCCCGCGCGCACGCGTGTGTGTGCGCCGCTCGTCTCAAATTTAGAAGGGCGCCCGATTGCGGCGGTTTGCTCGGCGTTGGGTCGTAGCTGTTTGCGCGCGCGCTTCGCCCGGCCCCCGTTCATGCTGAAGCACGCCGTTAAGTCCGGAAATCACTCGTTTCTTATGCAGGGCACGGGCCGGGGCTAGGGCGCATGCAGTGACGTCGTGGCACGTCGTGGCAGCTTGGCATAAACCGCGGCCAGTTTCCCAGTTGGCGACGGCCGTGTAGTAGTTAAACCCGGCAGCAGTGCCTATTCTGCGCCTTAATACGCCGTGCCAAACGCATTTTTTTGGTGCTGCACTGGCGCACGGCGCTTAGTTGCTGGGGGCTGTGTAACGGCGCTGAGCCGGCGCCAAGCACCCACCGCCAACGGTTTGTCATAAAAAATTATGAGATCGCGTTTAGCCGATCTGCCACCGCTTAAATTCGTGGTGTCACATCGTACTTCTCCACAATGCTTCCCAGCAGTAGTTGTAAATACAGTTAAAATTGCAGCTCCAAAACTAATGTATACAACGGTATTATTATTATTTATTTCGACAGTGTGAGCAGTGCAATGGAGCGGTTCAATTAGTCTAGCATGATGAACTGACTACTACAGAACACGGCACAATGCTGTCGTATTACAGGTACGACAGAAGGACATGATTCGGACAAAGCTGGTGCCGCGTACATCAGCTCGCTTAACTAAATCGATAGCATACTCGCACCCTGCACAGAGATGAACCACACAAACAATAAAGAAGCGCAGTACATCACCAAAGGCTGCTAATGAACCGCTGCACCAGTGGATGCCCTCGATTACCCCTACTTACAGCGACAAATGAGGGGCTCTTCTGTAGCAACCCTGTAGCATATTTATGATAAAAGCTCGGAACCATACTAGATGTGCGGCACTGTCGTCAATTCAATTATGAAAAAAAAAAAAAAAAAATACTCCAGGAAGCCGGAATAAATAAACTATGAACGGTCCTCATTGGGCTTTGCTTCTGTATATCTAAAAAGCGCCTTCTCGCTTGGCCGCGAAATCTTTACCCACCCCGGCGTCGGCTCAATAATACCTTCGTGGAGCCGCGACAATGGGCCATGATTGAGTTCGTCGCTGCAGAGAATTTCGTGTAACGCACGCAACTTCGGGTCCTGGATCTCCGGCAAATCAATGACGCTCGGCTCACAGAGAGACTTGAAGTCGACGATATCCGTGTGGCCATCGGTGAAAATCCGTTTAAACTCGTTAGCGTTCAGCGGGATAGCATCGCGCAACATGCGCACTTCGGGCTTGGTCCTTCCCACCAGGGGTAACTCGCGCATGCTGGGCAGAACGTCCGGATCGATGCCTACTCTTTGAAACACCCCCGCAGCTTCCTCAGCCAACAGCGAGAATATGTACTGGGCTCTTGCCACGGGGTTGGGATCGGCGATATCAAGCCCGTTTGCGGAAAAGCTCTCATTGAATGCCTCCTCATAAAAAAAGTTCCCCTCGAAATCGTCGTCGTCTAAATAGGCCTCAACAGGGTCGCTGTCGTCGCCGGCGGCGCCCACATATACACCATTGCGCATCATAGTCACTAATTCTGGGACTGAACCTCGTTAGCTGGCTAATTGGCGAATGAATTACGGAACTCATTAGCAGTCGCGACTAGTACTTAAATGGATCTGGCCCACGTGCCAGCGTGGGTAATAATTATCATTATCATTATAATAATAATTATATTGTGTGCGTGTATTGCACGTTCCCAGTATTCATTCGAGTTATTATATGATGCGAATTGGTACTGCAATTGCGATCTAATTGTGCTAGCCTTTCCACCCACTTGGCCAAAACAATACTTGGCCAAAATAATACTTGGCCAAAATAATACGTTGCACGTTTGTAAATAAGGCTAAACGGTGTGTGCAATGCTCTATGGTTCAAGCGAAACCAGTCGAGCTCGTAAGTAAATCAGCTCATCGTTAACATTAAACAGTAGGGCCGTAACCGCGCAGACTCCTGAGCTGGTGCACCCGTTTACTCGTTAACTGCTGTGCAGCACCCACACTCATATCTAAATAAGTTCCCGAGCACGAGCACGAGCACGAAACGCAGTAGGCATTAGTAGCAGTAGTAGCAGTAGGCAGTGTTAGGCTAGCCTGCAGAACAAAGAAAAGTAAACTAGCTGAGACTCGTTTACCATTACGAACAACTAAATGTAGGTAGGTTGCCGCACTTACGGCGGCGCAGACGGCGGCGCAGACTGCGGCACAGATTGCGGCGCCGGCCGGTCGATCCGGGCCCTGGGATTTGGCCGCCGCGACACTGCTCGGGCCATGCGCGCGTTTTATTGCTTTAGTTAGTGGTCAAATGCATCCTACTCGACCTTGTCGAAGGTCTGGCCCTCGACGAGGCTGGGGACCTCGCTGTCCTCGGCCTTGGCCTCGCCGGCCGGGGCGGCGCCGTCAGCGCCGGCGCCGGCGCCCTGCTGGGCCTGGATCTGCTCCGTGAGCTTGCGCAGCTGCTCCAGCGACTCGGGCGACATGCTCTGGATCATCTCGGGGATCATCTCCTGCACGGACTTCTCGACGCTGTGGCCGTTGATGGCGAAGGTGTTGTACTGGGGCGCGTGCTGCACGGCCGGGCGGCCGAAGTGGATGACGGTGTTGTCGTCCTTGAACAGGTTCACCTGCTCGACGCCGCTGAACGTCTGCACGTTCAGCTTCTGCAGCGCCGCCTGCACCTTCGTGTCGTCGCCCTCCGTCTTCGTCGTGCGCTTCACCTTGCGGCGCGGCGTGCCCTTGCCGCCGATGCGGGCGGCAGACTTCAACTTCTCCAGCTTCGCGGCGTCCATGTTGTCGCTAGAATACAAGGTTGCTCTGTCCGGAGAAAGTGAAAAATCTGTGACAAATTTTGAGTGGGTGCGCGCGGGCCCGCACCGGCCCTGGGCCCAACCCAACGGTCCCAAAGCCCGTTCCGCTGTGCCGTTTAGTCTCCACCACAGGCGTCCCTACATGATACCGCTGGCTGCGTTTTCGTCATCACGTGCGCCATCCGTCACGTGCACACGCGCGCTCTCTTTCTCTCTGTCTCTCTTTTTTTTTCCCCTCTCTCGCATTCGCTAGCTAGTAGTACCACGAGAAGTGGGCCGCTTACGTCACCCGGGCAGCTGCCCGGGCCGGCGGTCCTGCCGCGCCGAACCTTCGTTGCGCTGCTGCTGCTGCTGCTGCGCGTGCGTGGCCCGGCTTATCGTGGATGCGAGATATATGCTTCCACGTGCGGCGATTGAGACCGGCGCGCATATTAGGCATGCTCGCCGCCATGTCGACGGCCGCGTATCAGTACATGCGACGCAGCGAGGCCACGGCGAATCCGCGCTGGATCGCAGCCCGCGCACGACGCAAACCGGCGGCGGCTTGCTGCATCGTAATCGGCGGCGGTCCATTAAAAATTGAACAGCAGTGTAATTAGTTTTTTTTTAAGCCCGCCTTGGCCTTTGGTGCAGCGATGATCAGCAGCGGCTGCCGCTGCCCGCCGTAGCGACGGCGCACGTAGCCGGCAATTTTCCGAGCTCAGTGTGCACACCAGTTCACGGCCAGGCTGGCCATGCGAACACCAGCGGTTTTCGTTCTTTTTTCGCGGCCGGCACGCGCACGTTGGCGCATTGGGCCGCCGGCATGGAGGCCTGCGCCCAGCGCGTGCGCCACCCCTGCCCAGCATTACCAAAACACTCGCTGGGATGCCTATAGTGGAGAACCCTGCGTCGCAGTAGTCATGGCCTTGCAGAACGAGGCTGGAAACGTATGCCAGGGCGGAGGGTCGCCTGCCCTGATGGTGCGATTCCTGTATCACCGGGGCGAAGGGCTGGCGCCAAACGCTCCGGCCGGTTTCGTGCGCCGCCCGCGCGGAACGCCAGCGGCCGGGCGGCGCAGAGGCAAAACCCCAGCAATGCCGACGCCGCGAGCGGGGCGAGCGGCGCGCGCTGTCGTGGCGGGGGCCGCTCTCTGCTTCTGTGCGCCGCGCGCACCCACGCGCGCGCCGGCATGCGCGCGCATGCCTCAGCGCGTCGTATCGCTGCCTCGCCGCGATGAAACCGTACCGCCGCAAAGCGCAACCCAAACATCGCCGCGCACCTCCCAGCCAGCCGCGAAGCACGCCGCCAGCCAGCGGCCAAGACCACCACCACCCACCATCCATGCACAGTGCTGGGCCCTCGGCCCGACTGGGCTCCATGCCCTCCCCCCAACTCCCTATTTTTAGGCAAGAACCCCCCCATGCATGCCTAAGGCACGGGCTCGAATGCGCCCCGGTTGCGGTGGCGGCGCTGCAGGGGAACTACCGGGATTATCTCCCAACTGCGCGTGACTAAGCACCGGGGCCCACTGCAGCTGCCATTGGCGCCGCGGCCGTCCTCAAACAAACTAAGTCTCTGCTTTGCTCGCGCATTCAAATCGCACATCCACTGCTGCACCCGCGCCGCGCCCGTTTCGGTTGAGAAAGCATCAGAGGCAATTGAAACCGCAGGCGCCGCCCCGTTCCGAGTCCCCGACGCTCCCGCCCGTGTTTCCCGACGCGCTTTTTCGCTTCTGCAAACACGCACATCCCCCTCACCCGGCTTCCTCCGGTTCAGCGTCCCTTTTTTTCTGAAAGCCCGTGCTCGTTACTTACGCCCTCCCGAGTCCGGCTCGCGACCCGTCGCTCTCTTTTAGCGCCTTAGCATAGCCCATCGTTTTCGCGCGCGTTTTCTCTCCAAATCCTACCCCCATTAAGAGCCATGCCGCAGCAGCAGGCCATTCTCACCATGGGCTTCAGCCCCGCCGCCGCCGTCGCAACGTGGCGGCTCGCAACCTCGCAGCAGTTCCAATCCTACACATACTGGCCGACGCCGGACATCGCCATGAAGAGCGAGGTCTTCGGCAGCCATGTCTACTCGTCCATACCGTTCGACCTCACGCCAGAGAGCCTCAAGAGCGTGCCGCAGCAGCACTTCGCCGCCGTCATTCTCGTGGTCCCGACAATTAAGGACGTCGGCCGCATGTGCCGCCGGTTGCAGCCCGTGCTGGCCAAGAACACCGTCATTTTCGTCGACGTGAGCGGCGGCATTGCGCCCGTCCAGCGCCTCGTCCGCAACCATCTGGGCTCGTCCGCCCAAGTCGCGGGCCTTATCTGCGACATCGACGCCGAGCTCGCCGTCGAGGGCAACACATGGACGGTCGAGCACCGCAAGAGCGCTACCCCGCCAAAGCAGCACGCCGTGCTCCTCGAGCCCATCAATGCCGCCGTCACAAAGACCTTTGCCGGCCTCGAGGCCGCCTGGACTGCGGGCGGGCTGCAGGCAGCCCACTCTAAGTCGGCCAGCGTGTTCTCCGAGCTGCAGTGGCAGCGCACAATCTCCGTCGTCGCGTTCGAGGTCCCGACGGTCACCCTCGACATCCCGCAGCCCAGCCAGCTCGCCGACAGCCTCATTGCCAAGCCCATCATCGAGGGCCTCGTGTCCGAACTCATGACCGTCGCCGCCGCCTGCGGCATTAAGGGCCTGCCCTCGCGCTCGCAGTTCGTGTCGCGCGGCGCAAACCTCGCCCGTAAGGCCCCGCCTCAGTTCCCCGTCAAGGGCGCGTCGCGCATCTACTACGACGTCTACCGCAACGCCCCCGTCGCATTAGACTTCCTCGTGCTCTTACCCATTCTCCTCAGTGACGAGCTCCCGAAGGGCGGGCCAACGCCTTACCTCGAGAGCCTTTATGCATACACGAGCCGTACGCTCGAGCTGAGCAAGGGCGCCTACGACTCGCCATTGTTCGAGCGCGTCGGCGCAAATTCAGCAGCAGCAGCAGCACCTGCGGCAGCAGCACCGGCGGCCGTCGACCCGGCTGTGATCGCTCAGCTCGAGGAACGCAGCCGCGCTATTGACGCAAAGCACCAAGACATAGAGGCCTGGCACCGAGACGTCGAGGCCCGCAGCCGCGATATCTCCGCTAAGGAGTCGGACCTCTCTGCTCGCGAGTCGCGCTATGCCCAGGTCTTGGATGACCTGCGCCAGCAACAGCAACAGCACTCTGAACGTGTCTCTCAATTCGAAAACGAGTGGGCTCAGCGCCAGCGCCAGGGCCCCTCTGTCGACGAGCTCCGCGCTAGGGAGGAGCAGATGGCCGAAATGGAGCGCCGCGCCGTCCAGCGCGAGCGCGAGCGTGAACAGGAGTTCAGGCAGCGCGAGTTCGCCATTGCAAATCGCGAGCAGGCGTTGTTGGCCAGGGAGAGAAGCCAAGTGTCGAGAGCAACTACGCCACCGGGCGCCCAGCAGAACGGCGGCGCCGCAACGCCATTGGGCGCGCCGCCTTCTACTCCCGGCGGCACTGTGTACTCGCGCTTCGACCCGAAGGCAGCGCCGCTCGTGGCCCAGTCCATGCCGCCGCAGAACGGAAACGCCGCCGCCGGCTACAACATTGGCCCGGCTCCGACTCCTCCCCAGGGCCCGCCTGGACAACAGGACTATGTATATGCTCGCAACGGGCGCCCGCGGGGGCCTCCTCAGGGCCCGCCCGTAGGAAACTACGCGGGCTCCCAGATGCCAATGGAGCGCCGCGGATCGCGCCCTATGATGTCGCCCCAGTCTGCTCAGCTGCCGTTCTCGCCGCCGTCTCAAAACGGCCAGGGGTTCGGTACTCCCTTGCCACCAAACGCCATGGCATCTCGGTCACGAAGACAGTCGCGAAACCCGAGCTCTGCTGGCGAGGACCTTGAGGGCGCAGCCGCCGCCGGGTTGGGCCGACGTCGACAATCATCTCTGAACAATATCTCTACATTCTCGCAGAACTTCCAGCTCGATAGCGTCATGGGAAGTGCTACTGATCGGTACCACTTCGTGTCGCGTGCTAAGGCTAAGCAACGCGACTACAAGCTCAGCAGCGACGAGGAGGCGTACCAGCAAAAGCGCAAGTTTATCCACGGTGGACCAACACACAGTGCTTCTACTGCCGCCTATGGCGACATTAGCAGCAGCAGCCTGAACGGAAGTGTGAACGGCCTCGCAGACATGTCGCGCGGCTACTCCGTCGCCGACATGTCTGCAGCAAGCGCGCCGCCCGTCATGTCCTCGAAAAGACACAGTGTAGGGCGACCAATGATTCCCAGCACTGTAGTACCCAATGGAAGCATAAATGATTTCGGTGGCTTCAATTTCACCGACGCCATGGATGGGGGATCGAACGGGTCAGCAGGCTCGCACAATAACTCGAGCAGCGGGTCGAACATCACGCCGAGCCGCAGCCAGACCGGCACGCCGCCTACGCCACATGCGTCGGCAGAATACCAAGCGCCGAAATGGGACCCAGCCGCCGTGCCGTTCAACTTCGCGTAGTTCAACTTCGCGTAGTTCATCACACACGCCGTTTGTGCCAGTGGTGATAGACCGCTCGAACCGACTATGCCCAAGATTAATTGGATCATACCAGGGGTAAAGTATAGAAAAAGCTCGTGCCACCTTGCGCCGCTCGCGCAGCCTCGCGCAGCTCTTGCCGATACCCACCTTTCTTCGCACGCACATGCCTTTTGAGCACATTGTCATCATCATTTCACACCCAGCACTTGTAATATGAGTTCACCCCCCCCTCCCCACATTTCACCCCCCACCATTTTTCTGCACTGTGCGCCCATGCACACATCCTCTAAGTAATGACTTTCGATAGTCGAGCTTCAAATCTTATAAAAGCTGTTTAAATAAACTTACTTTCGATACCTTTTAACTTGTACTAACTTAACTCGCCTAATTGATTTAACGGACGCGAGTCCCGTTTTCTGAGAGGCGCCCTCCAGGCTTTTGCAAAGAGGGCGCAGCGTCGAGACCCCGAAATTCGAGGGGAAAATTGGGCCAAATCGTGACCGCGACATTACCTTCCTATTTGGGATACAACACGCAAACTCTTTTCCCAGCCAGGACTTGGCACAAACTCCTTCCTATTCTGGAACAGCAATGTCCCTAGGACCTTACTCGACGCGGTCATCCTAATCTTCGGCCACCGTATAAAGCTATCGAGGCTATCGAGGGCTACATCAAGATCGCTAGATTGAGTAATGCTTTGCACGCGTCAAGGTCAGGTTTATTCCCCCGCATGGGGGCCTGAATTCAACTATATATACAGGACATGTCGCGCACGCTCGCACTCTTGCACCTGCGAACTCGTCAATGATGAATGCGTGGAACATTTGGCGCACCGCAGTGGCCATTGTGTCACTGTACTCCCTCGGCTCAGTCCTGATGGACACCTCGTCCTCTGGCAAGGAGCTGATGGTCATTCACCCGTCCATTGAGACGATTATCATCCCCGGCAACCTGAACATCAAGCCCATTTCTGCTCGTGTTATCCCCCCGCACATCACCAGCTTTGCTCTGCCGACGCCCACCGCGACTGCGACTGCTCCCTGCTACGCAGCAGTGGCGACTCCGACTCCGACTGCTGGCGCGAACGAAGCCGTTCCGAAGCCAACGTCTTTCCCCGCTTACCCGACCATGCCTGCTCTTCCCAAACCGACGGCCAGCTACATTGTTACGGCCGCCAGCCCCGGAGCCCAGCCAGTTCACCTCATGGAAACCTCCGTGCCGACGAAAAGCATGCCTCTCGCTGCAGCATATGCTGCGCGTCCTGGCTCTGCTCCGACGCCGCTACCGAGCCCCGTTCCGAATCGGCCGGCCAGCATCGCAACAACACCCACTGCAAGGCCCACTGCAAGACCCATTGAGCGACCCATTGAGCGACCCATTGAGGGACCCCTTGAGCGACCCATTGAGCGACCCATTGCAAGCCCGCCGCAGAGAAACAAGCGACCCGAGGCCAGTAACTGGAATGATACCTTCATCTTTAGCGAGCCTCCAGTTCCTCGTGGCACTACAATTGCGGCTGTAGGGGCTTCTGGACGGCCCGGTCTCTTTGTGCTCCCTCAACCCATGGCACCTCCTCGGCCGACGCACCACCATGCGCACCACCACCACCACCACCACCACCATGCGAGCATACCACACGCCAGGAATCCCATCACAAGCGCCGACTCGGCCGACTCGGCCGATTCTGTGGTCTCCGCCATTCTCATTGCCCGCGCCTCTGCCAGGCTGTGGCACAAACTGTCCCGGTTTCAGCGTCGCGAATTCGTTTGCGCGACCGCCGTCGCCATTTCACTGATCATCTACTTCGTCAAGTTTGCATTGACTTGTTGCAGTCTGCCGAACATACGACCGAAGTTGGCTGACTTTTGCGAGAGAGCAAGACTAGCTCCTGTCCAGAGTCTGATTGCAGACGCCTGGCTCCGGGGGATTAATCTTGACGCAAGCACTCTGAAGTATTTCACTCTCCCTAGCCTCCATGAGCCCTCGACGGAGCAGACAGCAGAGACGGGACTCTGCACTGCCCCCTATGTCGCCACAGGACCCCTCATGGTGTGCGCCGTACCAGAACTAAATTCCACCGCCCTGGAGGTGAGCCAACCGGCCAGACCGCAGGGCAAAGTGGCAAGACTTCGTCTTGTAGCCGTGTCCGACCCGCGCCGCATCGACCAGGTGTACCCGTCACCAGTGTCAAAGCAGCAGCGGGTTGAGAAAGATGGTGTCGATTGCAAAGACACATTTGCTTTGGCGTTTGAATCCAAAGACCCTTGGGCGCATGAAGTGGCTAGCACTATGCTCCAAGTTCAGGAGACTGCTTTGAGGTCACCCTTGAGCCAGCCTCACTCGAAGAAGACCGGTGGAATCACTTGGCGTGACGACGTGCAAGTGATTCAACCTTTACGTGTCAAGAAAAGGCGTGAATGCATGCGCGCCTTTGGATCTGAGAGTGAGGAGGCATTGAGGGCGACCAAGAAGGAGCCGCTTGACCTTGGCTGCAGAGTTGCTAACCTTCAAGCGCGCTTGCGGTATAATTCAGACGTCATGAGCAGCATCTTTGAGGGAAGTATCCAAACGCGCTGCGTAGTGTTCTCCCTCATCGCCGAAGTGGGGCGCACGGTTGAGTTTAGAAGGTACCGAAATGAGATTGATTACATTCAGAGCGCTGCCGAACGCAAGAATCCGCCAACTCAGGCTATGTTTGCAGAGTGGTTCAAGGATCTGTATGTTGACGACCATTATGACTTACTAGTGGAATCGACGATGTGCGAGCGCTACGTTGTTGAAGCGCTGGACCGCACCCAGGAATGCCATACCGAATACCAGAAGGCTTTGAGAGATAACGCCCGGTACACCATTGCTCCCCATCCTAAAAACATTGACGAGCTCGTGAACATGTTTTTTGAGCGGCCGAATCCGACGGTTGAGAAGAAGCTGGCTGATATCGAGGCAAGGCTCCAAAAGCGGGCCGACATCGACGAGCGGTATATTAGGGAAATCAAGGCGCATGAAAAGCTGCACATTATTGCTCACGAAGAGTATTCGAAGGCGGCCTACGATTATATCGACTCGGAAGAGCGGGAGCGCTGGGAAGAGACAAGCCCCAGCTACCATGCGGAGATCCTCACAAGGCGCCTTGATGCCTACCGCCAGCTCCCGAACTACAGCTACATTTGAGCGGCGCCCTAATGTCCGGAAACGAACCACCATCATTAATTAGAACCCATCGTATTTATCATCATCATTGTTATTATTATTATTATCAACATCATTGTTATCCATGTTATCAAAGTTATCAACATTAAAAAGCACACGCAGACAACACGCGGCGCACGAACGCCGTGCACAAATGCGGCGCACAAACGCCGTGCACAAACGCCGTGCACAAACGCCGCAAAAACCGCAAACAAACGTGAATTCATTAAGTTGTAATCGTAATCGTAATCGTAATCGTAGTCTACAAAATTTAAGCACGGGCCTCTGCACTGGCTTTGCACTGCGAGGCCGTGATAGAATTAGGCGTGTCGTGTGATGTGGTCGGCGATATTATTATTGCATGAGAGAAGGCCACATCCAAGTAACGTCGCGCACCGGGTCCAGAGCAACGGACCGCTGTTCTTCTAAAGCGCCGGCGCTCACGCCGAGTTGTTGGGGATAGCCGTCTCTTGAGCGGGGATTCTGCTCGTTGGGCTGGTCGGCCGCTGCCGCCGCTGCCGCCGCCGCCGCTGGAGGCTGTTCAGAGCCCAAGGATGCGCCCGGCGACACTGAAGTCGGGTCGCGCGACGCCTCGCTGGGCTCGCCAGAGGCTTCGGCCGAGGGCAGGCGCGATGAGGGCGACAACTTTGGCGACATCTTGGGCGGCGTCGGCGCAATCGGTGCGGGACGCAAACGCTCAGCGGCCCGTCGCCGCGTACGGCGGCGCGGCACAGGCGGCAGATCTTCGGGGCCCTGGCGGTTGCGTCTCTTAATGACGTCGGTCTTGAGCTTCATTGGACGGTTAACGCCGTGCAGTTTATAGAAGAGGCCGCACGCATTACACAGGGCGTTGCCCTGGTCGTCTCTTCGCCACAATGGCGTTGTGAACGTAGTGCAGTTGCTGCACTGCAAGGTCTCAGGGCCCTTAGACTCTTCCCGCGGCGGCGCCGAGCCCTTTGGAGCTGGCGGCGCATCGCTACGCGACGAGCTATTTGCAGGGCTCGCCGGTTTGTGGCTAGCACTGTCCTCACCTGGGCTCGGAGTACTGGCTGAGCCTTTATTACTGCTGCTACTACTGCCGCTGCTGCTGGCGAAGCCCTTATTACTGCCGGCTGGGCCGTGACTAGTCGCACTTGCTTGGGCTTGAGCGCTGTTTGGCTGAGTGCTGGACGAGGGCGATCTATTGAACTTCTTCTTGCGCAGCACCGGCTTTGAAACAATGCCTGGCGTAGTAGCCACAGAGGGCCGCCTTGAGCTTGAGGCTGAGTGCGGAATGGACGCTGTTCCTAAACTGTCCACGTCCATATGCTCGTCCAGCCCCGTAGCATGCATATCGTCGAAGCCGGTTAGTAGATCATCCGACAACGAGGGCAGCAGCTCCTGGGTATCAAAGAAGTTATACATTTGGAGGGGCTGCAGGGCGAAGTCGCCCGACTGGAGCGCGGCGTCGATGAGCGCGTCGTTCGACGTGGCGTCCTGGTGCGCCGTGCCGTTGAGCGTGGCATTACTGATCCACGAGCCCGGGTCTTCGAGGCCGTTGAACGCGAGCGGCACGTTGTCGAGCTGGAACCCGTCTGGCGAGAAATGGTGGTCGCCGAAGCCGTCTATCGAGGCCATGAGCTCGGCGCCCTGGTGGAACGGGTCTGGCGGCGGGCCAGGCGCGAAGCCCGCGTGCTGCCACTCGTGTGCCGGCAGCGTCTGCCCGGGCAACTCGCCGGGAATGTGGCCCTGCACATCACCGTGTATGTGGCCGCCCATCTGGCCGTCCATCTGACCATGTATGTGGCCATGCACCTGGCCGTCCATCTGGCCGTGTATGTGGTCCTGCATCTGTCCATGCATCTGTCCCTGCATCTCATCGTGTATCTGGCCGTGGATGTTCTCGTCGACCGGCAACGACCACTGCGATGCGCTGAACGCCAGGTCTGGCGGCTTGTGCGGTTCTATGTGTGTACGCGCCGGCGCCGGCGCGGGTGCCGGGGCAATTGGCCGGCCAAATGCGTTGCCACGAGGCGAAACGCGCGGCGAAACGCGCGGTGCAACGCGCGGTGCATGCGGCAGTGCATGCGGCAGTGCATGTGGCGGCGCGTGTGGCGGCGCAACGTGTGTTCGCTCGTAGTGCGGCGCCGCGCGCTCAATCTTCGGCTCCTGCGCGGCGGCCTGCTGTCTGTGCCAGGCGAACAGCGCCTGGCTGTGCCGCAGGCGCCACGTGAAGTTGCGCAGGCGCTCTGTCTGCAGGTCCTTGTCGGGCCGCGTCACGGAGTCCGTGTAGAGGTCCCAAATGGACTGCTGCTGGCCGGGCGCGCGCGGGCCCGGCGGCGCGTGCGGGTCTGGCGGGAACCCTCGCATGCGCGTATGGGTGACTGGCGGCAGAGTTCGGCGGGCACCCGAGCGTGACGCCACGGTGTGCAGCACAGGGCAGTTTCGACGCCGAAAACCAAATAAACAGGGGGGGGGGCGACCAGGTGACCACAGGCTGGGGGGGGGGAAGGGGAAGGGGAAGGGGAGAGGGCCAAACCAGGTGACTCAGGCAGCCCATAGTTTTATGGCGGCGGGCGGTCCTTCTTCTTGTGGTGGTGGTGGTGCTGCTCCTCCTCCTCCTCCTGCTGCCATTCGTGCCCCTGCCCTGGGGCGCCTCCTTACGGGCAGGCCGAAGTTCGGGCACCGTGATACGGCCGCCGTGTGATGATCGTCGCCCGTCTGTGGTCGTCGTGGCAGCAGCAGCAGTGGTGGTGGGAAGTGGTTTCGACTAGTGCGACGTCATGGTACGTGTGGTTAGGGCGGCCACGGCGGGGGGGAGGAGAGGGAAGGGATGGGCGGGTCTGGCCCTTGCCCTGAAACTTTCCCCCTACGCCATTCGCAGACGACGCAAACGATTCCTCCGCGCGCGGTCAGGTGCTCCAATCCCAATCGACTTGCTGCTTTATGGGCCCTCGCGGTCCTGGGAACGCAGGTCGTCTGCAGGAAACCCCTACCCGGTACGTGCGCCCGCAGGCACGGGGCACGGCTAGCCTGTCCATCGAGTGGGGAAGCGCGCGCGCCGTATGGACGGCAGCAATATAAGACGCCGCCGCGCGTGAGTGGGCTCGAGATTACCCGCATTTCCGGGCCGCTGCGCCCGAAATGGGCCGCGCCGTGAAGCCGCGCGCACGAAAAAGCACCGGCCCGCGCCGCTCCGTGCCAGGCCCTGCGCGCGATTCGGCACGCCATGGCTGGGGCCCTGCGCCATATACCCAACAAGCGGTCACGTAATGGCGCCTTATCAGGGTCGTGGTGCGGTTCAAACTCTATGGGGGAGGGCAACCCTATCGTGACTTCCCCGCAATAACGTTCAAGATTGTGGCTGTGGCACGTGTGGATGATCGCTATCATTTTTTCCTCAACCGCCCACCTGCCTATATATATAAACTCGGGACGTGGTGCTAATTTTGGGCTCGCCAGCTAAGTGCACGAGCGCGCCTTACTACTGACTGCACACACTTTTTTTCTTTTTTTTCAGTGCGCCTTACTGACTGACTGCTGCACTTGTTTTATTGCTTTTCTCATAAATGGCCAAAGTAAAGATCTCGCGCGCAGTGCTACTTGGCCTCATCTCCGGCCTGTGCTGGTTCGCACAAGGTGTGGGCCAGGCGAACTTCGGTAACAGCACAAGTCTGCCTGTATTTCAGAAACGGTTCCCGTCGCTAAACCAGAAACTGCCGGGTCTTTCCGATGCGGAAAAGTCGCACCGCTCGCTGCTCGTAGGCGTCGTCACGTCTGTTTACGAGCTGGGTCTGGCTGGCGGCGGTTTATCGACGTATTTCATTGGCGACCGCCTCGGCCGCAAGGTCACGGCCTATGTTGCGGCCGTGAGTGTCATTATTGGCGTGGCCATTGAGGCCAGCGCCTACTCCATAGCCCAGCTTATTGTTGGCCGCATCGTGGCCGGCCTCGGCATTGGCGCGTTCACGGCCACGGTGCCGGCCTGGGTGTCCGAGTCCGTTGCCCCGCGCAAGCGCGGCCCGCTCGTATTCATTGGCGGCGGCTTCGGTATCACCGGCGTCGCCACGATGGCGTGGATTGGGCTAGGGCTGTTCCTGCATCAGAAGACGCACGAAATCGCCTGGCGCATTCCGCTGGCCCTGCAGGGCATTGTGGCCGTGCTCGTGATTATTGGCGTGTCGACGCAGCACGAGTCGCCGCGCGCGCTCGTGCGCAAGGGCAAGCAGCAGCAGGCCTACGACATCATGCGCAAGATCCGCGAGGATGATCCGATTGAGGCCATTGACGAGGAGTTCTCCGAGATGCTGCAGGCGTACCAAGTCGAGATTGCGACAAAGGACAAATCGCCCTGGAAGTTCAACCAGCACAAGCAGTTCCGCCGCACCATGTCGGCGATTGTGCTGTCTGGCCTGTGCCAAATGGCCGGCATCAACCTCATCACGTTCTACGGCTCGATCATCTTTGAGGACGACATTGGGCTAAGCGCCACGAAGTCGCGCATCTCGCTGGCTGGCCTCCAAACCTGGCAGGCTCTGTGTGCGTTCTCGGCTATGTGGTTTGTGAAGCGGTTCGGTCGACGCAATTTGCTGCTTGGCGGCTCGGCCACAATGTGCATCTGCTTCTGCTGCTGTGCTGGCCTTGCATCGGCGAACTCGCGCGACACCTCGTACGGCATTCTTGCCTTTGACGCGATCCAGCTTGCTGCGTTCCCCATCGGCCTGTTCTTGAACCCGTTCTTGGTCGGCTCCGAGATTGCTGGTCTCCTGTGCCGCTCGGCCGTGCTTGCGTGCGTGTCGTGCATGAACTGGCTGTGTAACTTCGCGATTGCATTGGCGACGCCGATCGGCTTCACGAACATTGGCTACCAGTACTACATTGTGTACGTGGCGACGAACGCGGCGCTGTTCATCTATGTATTCCTGTTCATTCCCGAGACGGGCGGGCTCACGCTGGAGGAGGTTGACCAGGCGTACGTGAACTCGCGGACCCCGTTCGACATTGTGCAGTGCGCGAACGCGATCCGCGATGCCGGGCATGTGCCGCCCGACACGATGCTGGCGCGCTCTGCGACGAAGGACGCCGAGAAGGGCTCTGTTCATATGGTTGAGGACATCAAGCACGAGACGGAGTCGGAGATCTCGGTGCACTGAGCCGCGCCGGCCCGCACGCAATGACGCCGGCGGCGTGTTGGCGCTGGCACCGATTCCGCCGCTGCTGCTGAAATTTCCAACGACTATAAGGCGACCACATTCTAGATAGCTGAACTTAGCTTTGCCTAGTGGCTCTAATGATCTTTTCTAATACGTGGGCACCGCTACTACTACTACTAATAGTGGTACCACCTCTGTTCCACCCCATACCATCACGACTTATCCCACCACTACTATCACTACCGATATTACTACCATCATTGACGCCAAACTAATACGATCACTATACACTGGTACTCTCCCTGCAACGAATATCATCACTACAACGAATACCATCACTACAGCGTACCATCACTACAGCGTACCATCACTACAGCGTATACATAATTACAACGAATACCATCACTACAACGAATACATAATTATAACGAACACCATTTCCAACGAATACCATCACTACGCCTACATAATTACAACTCCTACCATCACTACAACAACGCCTACATAATTACAACGACTACCACTCATGCTGCTACAACGCAGCAGCAGAACCTCAACTTCAGCCGACGCTGCATGAATAAATACACATTTGCATCACATTATTAGGCGCCCAATGCCAATCGGGTGACCTATTCCTTCTCGCTTCGAACCTAAATATAGGCACATAGGGTTTACGTTAGCCACGCGGGGCGGGATGTGCAGCCATCTGCAGCCACCTGCAGCCAATTGCAACCATTCTCAGCTGCACCCATCCACGCTTACATGTTCTAAAGCCGCACACACATCGATGCAGAGAGCCTTGGATCCCCGCCCACGACCGATTTGGGAAAAAAAATGCTCAAACCGGCGCCGCGGATCACCCTGAAATGCACTGAAATGCGTGAAAAAAAATGCTCAAAACCGCGTGAACTCCGCCCCGCCCCTCAATGGGCAGCTACGCGAGCCCAATTCGCGATAATCGCTGGTTTAATATTACTACAACCGGCTATGCTATGTACGTTAGTTTAGTTGATGCGAAGCTGGAGAGACAGAGGAAAACGAAAACGGAGGAGGAGGAGGGGTAATGATTTACTCCTTGCCCTGGACGTACTCAGAGGCGCTGCTGATGTACTCGCCAGCAGACTTGATCGCCTCCTTCGCCTTCTCCTCGCCGGCAGCCAGGTATGAGGAGCCGGACTCCTTGGCCTGGTCCACGAGCTTGGCGGCCTGGTCGTAGTAGGACTCGCCGGCCTTGTTCACGTCGTCGCCGACCTTGTCGCCAGCGGCGTTCACGTCGCCCTTAGTGTCCTTGGCCACATCAGCAGCGGTCTGGGCCACGCCCTTGTTCTCCTCGGGCTGCACCTTGGAGGCGACGCTGTCGTACGTGTCCGTGGCGTACTCCTTGGCCTTGTCAAGCGTGGACTTCTGCGAGTCGGGCGTGATGGCCTCGGAGGCCTTATCGGTGAAGCTCTTGCGACCGGCGTCAGACATTTTTTTGTAGGGGGATTCGAAACTAAGTGTTTGGGTTGGAGACGAGCCGTTGAGGGGAATTCACCACTCCTTTTATAGTTACGCAGGGTGAGCATGGGCTGAGGTGGGGTGCGTGCTCCATGCGTCACCCCAGCCCTGCGCGCGCCGATCTACGCCAGCCTTAAGCACAATGCACACCGCGAACCCTAGCCACCGCGGGGGATTGCTACGTACGAAATAGCCCACACAGCCCTCCTTCGCCTGCAGAATGGAAGCTTGCTGATGACTAGCCGATCGATGGCCATGGATAGGGCTGTGTGCGAGGAATTCTCCGGCGTCACCTCCCGCGTCAGCTCCCGCGTTTGCGCACGCGTTGGCGCGCGTTGTGTTCGTGGTGGTGCCTGCGCAAACCCCGGTGTGCGCCAAGCCCGATGTCGATGCTGCAATCCGCGAGAGCCGTACATGCACGCCTCCGATCGCACCGCCCGCAATTAGGCAGCTTAGCCTGGCCTGGCTAATTCAATCGGTATCATAGCATAGCAGATGCAGCGCCGCCGCCGCACCGCGCTGCGCGCGCGCAGGCGCGCTCTCTCACAGTAAGCATGCTGCTTCACAAATAGGGTTTCATGCATGTGCTGACGGTGTGCGGGAAACATGGCCGCCTCGAAAAGGAAGCTTCTCGAGCCGAGGCGCGCCGGCCTCCTGGTCTGAGCTCGCGGCGCATACAGCGATCGCAGTTGCGCAGCATTGATCTCGCAAGCCTTGCGGCCGTTAGCAACGGCAATGCGGCTCAGATTAAGCAGGCCCTGGCATCGCGCGAGGCCAGCCGGACAGGTCGGCTAGGTCATCCGAGCGGGTCACATGGATCACATGGGGGGGGGTGCGGTGCGGTGCGAAGCATGTGAACGCCCCCCCCTGACGGCGCAGATCCCAAGCCAAAAACAGCGCGCGCACGCATGCAGAACGCGGGATAAATGTCGCAATTCGCGCAGCGCGCGGCTTTATGATTGGAGACGCTGGGTACCGTGCCCATGCAATGCATGGAGCCGTGGCATCTGACTCGTGCCGATGTCGAATTCTGCGAGCGCGCGAAGATCTTCGCTCTTGGCGCTGGCGCTGGCGCTGCTGGCTCGAGATCGCGCTGGAAGTGCTGAACGACAGCCCGCGTGGCTCGGTAGTTAGGTGTAAAATAGGCTAGCCAACTAATTTCCGCCGAATTTTAGTTGCATGTTTTCGTTTTGTATTTCCGGGGGGCGGATGCGGCTTGCGGCTCAAATCGGCGCCCGCCCCGCCTGCATGAAGAAGTCTTATCTCGTTTCCACGAAAACCCGTTGGCCAGTCTCGCGTATTTTTGCAAAACACTAGTGACGGGGATTTGTTCTAAAATACGCATACGGAGTTTATTCTGCGGCGTTCGTATCTGAGGGCGCTGGCCGTGATGCATGAACGCCGTGACTCGGCCCCTAATTATGGGCGGCCAGATCCAGATCTATAGTGGCGATAAGCGCCCCGTGGCCCCTTGTTTAGTGATACGCTGGAACTTACGAACGCCTATTCGATAATGGGGCGTCGGTGTATTGCGGCGCCATTTAATGATAAGTGCGATGCCATCGATTTAGAGCTTATTTCGATAGCTTGAGATAGCTTGAGATAGCTTGAGATAGCTTGAGATAATTATCAAGATAACTATTTAAGTCATTATTCTGATCACTCGCTGGCGGCTTTCCGTTAGTTTAGCACCGTATTCGAGGGTGGTGCGTGCGCTTACTTATGAATTCCTAACGGTCGCTTTTGGTTCACTGTAGCACTACTTATTTCAGTACAACGCAGCCTCTTTTTGATAACGGAGCACCGACTATCGACTCGGTGCCGCATAAATGGATAATGCCGCATCCAGATGCCGCATTCAGGTGAGGGGCCGCTATCTCGATCGCCGTCTAGCGCCGATTATCTCAATCGCCGAGTCATTAGCCCCTTATATGATGCAACAAAGCATGAGCCCTCGACTACGATAACCGCTGCTAGATCGATAGTAAACCCCGCACTAGGCACGGCGGCGCGGCGCGGCTCGGCTCTAATTATGTTGTAAATGCTCCTGCCGTGAACTCACAGCGTGATTTGTGTGTTGTATGAACAAGCCGCAGCGACTAAGCTAATGAGAAAAAAATAGTTTGATTGAAATAAGGCGGCTGGCTGGCAGCAGCGCTTCAGAAACGAGGCTTCGTAACTAGGCGGCTTTGAACAAAAACTAGGCGGCTTAGACGCGGTCCGGTTTATGGATGCGAGGGGAGGCTGAGGGGTGGTTGTTGTGTTTGTGGTTATTGTGGTGGTTGTTGTGGTGGTGATGGTGATGGTGCTATACGTATGCTTGAGTTCACTTTTTGATGGCCTCGGCCTCGGCCGAGTTGTCCGGAGCCATGGCGGCGCAGAGCGCGGCGCCAATGCCGCTGCCGTCCTTGCTGATGCCGATCTGCAGCCGCGACACGTTGTCCTTGATTTCGGGCAGGCAGCTCAGGCCCTCGCGGATGAGCTTCTCGTAGTCCGGGTAGAACTCGATGACGGCGCCGTCGGCGCCGATGTCGACGGTCTTGAACTTGTCGAACGCCTTCGTCATGATCGCGAGCCCGCCAATGAGCGCGCCGACGAGCCGCGCCGAGCGCAGCGCCACGGCGTGGCAGATCTCCTTCACGGCCTGGCGCTCCTCGAGCGACGACACGGGCACGCCGAGCTTCACGAGCTCGTCGTTCGTCTTCTCGAGGTCCGCCGTCTTGTCGTTCGCAATGTTGCTGAGGAAGCTTGTGTCTGTGGACCACGGCGCGTAGAGGTTCGACGCCTGGCTGATCTGCGGCTTGGCCTCAGCAAAGATGCGGCCCGAGCGCACGAGGTCGTCGAGCACGCTGCGCGAGATCTCGCCCAAAAACATGCCGCTCACGCGCTTCTCGAACATGTGGAAGTCCGGGTTCGGCGTGCGCAGGTTGATGGCCTTGTCGTACTTCGTGTTTGGCAGCACCTTCAGGTCGTTGTCGAACGAGCCCCACTCCGTGTTCACGCACATGATGTTCGACTCCGTGCAGTAGTGGGCGCGGCCACCTTCGTACTTGTCGAGCTTCACGATCTCGCGGATCTTTTCCGAGTACGCGGCGTTCGTGCCGGTGCCGGCAATAAGGCCGGCCAGCGTCTGGGCGTCCGGGCCGGTTTGGTACGCGCGGGCGAGGAGGCAGCCGGTTGTGTCGTTGCACAGCGCCGTGACGTGCACAGGCACGTTGCGGTTATTCAACGCCGTCTGCAGCGCCTCGCAGACGTCCGTGCCCACGGCGTCCTGGATGTCGTAGCCCTTTGTCCAGCGCATGAGCGTGCCGTGGTTGATGTGGGTCTGGCTGGTCGGGAACGAGAAGGTGAAGCCGAGGCGCATGCGGTGGGCCGGGTCCTGCGGGTCGCAAGCGGACGGGTGGAACTTGCGCACGCCCTTCTCGATGCACTCGGCCAGGAAGTCCCAGAACGGCGCGGCCTTGCCGACCATGCGCTCGTGGGGCACGGCCCACTTCAGCGAGTCGATGCTGAGCGTCTCGTCGCCGTTCAGCTTCACGGAGCACACGCGGAAGTTCGAGCCGCCGAGGTCCGCGGCCAGAAACACGCCCTTCTCGCGGCCGGTCGGGATCTTCGTCAGAAACGTGGGGATCATTGGCAGGCCGCGCTCCGTGGTCTCGCGCAGGCCCGCGCGCGCCTGCGCAATGAACTCGTGCGCCAGCTCGCCGACGTAGGCGTCCGGCACCTCGAACTGCGCGACGATCTCCGCAACGGTCTCCTTCAGCGACATGCTCTTTTTTTGTGGTTGTTGTGGTGGTTGTGGTGGTTTTGGTTGCGGCGCAAAGCTAGCTGGGCTGCCCGCCAAACCCGCCGAAAGTCACTTGGCTTTTGTACTGCTCCCGGGGCGGGCCCGCAGCGGCGGGAGGGTACCCTGGTGCCAGAGCGGCAGGGCTAGGGCGGATGACGTCGCGCGTCGAGGGTAGCAGGGCCACACCACCACACGACAGCGGCGGACCCCGTGGGGAAGGAAAAAAAAAAAAAAAGCGCACGCGAATACGACGGCGCCGCGCAGGGGCTGCCCCCAGTGCAGGGGCTGCGCGCCCCCGGCCGTTGGCGATGCGGGGAGGGGCGGGAACCCTTTTTTGGCGTGTGCCGTGCTGGGCGGGTGCCTCACGCCGCCCAGGCCGCTGCGTAGCGCCCCTGTCGACCCCAGGCTGCCGCAGGCTGCCTTTCCCCAAATCGGGTGCCTGCAGCCGCACTCTGGCTCTGGCCCTGGCCTTCCCCTTCCCCTTCCCCCCAGGGCAGCAGCCAATGTGTGGAGACGGGCTTGCTGCGTTAGTCAGCGGCCGCGGAGCCAGTGCGCCTGCGCGCCTGCGCGCATATGCGGGCGACAGGGCAGCGCGCCTAAGCGACGAACTACGAGTGGTGAGGACGGCCGGAGCGACCGGAGGACTGACTGGACTAGGTTCGAACGCAGGGGCGCGAACCCGAGCGCCCCACAACAGCAGTAAAATTAGCCGCCACGCAGCGCCGCCGCGGCAACTGCGGGCGGTATTATTACTCCTCGAGGGTTCGCGCCCGCCAAAGTCGTCCGTCCGCATAGCGGCTGTCTGCTCAGCACTAACCACTAAATCACGCAGTAAATAGACTAGACACGCCGCATCCGCGCCAGTTTACTTAATTAATTTAGCAAAACCGCCGTAGAGGCCCGAGCAGCGCCGTGGATAGTAGCGTAATCAAGCGCACGGCGCAAGCTGCTGCACTACTGAAACGGCGGTGCCCAGCCCGTCCGCGGAGCCCAACCCTGGACTCGGACTGCAGCTCGCATGCGAGTATATTAATCACGAAGCTTTTTTCACGATAATCGCGGCGGCCTCTGACGGTAATTGCGGCCTGCCTGCCTTCACGATAATCGCGGCAGCGCTGCCGAACCCGCCCAACATACTTCCTTAGCGTAGCAAAAGTCGTACCGCTACGGGCTTCATTTAATGACTGGCATGACGGTGCACAATACGAAATAGAACGATTGGGCTATGTAGAGACTGACTGCCTGCCTGTGGCCGTTGAGATCTGTTGAGATCTGTCGAGATCCATTGCTGAGATTACACTGGGACCGGTCAGATGCATTACCACTGACGCATCCTCTGACGCATCCTCTGACGCATCCAGTGCACACCTTGTGATCCTACTAATGAGGTCATCATTGATCTCATCATTGATAGCTGGTCCCACTAGCGGTAGATCCAGGGGAGCACCATTTAGATCCCATCATTAAGGACTGCCGCAACAACGCAATGAATTGAGGTGCATAACCGGTGAGTTCGATCAAATGGGTTAGAATACAGTTAAGGTTATGAACGGCGGTTACGAACGGCGGTTATGAACGGCGGTTATGAACGGAGGTTACGAACGGAGGTTACGACGAAACGGCCCAGTCAAGACTGCTTCTACCCAGCTTATTACGACTACGGCGTAGTGACGGTGCACCTCAGAAACGCACGCCCCGTTTAACTCTCGCTCGGGGGGCAGCCTTTGGATGTTTTGGTTCGGTTTATTTGGGCGCCACCGCTTAAGGGTCGCGGCAGCTGACTCAGCGGCCTTGTGCGACGCGTCGCTTGCCCTAGCCCGCTCTCCCAATGTTTTTCCACTGTTTACGTTATGGTGTCTGTTGATGGCCAGCGCCCTCCTCCCTTTCCCTCCCCTTTCATCACCACTACGAGTCTCAGAATAAATCCAGCATGCGTGAGGTCATCAGCATCAACGTGGGCCAGGCCGGCTGCCAGATCGGCAACTCGTGCTGGGAGCTCTACTGCCTCGAGCACGGCATCTCCCCGGACGGTTACATGACCCCCGAGAAGCGCCAGGCCCCGCGCGACGAGGGCCTCTCCACCTTCTTCACCGAGACCGGCTCGGGCAAGTACGTGCCGCGCGCATTGTACGTCGACCTCGAGCCCAGCGTCATCAACGAGGTCCGCCGCGGCCAGTACGGCTCGCTCTTCCACCCGGAGCAGCTCGTCTCGGGCAAGGAAGACGCGGCAAACAACTTCGCGCGCGGCCACTACACAATCGGCAAGGAGATGATCGGCGGCACCATGGAGCGCCTGCGCCGCATGGCCGAGAGCGCCGACGGCCTGCAGGGCTTCCTGTTCACGCACTCGTTCGGCGGCGGCACGGGGTCGGGCTTCGGCGCCCTGCTCCTCGAGCAGATGTCTGATCTGTACGGCAAGAAGGCAAAGCTCGAGTTCGCCGTTTACCCAGCTCCGCAGAACTCGACCTCGGTCGTCGAGCCCTATAACTCCGTGCTGACCACGAACGCAACGCTCGAGCACGCGGACTGCACGTTCATGGTCGACAACGAGGCCATCTACGACATGTGCCGCCGCAACCTCGACATCGCCCGCCCGACCTACGACAACCTGAACCGGCTCATTGCCCAGGTCAACTCGAGCGTCACGGCGTCCTTGCGCTTCAACGGCTCGCTGAACGTCGACCTCAACGAGTTCCAGACAAACCTCGTGCCGTACCCGCGCGTCCACTTCCCGCTCGTTACCTACGCGCCCGTGATCAGCGCCGCCAAGGCGTTCCACGAGTCGAACAGCGTCGCCTCCATCACAAATGCCTGCTTCCAGCCCTCGAACCAGATGGTCAAGTGCGATACAAAGAACGGCAAATACATGGCGTCCTGCCTGCTCTACCGCGGCGACGTCGTGAACAAGGACGTCCAGGAGGCCGTCGCCAGCATCAAGCAGCGCGGCGTCGTGCAGATGGTCGACTGGTGCCCGACCGGCTTCAAGATCGGAATCTGCTACGAGCCGCCGCAACATGTGCCCGGCGGCGACCTGGCAAAGGTCGACCGCGCCGTGTGCATGTTGGCCAACACAACGTCCATTGCCGACGCATGGCAGCGCCTGCGCCACAAGTTCGAGATCATGTTCGACAAGCGTGCGTTCGTGCACTGGTACGTTGGCGAGGGCATGGAAGAGGGCGAGTTCTCCGAGGCGCTCGAGAACCTGAAGTCGCTCGAGAACGACTACCACGAGGTCTCGTCCGACGTGCCGGACGTTGCCGACGAGCAGTTCTAAGCTGCGCACCGCGCGGATACGCGCACGCGCTCCGGGCTCCGAGCTGTGCTCGCGAAGTCCTGCGCACGGCGGCCCCTTACTCGCGCTCTCGTACCTGCGCTCCAGCGCTCTCGTGCCTGCGCTCCAGTGCCTGCGCTCCAGCGCTCCAGTGCTCTCGCGCCCCTGTTTTTTTTTTGGTAATCTGGGCCGCTTTGTGCTCGCAGCTCGCGCTCCGCCATACCCCCCATATTTTATTATTATTATTTCTCGTATTGATATATCTTACCGTCTTAAGGATAACCGATTTAAAGTAAAAAGTGCAACACAAAAGTCCGACAGCAGCAGCAGCAGCATCAGCAGCAGCCGCAGCAGTGTACAAGCTACGTCGCGCCCAGGTTAGTTTTTTATTAACTTCTGATGTCTTTTTGTTTTGCTGCGTTCATCGCAGTGAGCATTATTTGCACCAGGTTATGTGGCTCTTATTATATCTGATTGATTGATATGCATAAATAGTACTTTTAAAAGGCCTGCCGCAGCGGATCAGAGTCCTGGGCTAGACGCCGCGCCCGGTGCCACCATCCCTCGACTTGGTCTAGCGCTCCGTACTCTGTGCCTTCGCTGCTGGCGTCTGCACGCAAGGGATCGCACTCTAGTGTCTCGCGCATGGCGCGCACGCGGTCAATGAGCCACTCGCTCGTCATTCCTTCGCCCGCGCCGCGCGTGTCGCACTGCACGCCGTGTTTCGTGCATAGTTCCGCGTCCGGCGCGGTGTCGTAATGGATAATCGGCCCGCCCAGACTCATTGTCGAGATCCCTAGGCCGCAGTATTGACGGTATGCGTCGTAGCGCAGCATAACACACTGCGCGTACCGCGTGCATGCGTCGCGGCATTCAGCCAGCGACTTATGCGCTTGTGTATCGGCATTGTGCTTGGGGCTGAACTCGAGGTCTACGGCAGTATTGTCCCAGTTCTGCTGCGAGCCGGAGGGCAGGTACGGCTTGATGAAGTCGTAGTAAACGTCGCTGTACAAAATCGGTTGATCGCGCTTCAGCCGCGCGTACTCGGCGAGCATGTCGATCTCGCGCGGGTGCTGCTGGTTCGCACTTACGATGCGCTGGCACCAGTTCTTCGCGCTTACGGGCACCTTGTTTGCCGGGTTGCCCTGGAACTGGCCGCTGCTTAGACTCACGTCCAGCTCGAGCCCAGCTACTTCTTTGAGGTACGTTGCCAAAACACAGTCGCCGCGCAATGCCGCCTCTGCGCGTGCATTGAACCGGTCGACATGGTCCGCTGCGGCATCGCTGCCAAATGCGAGCCGCATTGCCTCTCTGCTCAAAACAATGCTCGAGCCCATATCTGCGAACAGAATCTCGGGTCCCTGCACAGCGCTGCCGAGGTAGATGGGCTGGCTCGGGTCGAGGCCGGCCAGGATCGCGCGCAAGTTCTCGCTGAATATATACGTGCTGTCGAGAATGACAATAAACCAGTCGTGCTGGGGGTGCTCCGCATAGACATGTCTCAGCATAGGCAGTGTAATGAACCGTGCCAAGGATGCAGCACCGACGACAGGAATCTCGTCGAGCGCGACATTGACGTGGCTGTCGCGTACAATGCGCATGACGCGGTACGGCTCTAATTCGGAGCTGTGCGCCACGAATTCAGGATTCAGTAGCGCAATTGCATCCAGAACCTCGGCATCCCGTACGGCGTCGGCGGCCGAGGAGTACACGGCGAAGTGGGGGAAGTCGCGAAGGACGCTTGCCAATAGTGTAGGCAAGTTGCGCCAGACCGTGCGCGGGCTTGTCTGCACGGCCACGAACACGTTGTCGGCAACGTGTTCGCGCCTTTCGACGTGCCAGCGGCCAAGCAGCTCCTTTGGCCGCCATGTCTCGTACGAGCCCAGCCGGTTCGACTCCGGGTACGTATAGAAGAATGCCTGGCCGCGGGCCACGCGCGTATCGGAATTGGGCATGGAGATGGGCGGCAGCGGCGCATAGGTCCGCGGCTCTGAGCGGGCCGGTCCCGGCTGGTTAATTGCCGAATTTCGGGCGTGCGCGTGCGCGCCGAGCTGGTAGAGGGCCAGCACCGCGAGAACAAGGCAGGTAAGAAGCGGGAGAAGGCGCGTGCGTTTCCGCCTCCTCGAGGTGCGGCCCATAAGCTTTGCGCGAGCACCAACACTTTGGCGGAACAAGGGCTGTGGTAGACAGGCTGCTGCAAGGCAAGAATACGCAGCGCTGTGGCGCCCAGCCGCAGGCAGCATGCAGGTCACTGCGCGCAGATAAGGTTCCTGGATCTCGATGCCTTCTTCGCACCCTAATTTAACCACTCAGATCCGCCCCGCACTACTTTACTCTATGCAGCACACTGCAATGCACTATCTAACGCACTATTCCACACTGCACTACTCCACACTACACCATACCACACACCAGTAAAATCTTTCCAATCTATCCGGCCTGTCCCGCCCTGTCCCGTACCCGATTTGTTTTACATTTACGTCTACTCAAAACTACGCCGTGTTTCTGCCTAACTATTCACAGCGTGCGTCAAGAGCTTATTCTACCTGCGTCGGGCCCAATTGGATCGCCACGCACCGCGTTCACGAAACTCCCACAACCGAACAAACTATTTCCGCAAACCACAATTTCGCGCACAGAAAATCTGCACGCCGGCCGAGCGCTCGCGCACACGCACATACGCGAAAAACCCCGGTCGCGAAGGCGGGGGCCTCGGGGGACGCGGCCCTAGCCCAGGAACGGTTAGCATGCAGGAACGGCGCTCGCTCTAAAGCGGCGCATACCAAACGCTGCGCGGCCGCGAACGAAGCCGAGAGAAAATGACGACAAAGCCGCCGCAGATCAAGGCCTGTCTGTTCGACATGGACGGCCTGCTCATCAACACCGAGGACATGTACACGATTGCCACGAACGAGGTGCTTGCGAAGCACGGAAAGGGCCCGCTGCCGTGGGAGGTGAAGCTGAACCTGCAGGGCCGCCCCGGCGTTTATGCGGCGCAGTATTTCTTGGAGTGGTCGCAGCTGCCGCTCACGCCGGCCGAGCTGTTCGCCGAAACGAGCCAGCGCCAGGAACATTTGTGGCCAACCACCGAGTTCATGCCCGGCGCGCGCGAGCTTTTGCAGTATCTTTACGACCACAAAGTGCCGTTTGCGCTCGGCACGTCGTCGCTGCGCGAGAAGTATCATATGAAGACGGCGCACTTGCGCGACGGCTTTGATCTGTTCGGCCAGCACGTCGTCACGGGCGACGACGAGCGCATTCCGCCGGGTCGCGGCAAGCCCGCGCCGGATATTTGGCACGTCGCGCTCGGCTCGCTGAACGCGCACCGCGCCAAGGAAGGCCTGGACCCGATCACGCCGGAGGAGACGCTCGTGTTCGAGGACGGCATTCCCGGCGTTGAGAGCGCGCGCGCGGCCGGATGCCACGTCGTCTGGGTGCCGCACCCGGAGGCGCTCAAGATCTTGAGTCCCGAGCGCGTTGCTAGCGTCATTGGCCCGAACGAACTGCTTACCTCGCTCGCCGACTTCGATCCCAAGAAGTACGGCTTGTAACTCAACCTTTAGAACGCTTACCGGCTCTAGCCGCACACTAAAGCAAGAAGCTTGGGCTCTGGCTAAACATTTCTCCGCCTTTTTGTTTCATTTTTTTCTTTTTTTCACATATACGTAGATCCCTGGTACACCACAATGTTTACAACCGTTATAACTGCGCGCCAATCTCGTAGCTTGTATAAATAGTACGCCTGCAATGCTTTATGCCTAATTGGGATACACCACCGTAGAGCTAGCTACAGCTCATCGATTATTATATGCAACATTAAGCTAAGCTACACTAGATTATGATGCGAGTTCGTTTCAGGTTTGTCCCCACGCAAGGACTCCCGCCAGTCCACAAACTCGTTCGTCAGAAATGCTACGCGCCGCCCCTCTACGAGCAGCGGCGCCTCCTCAAGCTCAAGGCTAATTCCTTGTCTTCTGTGAATCAGCTTGTAAGTGTGCCCGTCCTGGACCTCTGCTTTCAGCCACTTCACTAATGCCGCATAATATTGCAACACTTCTTGTTTGGCTGAGCGCGCACCGGGCGTTTTCAATGGAAGCGCTGACGTGCGGTATTCCTTTATGCTCGTGAGTCTAAGGTCCCTGTCGCGGAAGCCATATATAATCTTATTGCAGTCCACAAGAAAGCACTGGATCCATGTCCGCAGCAGCTTCCACTCGAATCCAAACTCTTGCCTCGGGTCAACTATCTGAAACGCAGTCTTTAGCTCCGCATACCTCGCCAGCTTGTTGTTTGCGTCCTTTATACCGGTGATGCAGTCAATCTCGGCCCCGAGCACAACGGCAACGTCGTTTACGCCGGTCTCCACCAGGACACTGTAATCCTTGCGCTCGGCCATCGTCGGCACGCTGCTGTACCGGCCCTGAATGTCCCGCGATGTGCATTTCTCTCGTGGCCTGGGAAGCGTCGCCATGTGCTCAAAACAGTGCCCCGAGTACATATATTCCTCCGTAGATTTCTTCATCGCATCAGACCGCGATCTCGACGCATCGTCAAGCCGTTCTCTGGGGCATACGCACATAAAAACCTGGTCGTCGAACCCGACCACCCAGATTTCGCGGTCTACGTCCAGCAAAGGTTTGTACTTATATCCTTGGCTCAACTCCAGTAGATCCTTCATGATCCCCCGCCAGGATATGATGGAAGCATCGATGCGCTTGCCGCTTTCACGCTCTACCCGCATTATCGCTTCTAGCATCCCATCAGCATAGGAACGCGGACTTTTCAAGGGATCGAAGCCAGATTCATGAAACCCGGTCATCAGATCTACGGGAGGAAGGCCTGCGTCAAGCCGTGGCGGGTGATAGAACGACAGGGCCGAGTCGTCGAACGAGACCTGGCCCGAGCCTGTCTTGGACCAGGCAACCAGCTCCCGCGTCGGACGTTTCGTCGCGACGGCTGGCCTCTCACGTAGTGATAGTTTCGAGCCCATTGATCCAAAGTAATAAATAGAACCTCAGAACTTCAGAACTTCTTCGGCCATATATATTCGCCCCTCCCTGTCGCCCTCTATCTCCGGTTTCAGATTTAGGACTGCTCTTGTTTCAGAACTCCAGAAATATTATTGAGCGTCACATATGGTAGCATGTACCTAGCTGCTGCTAATAGAACCCCGTGGAGTTACTAGTAATTTTTTTTTTTTTTTGGCGTGATTATTTCGATATAGATATAATAATAGGATGAACAAAAAATACTGATGGTTGGCGTTTCACTTGCGTGAGTATATAGCTCTCTTCTCTCTCTACCCACAGCTAAGCTGAGTCTTGTTGCCGCAACCAGTCGCGCCACTGCACAAACTCGTCAGAAAGAAACGCTAATCGTCGCCCATGAACTTCTAAAGGGGTTCGTCTTAATACCAACTCAGGAGTAAAGCGCTTGTACGTCAGTTTGTAGGTCTCGCCATCCTTGACTTCGGCCTTCAGCCACTCACATAGCTTGGCGTAGAAATCCATCACATCGTCCGCGTTCCAACGCTCGTCTGGAGCCAGAACACGCGATGTTTCCACGAACCGCGGGATATTTGCCGTGCGGAATTCTCTGATCGACAATAGCTTGAGGTTGTGGTCGCGGAACCCGTACAAGATTCGGGGAATGTCGGCGAGAAAGCTGTCTAGCCAGGTCTTCAGTAGCTTCCTTTCAAAACTGCGCTCCGCCCCCATGTGTGCGATGCTCATTGCGGCCTTCAGGTTGATGTAGTTCTTCAGCTTGTCTTTGGGGTCCTTGAGCCCGTCCACACAGTCGACCCCAGTGCCGAGCAGAATGCCGATATTGTTGATCCCGGTCTTAACAAGAAGCCTGTATTCTTCGAGGTCCTCAACTCTCGGCATCGAGGAGTATTTTTTCTCAAAATCCTGGCGTGTGCACTGGCTCAATGGCTTTGGTAGTGTTGACACTTGCTCGAACGTGTATTCCGAATAGGTATACTTCTCCATCGGAGGACAGACTGCTGTGGCCCTTTGAATATGGGCTGGGGGCTTCTTCAAACTGTGGCAGATGAAGATCTGTCCGTCGAATCCAACAACGTCGAACTCCATATTGTTCTCGAGGAGAAGTTCGTTCGTGTAGCCCTGGCTTAACGCCAGAATGCGCGACATGATTTTACCCCACGTAACGATTTTGGCATCTATGCGGTGGCCCTGATTATACTCGACGTGCATCATTGCCCTGAGAACACAGTCCAAATAAGCTGATGTTTTGTACGCATCGGCGAATGTGGACTCTTGGAGCCCGAAGCTCAAGTCAACAACTTCAGAGCCCGGTCTGAAGCGGGGCGGGTCGTAATAACGCAGCGCACGGTCATCAAAATAAGCATTCCTTTTGCTATTTACGATGGACCAAGCCGTTAATTCCTCGGCAGGCTGCCTGCTCCAGGCCTCGACCCTATCACCAAGCGACAACTTTGAAACCATTTTTTGGCGGCAATGCCGTCTGAAGCGAGAAACAGATGCGCTATGTATAGAGAAGCAAGGGTGATGTTCTGGCTGCAGGGTATCAGTATGTCTCAGAACATGCATGATCTCCAGCCAGTAAACGAGGACTGCTGCATGTAGGCAGCGAGAGCCCAGAACGACATGGGTCGAGGCTGCTGCGCGATAAAAATGAGACAAATGATGCGAGAGAGCGAAAAATAATAGGCGGGCTGCGCTCGCCCGATAATTATTATCATCTCCAGTATGCAGCTGCAGGTGCTGCATAGCCGCCGTGCATGGCATTGCAGCGCCGTGCGGAGTGAAACATTCGTGAGCAATCATCTGTATGCATCTAGATAGCAGGTTCGCTAGCTCGATTTTGATCATTGCATACTCAACATGCACAAGGCTATCCAAATTTGGACGGCAGTACGACCTAGTAGTTTGTACAAGTGCACTACAACTACGCAAACAGGTGGCTGCTCAGAAAGCATTTACGAGCTAATTTCACAAGCCCGCTTCTATCTTAGAGCTCAAAATGCCTCACTTCTCGTACGCCGATCGTTTCGACGACGTGCAGCTGCAGCCCGAACCTGCATCCCGCAACCATTCGTGACATGCAAGCAGTTACTGCGTCCGTAGATGCAGCAGGCGTTCAGTATCATGCATTCGAAGATCCTGGGCGCTGCGAATGGCCTCAACATTTGAGGTACAAGCGTTGTCGCGAAGGTCGAAGTGCCAACGTTAGCGCATAAAAGTCGCCGTTAGCGCAACGGTAAATCAAAGGTGGTGCTCTCTATCTGTATACTAGATACACTGAACGTAAAAAACAAAAATAGGCAAATAACTTATGCAGGCCCCGCTTGTGTTTGTTTAAGGGACATGGCGGAATAGGTAGGAGACGCTTTCTCCGTTGTGCAGACGGCGTATGCTCTCGGCAAGCACGGGGGACACGTCGAGCTGGCGCAGCTTCGACGTCTGCGACAGCTTGTCCTCCATAGGAACCGTATTTGTGCAAGCGATATATGACAGGCGGCTCTTGTTGATGATGCTGATTGCCTTACCGGACAGAATGCCGTGAGTCACAATGGCAATGACCTCGCGGGCACCGCCGTTCGCCAGCAGCGTGTCGGCGGCCTTTGCGAGCGTGCCGCAAGTGTCGGCCATGTCGTCAACAACAATGCAGATCTTGTCCTTCACGTCGCCAACGAGCACCATTTTGGAGACCTCGTTTGCCCGCGCCCGCTCCTTATGGATCAGCGCAAAATTCAGGTCGAGCTGGTCGGCAAGACTGGCAGCGCGTTTTGCACCGCCCGCATCGGGCGATACAATGATTGCGTTCTCGTGGTCAACGAAATTGCGGATGTACTCGACGACGGTCGGCTCGGCATACAAGTTGTCTACGGGAACATCGAAGAAGCCCTGGATCTGCGAGGCGTGCAGATCCATTGTGATCATATGGTCGCAGCCCGCGGTCTGGAGCATATTTGCCATGAGCTTTGCCGTGATGGGCGCCCTGCTCTTGTCCTTGCGGTCCTGCCGCGCGTAGGGAAAGTTGGGCAGGACGGCGGTGATGCGCCGCGCCGACGCCGTTTTGCAGGCATTGACCATGATGAGCAGCTCGAGCACGCGGTCGTTGACCTCGCCCGAGCCGATCTGGCACAGAATGTAGACGTCCTCGTCGCGCACAGACTCGCCGATGCTGATGCTCATCTCGCGGTTCGACTCCTCGGAGATGTTCACCTTGCACAGCGACAGGCCGAGGTTTTTCGCCACGAGCTCCGCAAGCCCGCGGTGGACGTGCCCGGATAGCAGCTTGATCGAGTTCGTGGCCATGGCAGCCTAATTCTGGCGGTGCAGCCGGCTTACGTTTTTTTTGCCGGCTCTGCCAAAGTGGAAAATCTGCAACACCTAACCCGGCGGCAAACCTGGCGGCGGTGATCTCAGCTCCAGGCTCCGCCACGCAGCGCCGACAATCGGCTCCAACGCGCGGAATTTTTAGCTGATTTTTTTGTTAGAGTTGAATAATTTAGATTTTGTTTGAATTGAGTAAATGGTCGCGCCGCATACCACTGCACCGCAGTACACGGCACATTATTCGTCGTTTTGCGGGGGACAACGAGCAGTGCCGACAAGCAGCAAGAAGTTCACAGTTCACTCATTAATAAAATTAATGTATCAAATTTGTGCTCGGTTTGCGAGTTGGCTGTGTTTAGCGGCGCTGCATTGTTGCGTTACCTGAATTACACGGCGTTTTATTCGTCCACTAAGTGCGGGGAGGTAAGTGCGGGGACGCCAGCTGCTGGTCTATGAAGGCAGTGCTGCGAGTCGTTGGTGCTTAATTTGTTCTTTGTCGGTAGGCGCCGACCTCATTGCAGACCTCAGTGCCGAGTTCAATGCCGAGTTTAAGCCCTCCCTAGTTACAAGCCTTACTAGCGTTGCCAGTCACTTAAAGTCCCGACTCGCCTTTCGTGGTATACGTTCAAAAGTCATTAAGTTAATAAATATGGAAAAGATCATGTTAACGTTGTCAAAATTACGCTGGCGGCCTCGATCCCGGCGAAACTGGCGATGCCTGCGGAGTAGAGCCTGAAGCATCGCTCGTAGCTCGGGCGGTACCCGGAGAGCCCGACGCATTACGGGGTGCCGGAGCAGCAACTGTAGGCTCCGCAGCAGTGCTTGAAGCAGGAGCTACAGCCGCAACCGCAGCCACACCCGTAGCAGGTGAAGCAGGTGAAGCAGCAGTAGCGCTTTCTGAAGTACTCGCAGTAGCGTTAGCAGCCGGAGCAGGTCGCGGCGCCGGCGGGTGACGCACCCACCCTTGGCGCAGAATATTGCTGAACCCATAGGGCGGATCGGCAATGAAGTTGTCCAGACCCAGGTCCGGCATCAAAAACTCATTATGATTGTTCCTGGCATCTTCCTCCATCTCTTGCTGAACCTGCACTAACCACTGAGGGTCTGGGACCCACGTTTGCTGCTGCTGCTGCTGCTGTTGCTGCTGCTGCCGCTGCTGCTGAGTGCGCGAACCTTGCTCTCGACCATTGGGACAAGGCTGTTGTTGTTGTTGTTGTTGGTCCTGTTGTTGCTGCTGTTGTTGGTTCTGGCTTGTTGCCTCCCGAAAGTAGTCAATCAGCCATCTCATGTCCTCCTGCGCTGACGGAGACGCGCAAATTTGGTCGTTCCCGGATTGTGATGATGGTCCCTGTGGTCCCTGGCCTGGCCGGCGCGTTTCCGAGTTTTCCCTAATACGTTGTTCACGCTCCCGAGTACTATCACGTATAGCACGAGCTCGTGCCAGCATTTCTGCCGCCGATGGGCCGCTGTCGCGAGTTACTGGGTCGCCAAGAGCTCGCTCGGCATCCGCACGTAGTTCACGCTCGGCCCGGATCGCCTCCTCGCTGCCTGGCGGCGTGTACAGCCCCGGGTAGAACATAGGAATCATGCTTGGCGTCAGAGTCCGATCCGGACGCAGCTCGCCACGAGCACGAAGAGCCTGCTCCAATGCTCGCAGATCCGGCATCGGCTCCTCCCGTTCCTGATGATCATTAAAATCCCATCTTTCACCAGTCCAATTGCTTGGGAACTCGAATGGCGGTCCCCGTAGTCCATTAGCGGCTATGTCGGCGCTGGCTGCCTGCAGGGCCTCGTACGCGGACTCTGGATAAGGAACGGGCGCATCCCGCGGCAGCTGGCGAACAGCATCCGCTCGTCTCGACAAGCGCGACACAGCTGCTGCCCATACAGGACTCATGAGCGGAGGCATCCTGAACGGGTTGCTGGCTTGCCCGCTGGCTTGCCCACTTGATTGCCCATTGGATTGCCCGTGCCCGTTAGGTGGCTGATTAGGTGGCTGATTCCCGTTCGGCTGCCTATCAGTCTGGCTAAGTCCGTTCGCTTGCCTGTTTGATTGTCCACTGGGCTGCCCATTGGGTTGCCCATTGGATTGCTCGCGCGGTTGCTGACTCGGTTGTGTCGTACGCTGCCCGTTTGGTTGGATGCTGGGTGAGCTGCTTGCTTGGAAGCTCGGCCGCCGGCTAGTCTGACTGCTCGCTTGACTGCTGCTCGCTTGACTGCTGCCAGCTTGGCTACTGCTGGCTTGACTGCTGCTCACTTGGCTCCTTGGACTGCTCGGAACGCTGGGTTGGCGGCTTGATAGACCGCTCGGACCACTCGGACCACTCGGACCACTCGGACCACTCGGACCACTCGGACCACTCGGACCACTCGGACCACTAGGACCGCTCGAACCACTCGGGCCGCTCTGTTGTCCAGGCTCGCTCGCTCGCCTGTTCGCTTGCTCTCTCGCTTGCTCATAAGCTCGCCTTTGCTCGTCGACTTGCCGACGCTCGCGCTCCAACACTTCGTTCACCTGGTCCTCCATTTCTTCGGCCACAGCAGCCTCCCGACGCAAAAAACGCGCAATGTTCTCTTGTCGTTCCGTGTCATTAAGAGCCGCCGAAGCCCATGCCGTGCATGCCTGCCACATTGGGCTCACCATGCTCGGGCCCTGGCGCAGCGCCTCAAAAACGGAGCCACTCGGTGGTGGCGGAATGCCCGCAGCACCCGGCACCATGTCCGTAAGCCGCAAACGCTGGTTACTGGGGCCCACGCGAGGCCCATCAGCATTCGCCGCCGCAGCACTGTATGCGGGGTTGTTCAATTCCTCGCGCAGCCTTAATGCCGGCCTCTGATAAGCAAGCGCTTGATCCCCGTTCTCCACCATCATCCTGAAAAGGTCATCGTTGATCTGGTCGCCATAATTATTATTATTGGACGGACGCTTGAACCGGTTGTTCGCGTTATTATTGTCGTTGCGTCCACTTGCCGGTCTGGGCCGGTTACCTGGGCTCAATGATGAGGATGAAGACGCACGCGGCACTGGTTGTGCATCAGAGCGGTTACGCGGACTCTGGCTTTCGCGGCTCTGTGGCTCCTCATTCGCAGGCTCCGATGAAGCCACGGCTGCCCTCTCCTCGTCCTCGCCCTCATCCTCCTGGCCTTCAACGCCAGGCCGAGATACTTCGGCATCAGCACGCTGAAGCGTTTCATGAATGTGTCGAAACCGGTCGCTATGTCGACGTCTCCTTCCCGTCTTCTGGGCATTCAGCGTCACCATTCTGCGATGGCGCCCAGCCAGGCCGATGCTCGAGAGGTATTTGATCATCTGTTTCGTGCGCCAAGCAAAGAGCCGCAGTTCGCCCGGCTGCTTTCCAGCAATAACGATGTTGCCAGTTCCCGGTGCAAAGCCAACTGCTATACACGGCGAATCGATGATCTTCATTACCGACAAGGAAACGGCGTGCGCTCGCGAGTCGAAAAGCTCCATATGGCCCGTTTCGTAGCCGACAACAACTAGGGCTCCGCTCGTGTCCATAGCGAGGCTGGTAGCGGTGTTGCCAAGCCTAGTGATCTTCGAGCTTGGGATATAAGGCACGTCGTCCTCGTCGTCGAACTCGTGGTAATACGGCTCGTGCTCGGCCGGGTCGAGCGGGTAGGTGCGCTCGAACTCGGAGACGTGCTCGAAGTTATCACCCTGGAAATGCATAGAGCGCACGAAGTCGAGCGGCTCGCAAGAGTAGTGCCACTCGACGGGGTCTGCGTCGCGCAGGACGCGCACATTAGCCATCCACGGCTCGTTCGGCAAAGGAGCGTCTTCATCAACGACCGTATTGTCCTCGCTTGAAGAATCGTCGCTGAGCTCTGCCTCGCTGTACTGTAGAACGTGGACAGGGACTTCCGGACGCGGCAGCACTGACTGGTCGTCGAAGTCCGTATCATCCTGAGCCACAGGATAATCTTCATCTGAGAGGAAACCGTGAGACGAGGATGTGGACTCGTTGTCGAGATCATTACCGCGGACAGAAGTGGCAGAAGCCGAACTAGCAGGAGCCGAGCTTGCAGGAGCCGAGCTTGCAGAATTCGAGCTACTTGAAGCTGCCATTTGAGTTGGAGTTGCAGTTGGAGCTTGGGTTTGAGGTGGAGCTGAAGACGAGACAGCTGTCGAAGAAGAAGAAGAAGAAGACAGTACGCCGGCATCGCTTTCATCTTCAGATGTATCCGGGCTCTCAACGAGCTCCATCATGCCCTGTGTTTGCAGAAATGCCACGTCCTTTAACCGCTGGCTCTCGCGGTACGTACGAACGGCATCGTCCCACTGTGTAGACATGAGTCTGTCGTCCTGCGAGATGAGGGCGAACGCCGAGCCATCGCCGGCGAATGCCATGTGTTTCGGATCCTGCATATCCGTGCATGCCTCGGCCACGAGCTTGACGCGGTCGTCCTTGACCTGCATGAGAGTTAGGCGCAGGAGCTCGGCGTCGGTGCAGCACATTGGCAGGCGGCGCGCAATGACGAGGTGGCCCGCGGCGGCGGCCATGCCGCAGACGAGGCTTGCCTTAGTCTTTGAGGCGACGACGGAGAAGCGGATGGGGACATTGATCTGCATGTCGGTGGCCATGAGGTCGTCGAGGCGGAAGATGATGACGGCGGGTTGCAAGAGGCCGCGGGCCTTTGCGTCGCGGATGCTGTGGAGGCCGTGGACGCTGAGGGCGTAGTGGAAAGCGCGCAGGTCGTAGGCGTTTGAGGAGCAGAGCATGACGAGGGAGTTTCCGCAGACCTCGACGGCGGAGATGTCGTCGAAGACGAGCCATGCGCAGCGCTCGAGCAGCAGGCGGTCGTTGAGGCCCGTGGTGGGGTGGTGGTAGAACAGGGTGAGCTCTTTTTTGAAGCGGCCGCGCGGGTGCCGGCCGACGTAGATGGTGCCGCCGTTGTAGTCGACGATTGAGCGGGGGCGGCGCACGAGTCTGCGGTCGAGGCGGGCGTGGGCCTCGTTTGCGAGCGCGGCGACGGTGGCCGGCGGCGCAGGCCCGTCGGGCATCCAAGTTACGCGGGTCGGGAATTCAGGCAGCACTTCTGGCGGCGGGACAGGCGTTCCGCTACGGAAGCGGCTGGCGGAAGGTTCGACTTCAGCGCTCATGAGGCAGGCAGGCAGGCAGGACGGCGACGGCGCGCTGCAACAAGAACTCAGAGCTCAGGAGCGGTGCAAGCACGGGTGGGGCAGCAAGAAATGCGGTAGCGGCGCTGCGGGAAAAAAAAGGTGCGGGTTATATAGGCGCGGCGGCGAGGATGCAAGCGCTGCAGAAGCCGCTGGCTGATTGCATGCAGAACCCCGACCCTGGCACCTGCGGGAGGGAGAGAATGTCTCGGATGAAAAATCGTGCAGGGGTGCCACAACTGAACCCTAGCGCAGATCGCGGAGCAGGCAGGCAGGCTGGGTTCCTAGCCCCAGAATGGAGCCATCGGCGAGCGCCTAAGAGATAAGGCTGCAGTGCCGGCGACGACCGGGGCCAGCGTTTGGGGCCAGGCGCGGGTGGGGATGCTAGCGGGCGTAGATGGTGTGGATTTACCCGAGCGTCGTGGGCCGCGCGGCGAGCGCGCATGTTGCGGAATTGCATTTCCCCGAGCCCGTCTTTTTTTTTGGTGGTGGTGGTGGTGGTGTGCTGGCGCGCGCGGCAGAGCAAACGACAAGTGAAACATTAGCGCCGAAATAATAAAATAAAATATTTCGTGCGCGGCAGTGGCCTTGGCGCCGGCGGGGCCCCGCAGGGTGGGCGCGCAATGGCAGGAAAGAATACCCGCCCGCGCCTCGCGCCTGGAAACCCTGCTCGCAGGCAGGGCCCATGTGCATGAACAGGGGTGCGAAATTAATTAGCTCAGGGTCCCGGGAATTATGACGCAAGGGCGACGCCGGCTTAGCAGCAGCCCGCAGTGCGCGCAGTGCGCGAATGCAAGCAGCGCAGCCCGCGCAGCCCGCGCAGCCCGCGCAGCCCGCGAATGCAGCGAGTGCTGGGCGGAGCCCGCGGGCCACGCGAGGAATGCGACGAACCGCTGCCGTGCACTGCCGCGGGCGTATGCGGGGACGACGAGCCTAAAGATAAAGATCCGACTAGTAATAAAAAAAACCCTCAAGTTTCTAGATAACAATAAACAAAAATAAACAGCAGTAAAAGGTGCAATAAATTAAAAGTGCGGCAAAACGGCACAACAGAGCTGAGCAGGGCCAACCACGGCCAAGTAAGGCCAAGTAAGGCCAAGCAAAGCTAGACATAGGTAATCGTAGCTAAACGAAGCCAAAGCAGTCAAATCCAGCTAACATAGCTTACCCCGGCTAACAAAGCGATTAGTGCGACGTGCCCAGGGCCGGCGCCATGGTCTGCCGCGCCCGGCCCGAAAGCATGCTGCGCTGGTTCAGGCTCGCGGCGGCAAGCAGCACCGAGTGCTCGTACGCCTCGCGCGTGCCGGCAAGCATGTCTGGCGCGACGGTCCAGTACGCGGCCAGCACGCTGCGCTTCGTGGGCGTGAACAGCGCCGCCATGCTGGCGTCGCGGCGGTCGCGGTAGCCGTAGAGCGGTATTCGTCGCCGCGCGCGCGCGGGCTCAGCCGCGGCGCCGGCCGCGTCGGCGGCCTCATCATCACACGTGGCCGAGTAATCTAGGAACTCGTCGAGGCCCATATCGACTTCGGGCGCGGGTTGCGCGGGTTGCGCGGCCGCCAGTACGGGCGCGGCCGCTGCTACGGGCGCTCTTGCGGGCGCTGTTACGGGCGCTGCTACGGGCGCTGCTTCGGGCGACGCATCCGCCGCTTCGAGACTCGAGTCGAGCTCCTGCATGTATGTCTCGAATTCGGCCGTGCTCATGCCGGGCACGTCGATCACGCGCGCCGCAGGTGAGACATTGCCTGCACCCTCTGCCGCCGCGTCGAGGGCCATTGCTGCGGCCGGATCGGCGAACTCAGCAATGGGGTCGTCAAGCGGGTCCGTTAGCGGGTCCGTTAGCGGGTCCGTTAGGGGGTCCGTTAGCGGGTCTGTGAGTGGATCGGTGAGATCGGCAAGCGCATCCGAGAGCGCGTCCGAGAATGCGGCATCGCTGCTCACGCTGGTATCAACAACAGAAGAGTCGCTAGCAGCATCGCCCTTATGCGGTTCGCTGGCGTCCAGCTTTGGCGAAAGCAGCCCGGACTCGTCTGCCTCGTTGTGTTCTGTAGTGTTGTTATGTTCTGGGTGGTGTTTGGAAGTAACGGCGGCGTCCGGCTGCGGCGCGAGGCCGAGCCCAAGACCAGCAAGCGGCTGCGACGGTTCCGCAAGAGGTGCGGCCAACGGCTCGGGCTCGGACTGTGTCTCCGGAACAGGCGAGCGCGGGCTCGTCGGCGTGAGCGGCGCCGCCGCCGCTGGCGCAGGCGCAGGCGCTGGCGCGGCCGCGACATTGAGCTTTGTGCGGCCGCGCGCAGCCTTGCGCTCAGAGCTGGCCGCCGCAGCAGCAGGCCGGCGCGCACGCACGCCAGACGCCGGCACAGGCTTGTTGTCCTTGTGCGTGTCCTTGTGCGCGGCCTTGCGCATGGCGTCGCGGCGCGCGCTGCGGGCTTCGCGATCGGAGTACTTCATGCCTGCAAGTTGGAAAGGCAGAGCAGACAAAGTTCGGGGCCAAGATCGGTTGGTCACACCCCCCGGGTTATATCAATGCTGCCATTGGATCACTGATGCGCCATTTCGATCCATGCAGGCAGCACAGGCTGGGCAGGTGCGGGCGCTTACCTCATTTTTTTTCCAAAACTTTTTCAGGCTTAGGGTCGCTGCACGTCAGAACTGCGTGGCCGGTTCGCCATCGAGCCGGGCCTGCCGCCGCGTGCTGGCGCGATTGCCCGCGGCGCCGGCGTGCAACACGTTGCCGGGGTGCACAGCACCAAGCGGGGTCGAGCCACTGCGAAAAATCCGCCCGCAAACCGCCGGACGGCGGCCGCAACCTGGGCAAATCTGCGCGCCCTCGTCCGGCCCGCGCATGCTTGGTCCTAGGGTTCGCTGGCCACATGTGTATTGACTAAGACTAACCGTTAAGTGCTATTGGTCTATGTGTGCTTTTATGCCCGTACCCGCGGCTACGTCATGTGCAGCGCGCACACGGGCAGCGAGTCACCGCCTAATTGGCTTAGGCCATGGCTTAGGCCTTGGCTTAGGCCATGGCTTAGGCCTTGGGCCTTGGCCTAGGCAGTGGTGGCTGCGCCGTGGCGGGCTGCGCGATCCCCTCAGTTTCATTAAATCAGTATGTTTTTGGAGTAACTCATAGCGGAGCTCATGCAGTGTGAATAAAAACAGTCGTCACTGGGGATCGGCGCTGCCGCAGGTTTTGGTTTTTTTTATTTGGGCCGCGAGGCGCTGTGCGACACGCCTTTCTTGGCGCCGCAGCTGTCAAAAGGAGATTGTGTCGGCTAAAAGACCGTTCACCATTAATGCCGACGCCCCGCCGGATGTACAGCCGGCGGTTGCACAAGTGCTGGCGCCAGTCTCCGTCCGCCCGGTCGAAATAAATCATCATCCACGTTCCTGTTGGTGTTAGTACACGAGCTCATATGGGATTGAAACGATAAAGAAACAAGTTGTCCTCATGGGTTGTCGGTAGGAACAATTGGAAAAATAATAATCACCGCGGTGCACATACCTTTTGTAGCTGGGGCAAGAAACTGCGTCCCACACCGGGCCCCTCGGCCACAACCACCTAAGCGCAACCTTTGGTGGCTGGCGAAGAGCGCCATATAAATTAGTACGAGTGCATAGACTACTCCAAGAGTCCACACAGTTATGGGCTCCATGAAGTCGTCTACATACTCCGAGCTCGACGAGTCCTCACCACCGAGTCCACCGAGTTCTCACGAGCCTGAGCTCCTAAATACCTCAGCAACCTCGCGTAGTTCAGACCCGTCGACTCCACAGGCTGGCCAGCGAATGTGGGTCAGCCACATCCGCTGGCCAGTCTGTGCATATATTCCGTCTCTAATCCCCAACTCCTGAACGGCCGCCGCAGAAACGTGTTGCGTGTTTACGCCGGCCGCCCAGGGCGACTCCCCTCGCAAGCCCGCCGCGAGCCTTCGCCCGTGCGGACCCCCCGAAGAGGAGTGGAAGGAAAGGAAAAAACTTACGTTCTCGCGAACAAAAGGGTGCTGCTGGCCAGCGTGCCCCTGCCCTCGTTCTTTCCTGGGTGGGTGGGTCTGCCTCTGCGTGTGCGCGGGTGTGCCGTTTAGTCTTGTCTTTTGGCTGCGGTGTGCGGTGTGCGCCCTAACCCGTACTTCTCGAGGCTCCACGTCGCGGGCCAGCTTTGGACGAGACTACCTCCGGCCGCGCAGCGCCCAATTGAGACGCAGCAAAGGCATGCTCAGCCTTCTGTTCTCGTATGCTCTGGGCGCGCTCACGTTCTGGCCGCTCGTCGCTCTCGCCGTCTTCTGGTGGACGCGGCCGCTCGCCGAGCCCGACGCGGCCGACCTGCCGCCGCGCCCGTCGCGCGCCCGCGCGCACGGCCCGCAGCACTGGTTCAAGCTCTGGGACGCCGGCGAGGACGTGCCTGTTGACCGCAGCAGCGACGCCGAGGCCGCGTGCTGGGTCTACTTCTCGACGCGCTACGTGCGCTCGGGCGACCCCGGCGACGACTACGACGCTGCCGTTTCGGGGCCGTCGCCGGCCGCCGACGACGAGAAGAACGCGCGCTCGTCGCTGCAGAAGCTCGTCGGCACGAACCTGTTCCACAAGCACGCCCATCCGCCCGCCGCAGACAAGCCCATGAAGTCGCTGTCGCGCCTGCCAAAGTACTGGGCCGTCGTGCGCGGCGGCCAGCTGCAGCTCTACGAGGACCAGAAGGAGCGCCGGCTCTATAATTTCGTGCTGCTGCCCGAGTTCGTCGTCACGCTCTGGCCCCAGGACTTGCAGGAGTTCGAGCTCTTCTACAAGCGGCACCCGGTGTGCCTCGTGGCGCGCAGCGGCCGGGAGGGCCTCGTGGCCCTCGACTTAACCCCAGGAACGCCGCCGCGCGATGCTTTGTACTTGTACGTCGAGAACCCAGTGGTCAAAGAGGACCTTTATTTCGCGCTCATTAAGGAGAGTAAGCTACGGCTGCCGGCCGACGCTGCGGCCAGCCAGCTCAGTTTGGGCCCGCGCGACCCCATCGAGATGGCGCGGCCCATCCGCATTCCGAAGGCCGAGGTCCAGGAGCTGCAGTCGCGCATCTGGAGCAGCGAGCTGCCCGGCGAGGCGAAGTGGTTGAATGCGCTCATTGGCCGCCTGTTTTTCGCGTTGAAAAACTCGGAGTGGGCCGACGAGTACCTGCGCCGCAAGTTCACCTACAAGCTGCGGCCGATCAGCGCTAGCAGCGGCATCATTGGCGACATCGACGTGCGCGCGATCCACCACGGCACGTCGCCGCCGTTTGTGCACGACGTGAAGCTGCGCGAGCTCACGCCGGACGGCAACCTCGTGCTCTCGGCCCGCGTCCGCTACACGGGCGGCTCGCGCGTGCACCTCGCAACCATGGTCAAGCTGTCGGCCGTGACGTCGTTCACGACCGCCGAGATCCCCATCGAGCTCGCGGCAACTCTGCGGCACCTCGAGGGCACAATGGTGTTCCGCATCAAGCCGGCGCCGTCGGACCGCGTCTGGTACGCGTTCGAGACGATGCCGGACATCGACCTGCAGATGGAGCCGATTGTGTACGAGACGCAGATCTCGCTGTCGGTGGTGACGAAGTACATCAAGAACCGCGTGGTCGAGACGCTGCGCGAGTCGCTGGTGCTGCCGTACATGGACGACCTCAGCTTCTACGACACGGCGCGCTCGTTCTACCGCGGCGGGATCTGGGAGCGCGCAAAGGCCCCACCGGCGCAGGCGCCGCCGGCCGGCGACGCCGACGAATCAGCTCAGTCGCAGTTCCAGGCGCAACAACAGCAACAATCGCAACAGCAACAACAGTCGCAGCCGCAGCAACAGCCGCCGTTGTCGAGCGGCGCTAGCGGCGCTAGTAGTATGCACCCGTCGTTGACGCGGCGCCGCACAAACGGGTCCGAGAAATCTATAGACTTGACCGACGCATTCGGACCCGTATCGTCGGCAGCGTCGATTAAGACATCGGGGTCAGCATCAACAACTTCAACTGCGTTTGCATCTGGTGCCGCCGTGCCTGGTTCCGGATTACATGTGCCCGGCAGCAGCAGCGGCGACAAAGAGCTGGAGCCGCAGTCGTCGAAAGTACGCAAGTTCAGCGATTGGGTGAAGCGCAAGCGCAGCAGCCGCAGCCTGCGGCACTCCGTGCCCGAAGTGAGCGAAGAGCCCGAGTCGAGCAGCGCATCGATTGCGGGCTCCGACACGGCGAGCCTGTTCAGTATGAGCCCCGGGTCGGTGCGGCAGCGCACGGCGAGCACGACGCATGTAACGGCGGCGAGCGCGACGAGTGCGCACGGCGGCGACGGCCGCGACGGCGGCGGCGACGGCGATGCGGAGCTGTTTGAGACGCGAGGCGCGAGCCACTCGCCGCAGCGGCGCACGAACCAAGTGCGACGCAAGCCCGTGCCGAGCGAAGCCGATCTGGACGGGACAGAGTACGAGGCGAAGAAGCCGCTGCCCTTGCAGGCGCAGTTCTCGTACCGCCCGTCACCACCGCAGGCTCAATCGCAGGCTCAATCGCAAGCACAGTCTCAAGCGCAGCCACTAACGCAGCCGCCTTCGCAACTGCAAGCCTCGCAACAGGCGCAACAACAACCGGCGCAGCAGGTGCAGCAGGCGCAGCAGGCGCAACAGGTGCAGCAGGCGCAGCAGGCGCAACAGGTGCAGCAGGCGCAACAGGTGCAACCACCCTCACAACAGCACGCGCAACAAGCGGACGACTCGCCGCCGCGGCCAACCACCGGAGCAAGCTCGCCGCCGCTGGACTCGCCCGAGAAGTGGCAGCCGACGGCGATCGTGTCGCAGCCGCGGCCGAGCCTTGCCGAGTCGGCGGAGATTGCGAGCGGCAGCGCTGGCGAGAACGCGTCCGAGCTCGAGCACGAGCTCGAGGACCACGAGGCGCGGCTGCGGCGCTCGCTCTCGCAAACGTGGGCGGCGCGGCGGCCCGTTGCGAGCTCGGCCAGCTCGATCAGCTCGCGCGGCTCCATTACATCGCGCAGCTCGAGCCCAGGCCGCTCCGCTTCGGCCACGGCCACGACCACAACCGCCGCCGACGCGCTCAGTCTCGCGAGCTCCGGCAGCCGACGCCGCCCGCAGCCGAGCCTGCCGCCGCGCACGCGCAGATACGTGCCGCTCACAAACGTGCCGCCCGAGCACACGGACTGAGCAGCTCAGCTCCGCCCAAAAAAAAATGTATATTTAATTTCAAGTTAATTCGGTTATAAAATATGGATGGCTAGCAACAATAAAATGCGACAGCGACAACTGCGACGGCGACGGCGATACCAATAGCTTAAAAGCCGTGGATCTTGATGTCCTTCTTCGACATCTGCAGCGCGCGCGTGAGAAAGTCAAGCACCTTCTCGCGCTGGTCGCCCTGGAACTGGAGGACGTCGCCGAGCTCGGAGTCGTTGTTGATGTGGCCGTTGCAACCGAAATCTTTCTTCAACGTCTTCAAAATGCGCTTCAGATCGTACTCGGACGGAATGCCCTGCACAGTCGTGATGGTCTTGCGACCATTACGCTGCTGGCAACGGATGTGGATCTGGTGGGAAAGTTGAGTGCTGTCTTCACCTGGCTCGGTAAACGGATCGAAAGATTTCAGATTGTCCAGAGAGGCCATAAATTGTGTGCTGGTGTCGACTGTGTATGCGGATGGGAGCAAGCTGCGGAGGGAAGAAGTGAAAAGAAGGCAAGGAACTTTTTGGCGGGCCCGCGCGTGGCGCCGCCGCTGACAAACCCGCGCCTAAAACCTTTCGGGCCCTGCCTCCCTCCCGGCCGGGAAACAACAAGCAGCAGCCTGTTTCAGCACCTGCACCCGCACCCGCACCCTTGTCGCCGCTGGGAACAACCCGGTCACGTGCGGCCGGCGCCGGCCATGCTTGCATGCATGCCAAATGGCACACCCATCCACGAACCCGCGCGGCCAGGGCCCTGTTTTTGGGCTGCCGGCGCCTGCAGCGGCGTGCAGGGCGGCTGCAGCAAAAAATGTTTCACTTTCTGCGTTTTCGTGATTGAGCGCGCATTGCCGCCGGTTTGGTGCCCGGCGCACGTTGCTGTATTAGCCCTGGTTATTTTTAGCCGCCCTCCGATTGAGTCATTAATTGGGGGGTGGTGTTTCACAGTGGTATGCTGCGGGCCCAATTCGGTCCGTTTGGGGGCCAGCTTTTAAATTGGGTTCCCAACTAAATTTTGTTGTGTAGTCGTAGCTTTACTTATCGGCAGTTGTTATGCATGCCCGTTGATAGCCGCGGGGGCGGGGCGTGTGTGCGTCAATTGTATCAGAATTTTGGGTTATCGGTGGGGCGGTTCTGCGTTTCGGATGTTGGCCGGGCGTTGCTCGGCATGTAGAGCGGTGTGCTAACGAGACTTATTGGGCGTACTTATTGGCGTACTTATTGGCGTACCTATTGGCGCACTTATTGGCGCACTTATTGGGCGGCCTCCGTGCTCTATCAAAGTGAGCAGCATTACTGCTTATCGACTCGCTCTAGCATTCCTGTATTTTGCATTTATTGTTTCTAGTTGTTTCTTATTGTATATAGTTCTAGGAGCGCTAGCTTTAGTTACGCAAGTTAATTTGGAAACATATCTGGTTACGATTCTAGACCTTGAGAATGGAGCTGAACTATAAAGTGAAAGCGTACGTTCATTGAACGCCAATAAAATACAACGGTAAGAGGCAAATAAGTTGAAATGAGTTGAATTGGGTAGTACTGGGCGAGCCAACTACCTAGTCTGCGTAGGGCCCAGATGCAGCGCGATAAACCGCATACGAGACGAACGACCGAGAAGGAGCAGCTCAACAATTGTATCTAGGATTTGAACAGAACTTCTCGATAGGATAGTTTGCAAACCGAACGCGCACCTTCTCAATAATGTCTTGAATCACGAAAATGGCATGATGGCTGTCAACCAACGTGAAGTACCAGACGTAACGAGAGGAATCGTCCTTGATAAGCATATAGCATTGCGCAAGTAAGAATTGCATACTTCATCCAATTATTTATGTCCTCAGGTCACTATTTATTCGAATCTACTGCTAGGCCGGCTGCAACTGCTGGCATTACTACCATACCGGTGGTCGCAACCACATGACTGAGACATGCTGCGCCATAAACCACGTTAGCGTGATTCGGCGATGCCTACCAAGCTCTGCAGTTACCAACCCATTGTGCTCGTGTCTGTTGGCCCGCGACAAAACCACAGGCCATGCCTCCGCCTGCGAGTATAGTTACTAATGTGTTCCATGCCTTCATGCATGGTATGACAGTAACAAGCGATACCAAAACCATAAGAAAGGCTGACCGATGGTTCATGTGGACCATGTCGTATCGTTAGACATGTACTTTAGTTTTAGTATCTGAATAAGTTTAATTAGATCCAGAGCCATGATACGTACGGCGGTACACATTGATCTACAATATCACACACACCCTTGCGAACGATGATTTCCTCTTAAAGTCCGCTGATACACTATTTCATCAATTCAAAACAATTTGTAGAAATATGAAGACAATTGAAGTACAAAAATGTGCGATTGAGGGGGCCCAAATCTGCCGACCCTCTAGAGCCACGATACGTCTACTACCTCACGGTCCTGCTAGTATAGCGCCCTACACAACTGCACCTACCACGCCACAAAAGCACTTGCAAAGTTGTAGTCACTCTAGTTAGCCCAACAGCATATGTGTGGCGAATTACGGACGCAATTGAAAGAGAAAAATGCGGAATTGAAGGGGCCAAATCTGCCGACCTTCTAGAGCCACGATACGCCCAGCACCCAAATGAGAGCCTTATTTGTCTACGGCTCTGGCCGCACTGCGAATCAACGGCAGTAAACCTGCTCGAAAAGTGCTCTAACGAATGAACTGAGCTCGTAAACTAAACGAACTGCGCCGCACTCCCGTTTCAAGCGGCACAACTACGAACATTTCATATAAACCATAAGCGGCCCACATATCAGCACATTAAAGCTATTTTTCAGGGTAGGAACTACCTAGTAGTGTAGTGATTATGCATTAGATTAGATGCGCTCGTCAAGGGAAGCCTGCAGAAGGGCTTGCAATTCGCGCCGACGGAACGCGTCCCAAATTTGTTAGTTAATGCCGGATTTTTGTGCGCGCCCTGCAGCGCGGCGGCGCAGTGCGGCGCCGGGCAGTGAGTGGCGCTCGGGGTCGTCGTGGGCGGCGGCGGGTCTGCGCCGGTGGCTGTGCGCGGGACCGGACCCTTGCCCCGCCGCGCTTGCCGCCCCGAAACCGCCAGCCCGGACCCAGGCCAGCCAGCCTTTCCGCCATTCGTCCCGCAGCGCGCTAGGCCCGGCCGCACAGATGTCCTTTTTGCGCGGCGAGCAAGACATCGACACCAGCGTCCGCAAGGCAATCTCGCCCGAGGAGAGCGCGCCGAAGCGCAAGCATGTGCGCGCATGCGTCGTCTACACCTGGGACCATCGCAACGGCAAGCAGTTCTGGCACGCCGTGCGCATGCTGCCCATCCAGAACGACCCCGTCATGACGTTCAAGGCGCTCATTGTCATCCACAAGGTTCTGCACGAGGGCCACCGCACTGTTTTGCGCGAGGCCCAGCACCACGTCGAGTGGATCCGCTCCTTGTCGTCCCCGGGCAGCGGCGGCGGCTACCGCCAGCTCATTGACGAGTACGTGCGCTTGCTGCTGCACAAGCTCGAGTTCCACCGCTTGCACCCGGACTTCAACGGCACCTTCGAGTACGAGGAGTACATTTCGTTGCGCCACGTCGACGACCCGAACGAGGGCTACGAGTCCGTCACCGACCTTATGCACCTGCAGGACGCCATCTTCGACTTCCAGCGCCTCGTCTTCGCCAGTCTCGGCGCCGCCTCGCGCCGCTCCTCGGGCACGGGCTCGCAGGAGTGCCGCGCGTCGTCGCTCACGGCCATGGTCACCGAGTCCTACGGCATCTACCGCTTCATCACAAGCATGCTGCGCGCGTTGCACCAGCAGTCCGACGAGGAGGTTCTCGCCCCGCTGCGCCAGCGCTACGAGGGCCAGCACCGCCGCCTCCGCATGTTCTACGCAGACTGCCGCGGGATCAAGTACTTGGCCAGCATCATCACGATCCCGGACCTGCCGCGCGAGGCCCCGGACCTGCTCCAGAGCAACGACCGCGCGCCGCAGCTGCCGAAACGCCCGCGCGAGCACCGCACGGGCGAGTCGCTGGCCCCGAACTCCACGGGCGCTACCGAGCTCGCGCAGCAGCCCATTGTGCCGGAGGCCACGGGCAATTGGTGGCAGGGCCAGCAGCAGTTCGTGCCGGAGTCTACTTTGAACAACGAGCTTGCCGCGCAGCAGGCTCTGGAGGAGCAGCAGATGCTTTACTTGCAGCAGCGCGAGCAGGAGCTGGCCATGGAGCGCCAGCGCCAGGAACAGCTTGCTTTGCAGGCGCAGCAGCAGTTCGAGGCCGAGCAGGCCGCGCTCCAGGCCCAGCAACAGCAACAGCAGCAGGAGTACATGCGCCAGCAGCAGCAGATGCAGTACCAGGACCAGGCGGTTGCCCTACAACAGGAGCTGGGCCTGCTCCGCACGCAGCAGCAGGAGGCCCAGTCCATGCTCCAGCAGTACGACCAGCGCGTCCAGTCGCTGGAGGCAGACTTGTCGCAAATGACTTCGCTCACGCAGCAGCAGATCGATGCCAAAACAGAGCAGCTCGACAGCATGCAGGAGCAGGTCGACACTTGGAAGTCGAAGTACGAGTCGTTGGCGAAGCTGTACTCGCAGCTGCGCCACGAGCACCTCGAGCTCATGTCGAAGTTCCGCAAGGTGCAAACAAAGGCCGCGTCCGCGCAGGAGGCGATCGAGAAGCGCGAGCGCATCGAGCGCGACCTCAAGTCCAAGAACCTCGAGCTCGCAGACCTCATTCGCGAGCGCGACCGCGCGCGCTACGAGCTCGACAAGGCGCGCGGCGTCCACAGCGACGAGGTCGAGCGCCTCGAGCGCAACATCTCGCTGCTGAACGACCGCGTCGCCGAAAACGATCGGTCCCGCGCCACAGACATCTCGTCGCTGTCGAGCAGCCACGCGCGCCAGATCGCGCTGCTCGAGACGCAGCTCGCCGAAAAGGAGCGCGCGCTAAGCGAGCTCGGCAACCCGTCCGAGTCCGTTAAAAACAAGGACGAGGAAATCGCCATTTTGAACCAGCAGATCGAGCAGATGACCACGATGATGAACGGCCTGTCTGTAGACGGCGCGAACTCAAACGGCAGCATCAACTCCATTCTCGACGCCGTGCTCATCGCCTGCTACGAGAACGTGCAGCAGGGCCTTACGTCCTTCGAGTCGCCTCTTGAACAGGGCAACCCGAACGTGAACCCGCAATACGTGCTGAGCATTACGGACAATGCCACAAACGCAACCGACACGTTTGCGAACGCATTCATCGACTATGTGGCCGAGGGCTCTTCCGGAGAGCCCGTGCGCATCATCACTGGCGCCTCGGCCCTGGCCGGCTCTATGAACGACTTGCTTGTGAATGTAAAAGGACTGGCGTCGTTGACGTCGAGTGCGGCAGACGAGATGTCTGATGCCGTGAGCGAAGCAGCCGCATCTTTGTGCACATTCTTCAGCAGCTTGCATTCAGATTTGCTTGGCAGCTTGCCCGATGTGGATGATAAGGTCGAACTCATTGTCACGAACCACGTCGAGGTGGCCAAATACTTACAGGACATTGCCATTGTGGTTGAAGGTTTGCTGCCGAAGAGCACGCTGCGTGGCACGGGAAGCCTCGACCAGCAGGTCGACGGCGCGATGTCGAATCTCGAGAACACCGTTGCTGATGCGACAAAGCGGCTCACAGACCTGCGCGCACAAGCGTCGCAGTACTCCGTGTTTGACCGCGACATTAACCAGGCGATCATTGAGGCGGCAGCCGCCATCACATCGGCGATCGCCTTGCTCATCAAGGCGTCGATCGACTGCCAGCGCGAGATTGTTTCGAAGGGAAGACAAGGAGAGAGCCCCGAGAACTACTACAAAAAGAACCACCACTGGACCGAGGGTCTTATATCCGCGGCCCGCATTGTGGGCAACGCAACGAACATTCTGATCGAGACGGCCGACGGCACGCTTTCCGGCAAGCGGTCGCCCGAAGAGCTCATTGTTGCGTCGCGCGAAGTGGCGTCGTCGATTGCGCAGCTCGTGGCGGCGTCGCGCGTGAAGGCCGGCTACCTGTCGAAGACGCAGGGCGAGCTTGAGTCGGCGAGCAAGACGGTGACGTCGGCGTGCCGCGTGCTCGTGACGCAGGTCGAGGACATTCTGGCGAAGCACCGGCCCGACGAGAAGCTGGTCGACTACAGCAAGCTGAGCCCGCTCGAGTTCAAGACGACGTCGATGGAGCAGCAGGTCGAGGTGCTGAAGCTCGAGCACGAGCTCACGGCAGCGCGCAACCGGCTGTTCGAGATCCGCAAGCTTGATTATGCTAATCAGGAAGAGGATTAGCCTACTGAAATGTACTGCTTTAACTGTATTTATGATCACATAGCATGTTATCGCGGCTTGAAAAGCGTGTCTTGATTGGCATCATTGTTATGTACGAGTAAACATATCATTTTGTCTTTTATTCACCAGACTTCCCAACTGGGAAATAACGTCACTTTGGATAGATCGTCGGTAAACCACCGGTAAACCACCGGACAAATCGTCGATAATTTCGGAGTACAATGGCTCAATTGAACCAGGAGAATCATTATCGCAGCTTTCTACATGATGACATGTCCAAGATGAAGGTGGACGACTCATATGTCGAGATCAAGGCCGAAGATATGGATGAAAAGGTAAAGGTAGAGGATGTGTTTGAAGAACCGAGGCCTGCAATAATAAGAGCTGTGGGGCATCTACATCAATACGCAAAAGCGACGCGCATATTCACGAGTCAGGTGCCGGTTCCGAGGTCTGAAATTTATCCTGGAAGGCATCTTGTAAGGAGAAAAGTCATTCGCGAACCCCTCATGGAGAAGTTGAGAGCAATTGCCTTGAAAAAAGTCAAACGGGAAGCCCGAGAAGATGAGGAGGAAGGAAAATGTCCTTTCGAAACTATGTCTCAAGAATCGGACTGTATGGAGCTAGGTGTGAACGATTGCAACGTGCGAATTCAGACACTTAAGCATTACCCTGATCCCGAGAAGCAAATGTTGGAACGATGGGGTCACATAGTTCCACTGACGAAAGTAAGGTACATCAGACATATAAGGCTCATGCATCAACACAGGCTCCTAACTATCCAGGGCCGCACCAGGCGAAGAAGAATAAGACGAGATTGGGTAGTTTCATTTGACCAGCTAGAACCCATGTTCAATAGGGTGGTATTCGGAAGGTCTATTCTTCAGAGTGTTCTGGGGCATCTGAAGTTTACCGATGTCTCGAACGTGCTAATGCAGGCTTGGTCGGATTATCAAGAATGCGATTTCAGTGATTTTTTCACTTTGGCGAGGTTGTTCACGTTTTTAAGTGAAGCTCAATTAGATGCGATTCCGGCATTCGTTATTGTACATGACTACGTACAGTATAAGACGCCTGTACCACCTGGCCTAGCGGGCACCTTTGACACAATTTTTGAAGAGTCTGTCTCGCGAGAGCTGACACCTTATGAAGCAATGTAGACTATCTTGATAATATTAGGTACTTTGAGTTCTTGGAATATCACTTTCTGCTTCGCTTTGGCCCCAAACTATGCTTTCAGCGATGTTCATTTTTTCCCCTGCTGTTAGAGATCTATTCGTGTCGTGCAAAGACACCAACTCGGCTCGCAGTACGCGACGAATTACTGCAATTGTTTGCTCCGTGTACCAACCATCATTGAAGTCCGGTGTCGCTCGCAGCTCTGGCGTGTCAATATAAGTCTCCAGAAACCCGTCCTTAATATCGCAGAGCTGGAGCATGGGCACGGACGGGTATTTCGTCCCGTCGAAGCGGTAATCCTCGTTGGATAACATGGCCTGCGCCTCTGCTGCCGAGCCAGAGTACTGGTCGTCGGTGGATATGCGGAAGTGCTCGACCTGGTACTTTGCAAACGAGCTATCAGTCATGGGGTTCTCGCCGTATTTGATGTAGGCGCTGCGCCACGGCCCGCTGCGGTAGAAAAACGCAACGTGCGGCAGGGCATGTTTGAGATGGCGTAGCTCGCTCTCGTCGAGCTTCGCCTGCAAGGCTCGTCGAGTATAGCACGGCCGCTCGTTAAACAGCACTACCAAGTGGTTGATGCACCTCTGCACGGCCTCCTTCGGGTGCGGATCAATGCCCTCAGGCGGCGCCATTGGCACAGCATCTTCCCAGTTGATGAGCGATGATACTACTTTGACACCAACGGCGCGGTTCACGACCTTTGGCCCAGATTCGTCACTGACTACGGCCACGGACGGATTCTGCTTGTATTGGTAGTAAAACGGCTGGGTTGTGAGCGAGAACCGCGGCGGGGGCAGAATGTCGTGCGAATCAAGCTTGGAAAGCGGCACGTCGAGGTCAATTGCGGCGATTTTGTCCAGATTCGCCGCGAACAGCGACTCGCGCATTTGCGACGCAAACGCCGAGCCGCCGGTGTGCATTTGGAAGTCGCACATTTCGCGGAAGCGGTGGCTGGCCGTGGCCACAAAAACAGGCCGCGGCGCGACCGAAAACCCGGCCTGCTGCGCCGCGCGCACGGCGTCTTTCACATTGCCGCCGGACTGGGCGAGAAAGCGCTCAGGAATGCTGAGCTCGAGCACGACGTTGCGGCACGGCACGACGCGCGAATTGACGGGGTGGTGGAACTCGTCGTCGCGCAGCCGCAGCTCGAGCTGGTTCGTCTCGATCGCCGGCGTCGACGCCGCCTTCGCGACCTCGGCCGGGCCACCGAGCGCCTTGATTGCTTTCCGCGGGTTCTCGACTTTGAGCGGCAGCTCGACGCTCATGACGTGCGGCAGGCGGCCGCTGCTGAGCACGGATTCCATGCGGATTCGCGCTCGTCCTCGGCGTGTTTACGGCCGTGGAGCTATAACCTAGCCCACAGGCTATGCGGGACGGAAACGTACACAACGCCGCCGGCCCGCGTTGCCGGCCCGCGCTTGCAATAATATAAATTATGCAGTTATAAGTACATATTATTAGTGTACGCATTGTGGGCAGCACTGTGTGCAAAGTTAATGCGCATGGTTGGTATGCGTCATTGATGCTGCATTAGTGCAGTATCGAGGTATAGCTGCCTTATCTGCATTAGCGAGCGTTCGTGGGCTGCAACTAACGTGCAGTTGATTTACAATTGTCGAATGTCGCTCGTGCAGCATGAATGCAGTATTGAGACGCAGCTGCATTGGCGATCACTAATACTGGCTTGACAGCTTGAGTATTCACTGGCGAGCATATTGCATTGGTACCCAGCTTGAGTATTCACTGGACGCTTTGGTTCTATTGTAATGATAATAAAAGTAAAAAGTCATGTTAAATAATGATATCTCGGGTTAAACCATGCTGTTAGACTGCCGCGGACGACGGATCCGTTGCCGCCGTCCAACTGTGTAGTAGTACTTCCCCGATTCGAAGTACACTCGCAGTACTCGGTGCCTTGTGCGCCGTCGTTCCTCGAGACGCCGGAAGATCTCGCGCTGTCTAAGAACGGCGACCGGAACGTCGCTGTCTTCGCGCATGCTGCTGTCGTCCGACAGTTCTGGATTCGACTCATCGCTGCCCGGCCTCAAGTTCTGCGCGAAACTAGGCTCCTCTTCATCTGCGGAATCGCTGTCGTCACCGCTCTGCTCAGACTCGTCGTCATCTTCGTCGTCGTCATCGTCTTCCTCATCATCGTTCAATTCGGAGTCCTCTGCACCACTTAAACCTGAATCGTCGTCGTCACTGCTCAGTGAGGGATAACTAACTCCGCGGTGAAGCGCCGGGTTCCAAGGCTGTCTCTCAGCATACTCCTGCATACCAGTCTCAAATAGCAGATCAGCCGCCTGCTGAGCAGTTAGCGGCCTTTCGTGTCGGATCACCGTGTTCCGCTCGAGTCTTTCGCGCCGCGCACGCCGCATCAGTCTCCGCCGCCGATCCGCATGGGTCTCGGGATACCTATCGGCCACGCACCGTATTCCGTGCTTTTGCACTTGTTTACCTCGACGCTCCAGCAGGAACATGCGCTGGGCCTGGCGCTGGGCCTGGCGGCGGCTCTTGCGTTGTCGAATGGCGTGATGCATAGCAACGAGCTTCTCATAGAGCCGGGCAATGAAATTGTCTACGATGCAGTCATCAAGAGTCGGTTCCCGAACCTGAATCTTACTTACTGTTTGGGGCACAATCTGTGGCATGGCCTGTACAGTGCTGCTCCCTGGTGATCCTGACCAGAAATTTGGGAGGCTAAACGTTGGGGCTGGACCCCTTATCACCCCTGACGGCTGGAATGTAGTACCATCATCGTTACCGAAAGCAGCATAACCGTCCGAATCAGACTCGGACTGTGTAGGCATCATTTGGTACATAGGCGGCGTCCCAAATGGCTGCTGGGATACCGTAACATACATTGCACCGGGCTGCGTGTAGATGGTTTGCGCATCATCTCCAATAACGGTTGGGCGCAAGCGAGCCGGTCGAGGGGTAACAAACCGGACCGTTGTCGTAGTGACGTAGCCGAACTCGCCTTCAGTCGGGGGCAGAACCTGGTCCTGAGGAATCGGTTGCAGCAAGAAGTGGTCTCCTCCGGGCTGCTGTGTTTCTTCGTTGTGGGGAATAATAACTGGCCACGGAACCTGCTGCCGTGGCTGCTCCTCTGATTGTGCTGGTTGTTGCGGCTGCGGTTGCGGTTGCAGTGGCTGCTGTAATGGTGGTGGCGCCGGTGGCTCCTGCAGCTCCAGCGGCGCCTCATGGTTCACATTCGAACTTGAAGGCGGAGTATCCTGCACATCTGCGGCTGCCGTAGATATATCGTACGGAGGAACAACAAAGACCTGCTGCGCCGCATTCATTGCAAGAGGGTTCGGCGCATCCGATACACGATTGCGTAGCTCGTCTGCGGAGTTCGTGTCTGAGGACAAGCAGCACGGAGCCGGAGAGCCGAGGCGCGTAGCCTGGCGAGGCTGCGCAGGAGGACCCTGCGACAGAATTGATTGCGAAAACAGGGACAGCACATCCGTTGACGAGTCGAAGTTGAACCGTGGGTGCACGGGCTCCGCATCCACATGACGCAAAGGCTCTGTGTGGTAGTTCAGGTGCAGTTCTCTAAGGAACAGCTCCGAAGGCTGATCCACCGCTTCCTCAGGCGCCTCGAATGGAGAGTCCAGGCGAGGCAACTCCTCATGTCCCGTAAAGGGATTGCGCACAGTGAACGACTCCGGGGTCGGGTAATGCTGTGTGTCGTCATCCGGTGTCAAAGGGCTCAAAGCGCGGAATGCCTGCTCGTTGAAGCTTGCAGCATCATTTGAGGGCTCGGCGGACGCGGCGGTGTGAGGTGTTTCCGTCATATCAACATCACCAACAACGACATTTGAAGCGGGACGACCAGCAACGGGACCATTAGCAGCCGTAGCAGCCGGAGCAGTTGTATCATTCGAAGTCGGATCATTCAAAGCCGGATCATTCGAAGTCGGATCGTTCGAAGCAGTGGTAGCCATAGGAGTAGCAGCATCGGAATCCTCATCGAACGAAAAGAAATCGGTCGAGTCTTCAGTAGAATCGTTCTCCGTACCAGCAGCATACTCCAGGGCACTAACGGACTCGAACTCTGGTTGAAGCTCGGACTCGACGAGAGTCTCGAGCACAGAGTCATCGGCCGATTCACTGGCACGAGCAGTACGGAACGACTCCTGCAGAGCGTCGGCCACAAAAGCCGCCGGCAGTTCCGGGGTTACAGCGGGCTCTACCGCCGCCAGCTCCGTAGGTTCGACGATTCCCAGTTCCGGAACGAGGCGAGTCTCATCTGGAGGACGCGAGCTCGAGGACATGACAAGGTCGTACAACCTCGGGATCTCCCTGAATGCACGGACCAAATCCTCAGACATGTCCTCGTCGCCCAGATCAGGGACGTCGCCATCCTCAGCACCGAGCGCGAGGCAGACTCCGAGGTCGATACCGAAGGTCAAGTAGTCGTTGCCCTCTTCGTAGCGAGCCTCCCCGTTCCGGAGCTGTGGAACTTCACTGTTCGACAGCGGTTCGTTCAGGGCGGCGTCCAAGCTCTCAGGCGGCGTCTCCTCTTGCACGGCATCAATCTGCATCTCAGTAGAGGCAGCGTCAGTGCTCTCAGCATGGGGCGTCCTGTCTTGGACGAGCTGCGGCGGTAAACATACTCCTGCGGGCTGCGTACGCCCACCAGGCCGGCCCGACTCTTCAACGGACTGCTCTTCAAAGGCACGAGTCGAGGCAGCAACACTCGAAGCAGAAACGACGGCCATGTACGGCGGCGTAGGAGAGGACGACTCAGGTGTACCACCCAAATCGTGCGTAGGTGCCTCCGCGGCGCACTCAAATGAGTTTGTACGACGCCGTTGGCGTAGTGGCGGAACTTCCGTCGTGGCCATCCCCGTACCACCACCAACATCATCGGCAAATACCGGTACTGGCGGTGCTGGCGGTGCTGGCGGCGGCGAAAGACTTGGCGAGTCGTATGCAGGCAGTGCTGCATCCACGAGCTCTGAGTCGAGCGAACGCGGGAGCCCAACAGCAGGCGGCAAACTGGACGAGGACGAGGACGAGGACGAGGACGAGTGCTCGAGCGGGCGCTCAAGAACACGCAGGCAGCGAAGTGCATCATCGTCAGCTTCATAACCTGCTTCATTCTCAGCAGGAGGATCACTCAAAGAGTCCGCACCAGGCGCCAACGATTGTGATTGCGACTGTGATTGCGATTGTGATTGCGGCTGCGGCTGCGACTGTGATTGCGACTGCGACTGCGAGCGCGGCTCTTCAACATCGGAGTCCTGCTCAATGGCAAGCCCGTATTCAAACATTTCAAGTAATTGTTGCAGCGAACAGCGGTGGAGGTCTGGAGGTAGCGAGAACACGAGGTTCGAAATCGGTTCTGGTTCGGAATGTCTAGTGCCGAGTCTAAGTAATGCGCGGATTGTGTCGTGCATATTTGCGGGTGGATGCGTCGGTTGCGTTGACATGTGAGACATTTGAATCTGAAACAATTTGACGCGGGCTACGGCGACGGGGGGAGCAGCAGCAGCAGCAGCAGGAGCTGGGAAAAACAAAGAAAAAAAATTGGGGGGAATTTGGATTTGCACGCGGCAGGACCTAAAAGGGGGCTAGAATTCAACTATTTATAAGGTTGCGCGGCGGGCGGCGGATATACGTTAGGGGACTTAAAACGGGCAGCGCTTGGCTGCAGCGGCAACAAATACAACTAATTTAGAGGCAGACTGCCCACCCCCAGACCCGCGATTCTTTGCTTATGCATGCCCGGGGCAGATGAATATCTCGCTGGGGCTAGGGGAGCGGAGGTATGCCGAGGGCCCAAGGGTTCAGGATAGAGGGAGGGAGGGTTCAATCCGGACTTGCGTGCTTCGCAGCGGTGCGGGGACGCCCCCAACCGGCCGCAGCCGTGCGCTACTTCGGCGAGAAAGCAGGCCGAAACAGTGCCGCGCCACCTAAACCGCAGCATTAGCCGCTGCAGTGGCGGCGGCGGCGGGCGCGGCGGCGTGGAGTGCGGCCTCAAACCGGAGAGGCCACGAGCCTGCAAGCCGGGCAGTATTATCAAGGGTAGGGCACGCGCAGGGCATGCGTGCCCTATTCGTGATAAGTTCGTGCATCTACGGCGGTTGACGAGCATGGGGTTGTGTGCTGCGCGCATATTTGGGCAACAACAGCCGGAGGCGGCACGGCCATTAAGCGCCAAACAAAAACAAGGACGGTTCCGCCCCGCGCCGCCGTGGGAAAAGAAAAAGCGGCTGTGACAGGGGGGGCTGCGCGCGCCCGCGCCGAGACAGCGCCGTGACATGGGGGTGAAACTCATGGCGGCGCCACGCACGGCACGCGCCCCCGAGGCGCCCCGCACTCAATCATCCACGGAAAGGCGCTTGCCCGGCGTGGTTGCAGAGGCATTGCCCTTTTCCCGCGCCTCGGTGGCCTCAGTTTCGATGCCGGCAGCCTCGACGGGACCCATGGGGGACTCACCAATGACGTGACCGGACGCAGCCGCGGCTGCGGCTGCTGCTGACAGCTCGTCGTCGGGTTCGGGCTCGCCGCTCTTAACCTTGACCCAGGCGACGTCGAGCTCGTACGGCCCGTATTGGCCGTCGACAAGCCCAATGCCGACGCTGCGGATGTGCTCCGTGTCGAGGCGCTGCTGGTGCTGGATGACGCCGCCGTTTGTCAGAATGAAATTCGCAAACGACACATTCACCGTCTCCCACTCGCCGGGCGTCTTCAGAAACAGCCGGTGCTGGTACAGATCCGTAGGGTAAGGCGTGTCGGCCTGGATGTTGATGAAGTATTTCCGGTGGTCGCCGCGCACGCGCAGCGCCAGCTGGCTGAAGGTGGACCAGTCGTGGAACTCGGAGCCGCCGAACCCAAATAGCGGCGGCGTGAGGTCCTTTGTGCGGAACATGGCGTAGCCGAGCCGAATCACGTCCGGCCGGTCCTCGGGCAGGTCGAGGCTGATGTCGCCCTTGAACCGCGCAAACGGGTGCTGTGTATTTGCGTCGTGCAGATCCAGGCTCACGGTGCTGAACCCGCCAAGGTCCTCGTCGCTGCGCGTAATCAGGCTCTGCAGCCCGAGCTCGGGCTGCTTGAAGTTCACGACGAATTTCTCCGTCAGCCGCGGCGCCAGATTCGGCCGCAGAAACCGCTTAAACATCCTGGGGCTGGGCTCGGCTGCGCGCTTAGACCGGAATGCTCCTGCTCTTCCGACTGCTGCTGGCTCTGCTGCTGCTGCTGCTTAATTGCTAGGCCGCTCAGCAAACCGGCAGTCACGTGGAATCGATCTCATGTCGCCGTCGTCGTCGTCAGAAACGGGGCTAGGATTAGGGTTGATGGTGGTTATGGTTATGGCCATGGCCATGGCGAGAGCATGCAAGGGCAGGGGTTCTGCGCTGCCGAGACGCACAGGGTGGATCCGCAGTTCAGTTGTAGCGCATGCGCGAACGTGGGCCGATTCAGACATTGTGTGCCCCGCAAATGTATACTGGCCGAAATAACAGGTGTATACAGCCCAAAAGTTTGTAGATTTCGCTTTAGAATTACTCGTTTAGCACACACATTAAACGGCGCGACCGTTCACCCGCAGATCATGACAGTTCTTATCTTTGAGATTGCGGACACAAACAGCAACGATACTATTTTATGAAGCCGTAAGATCACTTTAAGAACCATTTACGTTTGCTCGAAAATCCTGTACAAAACAGGTAGTAGTTTAAATGTAGGACATAACAAATGCCAAGATGCTTAATGCCAGGCTGTGATCTTCAGACTCGGAGGCTACGCCACTAAACTAAAAACTCGAGATCGAACCGAACGCCCCTTCGAAAAACTTCTGTTTTAAAGCCTAAATAAATGCGCTACACAGCCCGCTACACAGCCCACTTCGTATTATTCCATTTGAGCCCCGGATCGAGCCGTAAAAAAAGTCTTATACACAGCCGTAAAGCACCACAATAGAGATCGCGAAGCCGCCATATGCTGCCTCAAGGCTGCCGTAGGGGTCGTTGATTATTCCCTTACATGGATCAACGTTCTTTGGCCCCCTAAAGTTGCCTTCTTGAGCCGGCGTCGCACACGAAAGTTCCCTGTTTGGGCAAGCCACGCCCGCACCCGCGGTATATGGTCCGATTCCAAGAAATCGGGATGCAGAGCCAGCCTTTCTTGATTCCAAACTGCCGCGTCGTGCGCAATGCAAACTAACGACCCATGGCAGGTCCCGAACTCGCCAGACTCGAAGCCCGAGGGTGTTTATGATATCGAGGCCCAGGCTCCCGGCCACCGCAACGAAAGCCCCCAGCCTCCCGAGGGATCGTTGGTCGTGCCGACATGGAAGGATACTATCTGGATAGCCATATTTATGATTGTGATCTCGGGCTTTGTGGTGATTGCCGGCATCGACTTGGCCGACTACTCGAAAACGCAGTGCTTCCGTAACCATTTCGGCGACCCGCGAGCGGTGTTTTTCGACCCGCAAATCCTCGCCGTTTTCGGCGGCTGCATCCTGGCAGCGCTCGTCATTTCGGCCGTGTACTACAGCATTGCCGCCGTGTTCACGAGAAAGTTCATTGTTGTGTCCATGTTCTTGCAGATGCTGGTGTCTCTGAGCTGCGCCATATTCTATTTGGCGCAGCACCGCTGGCTAACTGGCGCGTTTAACGTCGTGTGGGCCGGTTGCAGTGCACTGTTGTACTGGTTTTTGCAGGCCCACATCAAGAGCGCGACGGTGCAGCTGCAGATCGTGATGAAGATCGCCGAGAAGAACCCAACCATATTAGTAGTGAGTGTTTTAGGCGCGCTGTTTTCGGCTGCGTGGTGCGTGCTCGTAACGACAGTGACGCTAGCCGGCTTTGCCAAGGCAGTCACGGCCGACTGTTCTGTTCGCGGCAAGCTCCGTCCCGATTCAGAGTTCTTGGGCCTGCTCATCTACCTGGCTGTGGCCAACTACATGATGTCAGAGACGATAAAAGCCGTTGTACGCATGGCGATCTGCTCGAGCTACGGAACATGGTTCTACGGGCTCGTGCAGTCGAACACGAACCGGAACGGCAGCGAGGAAATCCAAGTCATCGATCCGGACGAAGTGAGCATGGCGCGCATCACTTGGAGCGGCGTCGGCAACGCGCTCACGTACTCTTTAGGATCGCTGTGCTTTGCCGGGTTCTGGCTGGCGGTGGCCAAGGTCCTGGCCCAAGTGCTGGCCGTCGTATCGCAGCTTGTGCTGGCGCGGTCGGCCGAGGGCGAGGCCGGCGACGTATCGGTGATCATTATTGCTTGGATGTTCAGTAATTGCATCTCGCTCGTGGACTCGGCGCTGGCGCACTTCACGAACTACGTGATCATCCATATCGGCGTGTATAACCAGTCGTACTTACAAGGGGCCCAAAGCACCATCACGATGATCAAAACCGAGGGAATGCAAGCGCTCGTAAACGACTGTTTGGCCGGCGGCACGCTCACGTTTGGGTCGTGGTGCGTAGGTACGCTGGCGGCCCTGTTATGTTACTGCTACATGCGGTGGCTTGTGCCGTACCCGATCGAGGGCGTGTACTTTGTGACGTCGTACGTGACGATTATTGGCGTGCAGATCTCGAGCGTGTTCACAACCGGCATTTCGAGCGGCGTGCAGACGCTATTTGTAGCCAGCGCGAACGACCCGCACTTGTTGCAGTACTGGCACCCGAGCGTTTACGAGGAGATGCGACGCAGTCGCACGGAAACATAACTCGTAACAACCACGAATACAGCAGCGAATACAGCAGCTAATCTAGTGCTGAACAAAACCATGAGGCCTGCATAACTTATACCAGGCGAACCCGAGCACGACGTCACGAAATCAGTAATCTTTACGAAGGCATCATCATACACACGCCGAGCACAGCATAATAAATACAAATAAACATGATATTACACCACAAAAGAGCGTGGCAGTTAACACAAATACTACTCGAATTTAGCCAAAGCATGATTGTCGTGTGACCCAAACCAGCAACAACAACAGTATGCATAGTGATTATACGTCCATTAAATCTACTCAACAAAAGGTCTATTAGAATGTACACATTAAGGCGATGCCATGCTAGGGCGTCATGTAGCGGTGCCATGTTAGGGCGTCATGTCGCCGAGATTTCGAGCGAGACGGGGTTCTTTTCGAAGCGCACGCTCTTGCGGCGCTCCCGCTTCATTAGAGGATCGCTGTCCTCGGTAGGCGACTGCGGGGGCGAGTTCGAGTTCGGGTTCTTGAGCGCGGACTTCGGCGGATTAAGCTTGAGCTCGATGTCGCGCTTACATCGGGCGCAGGCGCATATGAAGCCCCAGTTGATGCGGAGCGTGCTTTGGCGCTCGTCGACCTTCAGCGCCGGGTTCACGTAGGTGGTTGTGAGTTCCTGGCCCGGGGCGATGTCCGTGGCCGCGACAACTTCGATGCCGTCGGCCCGGTTTTTGAAGTTCACCTTCACGTTCGGCTCACAGTTATGGTTCAGGTTCGAGTGGACCTCGAAGATGCAGCCCTGTAAATTGTTGATGTTCACCATGCCGATGCCCTCGATGTACTCGTCGTACGAGAGCTGGTAAACGGGCTTCACGGCCTCGGCCAGCAGCTCGTGGCCGCGGCGCCACATCTGTTCGTGGTGCTCGAACTCGAGCGTGTTTGGCTCTGACACGGCCTGCTGGCGGAAGTCCTGGCGCACGCGCGCCATGCCGGCCATGGCCCGCGCATAGGGAGACTGCGCGCCCTGTTTCAGGCGGTAGAGCAGGGCCATAGCGAACAGGTAGCCGGCCTGCCAGTTCTGCTCGAGGCAGAAGTGCTCGTAAGCCTTCCAGCGCTGCGTGGACACGCGCGGACGGAACGAGCGCTGTACACTGTGATACATATCGGCGTGGGCGATGTCGAGGCGCTTGCAGTTGTTCGAGCACCAGTTTGCCGTGCAGTTAATGCACTTCACGCCCGAGAGCGGCAGCAGCTCGCCGTCAGCACCGGTGCGCAGCGTCTGGGCGCAGAACGCGCAGCAGCGGCCCGTGCGCATGAGCCGCAGCATCTCGACGCGGGCCGCCTGCACGAGCGGCTGCTCGTCCCAGATGCGCTCGCCGCGGCGGAACGCCTTTGTCGCGAACAGGCCCTTGCCGCGCGCCTTCGTCTGCTGCATGCGCACGCCGGCCGGGAAGCGCAGCTGCGCCACGGGCTCGGAGTGGGTTTCGCGCACAAACGTGAACTGCTGGCGCACGGGCTGCAGATTGAACTCCTTCAGCGCCGCCTTCATGCGCTTCTCCGACAGGACCCAGCCGGCGCGCTCGTGTTTGACGCGCGCCAGCAGCTTGGCGTAGCTCAGCGCCTCGGCCGCGGGGTCGGCCTTCCAGATCTGCACAATCGCCGCCACAATCTCGCGCGGGCCGGGACTGTACTCGGGTGCTACCTCGGGTGCTGCCTCGGGCACCGTCTCGGGCACTGCCTTGGCCGCAGCCTCGTGCGCGGTACCCGTCGCCTCGTGCGCAGCACCGGGACCAACACCGGGTCCATCAGGCATCGCATTGCGCGCAGGATCGGCCACTACATCGGGCACAGCGTCGGGCATTCGCGGTGCGTGCTGAGGCCGCAATCGCAAATTAATTTTTGTGGTCCCCGCTGACTGTTAATCGCGATCTGCGTCCCACCCCCGCTAATCTAAGCTCCAAACCCACTACTACTACTACTCCACACCGTAAACGGGCAGCTTTTTGGCGCAAAAAATGGCGGCTGCGGCGACGCGGACGAGGCGCGCGAGGTGGCCGGCGGTTGCGGTGCTCGGGTCGGCGGCCGCGGCGTACGCGGCGGCCGCCTACGGCGCCGGCACGCTGAGCTACGCGCCGCTGCGCTCGAGCGAGTGGGTGCAGCGGCGCATGGCGCAGACGCCGCGCGTGGCCGAGCTCGCCGCCGACGCAAACTTCGGGCCCATCGACGGCCTGCGCCTGGCCGCGCCGCTGGCCAGCCCCGAGCGCGACGGCGCCATCAGCACCGCCATGCTCAGCTTCAGGGACCGCCGCGACCCGCGCCACACCGTCACCTTCGTGCACTGCGGGCCGTTCACTTGCGGGTTCCCGTTCCTCGTGCACGGCGGCGTCCTCGGCACGCTGCTCTACCAGTCCGTGCACTTGGCGCGGCAGGTCCCGGCCGACCAGCATATGGGCGGGAACCTTAGCATTAAGTACCGCCGGCCAACCCTCATTGACCAGGTGCTGTGCATCGAGACGCAGCCAGAGGGTGCGGGGCTGCGGAGCAAGATCATATCCACGCGCTCTGGCCACACCCTTGTAGAGGGGGTCTACGTTGATCCGCGCTAAAACGCAAAAAAATAGCACAATCATTGTATTTAAGTGCAAAAGAGCACACTGTGAAGTGCACAAAAGAGCACCAATTAGTTGGGGCCAATTACATAGACCATTGTTCGCATTACTAGAGCGTTCAATTACACTAATTCTAAACTTGTAGATCAGAGCACCACCGAAATACACCAGAAACCAAGTATTGTTGCAGTTTTGCACCAAAACACTTCATTATTCAGGTAACAGAACACCCTGTGCGTCTATCACCATCGTGCAACACTTCAGTACTTAGAAACCAGAAGGGCTCTGTGGTTCACACCGCAACAGCCCAGCTCAGTTCGCTCGCACGAGCTCCAAAAGCGGCAGCAAAACTGCATTAACTACACTAAACTACGGTCTACGTAATGTTCATAATGGGGCGGTTTGTATGCGCGGTTTGTATGCGCGGCCTCACCGCGGCGCAATGTTCCGCTCCGCGTACGCAAGCACAAACAGCTTCATCTCGCGCCCGATCCCGCGGAACCGCCGCGACGACATGTGCTGGAACACGCGCTGCGCAAACTGCATCGTCTCCTCGTCGCTCACCGTCCCGGGCGGCAGCGTCGACAGCACCTCCTGCAGCCACGCAATCGACGTCACCGGCGCCGTGCGGAACGCAAAGTCCACAAGGTGCTCGGCCATGAGCTCGAACCCGGGATCATCCTTGATCAAAAACCAGTAGAACAGCGCGTGCACAAGCCGGTACCCATGCTTCTCAATGCTGGCGCGGATCTGCTCGGGAATCTGGCCCTCGTGCGGCTCCAGCTGCGCAGACTCCGCTACGTACCCAGCAACGTCGTCGTACATGTGGCTCACTGCCTTCAGCGCCTCCGTGTCCCAGCTCAGGTTCAGCACCTGGATGCTCAGCTCCACTGACGCATCAAACATGCTCGTGAAAAACGGCACGGGGTAATATATAACTAGGTCGCACAAAAAGTGGAACCCGTGGTGAATCGCGTCCGAAATCACCGTCCGCTGCTCGACAATGCCGCCCTCTTCCTTCAGCAGCGTCACTGTCTCGTCTGTAAACAGGGCCTTCGCCATCGAGTCGGCAAACGCCCACACATCGGCCAGCAGCGGCCGCGAGTCAACGCCCTCGCCAAACTCTTGCCGCTCGTTAAAGCTCTGCACAATGGCGCTGCTCAACTCGAATAGTACGGGCGACGTCATGGACTGCGCGCTGCTCACTGCCGCCACGGCCTCGAGCAGAAGCCGCAGATCTCCAGCCAGGGCCAGGCCCGCATTGAACACGGCATGGATATAGTACCGCGCAATACTCTCCGTGAGCGGGCTGCTCTTTGCGCCGAGCTTCGCCAGCATATGTGTGAGCAGCTCGTGGTGCTTGCGGATCTCGGCCACGAGCGGGTGGCTCGCCACGTCGCCCTCGGCTATGTTCACCATGGCAATTAGGCTGCCCAGCGCCTGGATATCAACCGCCACTTGCTTCTCCGTCTCGGCCTCGATCGCCGCGCTGCTGCTGCTGCTGTTGTTGTTGTTGTTGTTATTGTTGTTGCTGTTGCGCGACGCTTCGACGCGGTACAGCTCCTCGGCCCGCGTCATGATGGGGTTGAACACGGACTCGAGCATGGGCGCCATCTTGTCCTGCGGAAGCTGGTCCATGATTGCGCCCAACCCGTCGCTATATTTGCACATGGACTCGAGGTCCGCCTGTCCTGACAGGCTATTAAAGAACTCGATGAGCTGCGGCAGGAACGACACCATTCCGGCCGCGCCGTCCGTGCTCAAATACAAAAATGCATGCGCGGCCGCGCGCCGCACCTCGGGATAGGGCGAGTACACGGCGCTGATAATGTACTGCAGCTCGAACTCGAGGTACTGCGGATGGCCGGCCGTCCACTGCGAGTAGCGGCCCAGCACCATGAGCGCCGCGTGCTGCACGGACTGCTCCGTCGCGTGCGGCAGGTGCGCGAACAGGTCGTATATTTTGGGCATCCAGGTGTTCTCGCCCATGGGGATTGTGCGCGCAATCGCGCGGATCGAGAACAGCACCGCCTCGACCGGCTGCCAGCGCGGCGTGTTCTGCTCGGCAAGCTTGTAGAGCTGGTTGTGGCACCACTCCAGCGCCTTCGTGTGGCCAGCAATGGAGCTGCAGATCTTGAGAAGGTCGCCGATATCGTAGCGGAAGTCGCGGAACGTCTCCTCCTCCTCGAGGTTCCCATTAAACGAGTCGGGGAACTCGAGCAGCCGCGTGAATGCGGCAAATAGCTGCAAAAAAGTATCAATAAACGGCTCTCGCGGCAACGGGTTGCGCGGCAGGGACGCACCGGGTAATGGCTCGCCGAGCATTGTGCGGATGCGGTCGAAAAACGTGAAGGTGAACTCGACGACTTCGAGGTCCATATGCGAAACAAGCAAGCACTGCGTGAGCGCATGCAAGAGGGGCATAAAATGCTGCGGGTCGCGGCTAATGAGCGTGTGCCAGCACGACGCGGCCTCGCTAAACAGCCTTGTGAAGTCGCTGTGCAGGTCGTCGTCGTCCTCGTATTGCGGGCTGTAAATGGGCGGTAGGGCCATGAGTTTGGGGTAAATGATTTTGATCGCGGCCTGCACGACCGGCTCATGCACGTCGGTCGTTTCGTCGAGCACGACGCAGATGCAGTCGACGGCGGCGCTGCGCGACTCCTCGACGCTCAACGAGTCGAACATCCACGTCAGGAACGGCGACTCGACGATCTCGGCGAGCTCGACCTCGCTGAGCCAGGGCTTCACCGCCTCGAAAAACAGCGTTTGCGTAGTCGACGATGCGACCATGATCTCGGCGCGCGAGAGCATGAAGTTCAGAACGAGCGGCGCGCTGTGCTGCACGAGCGTTGTTGAGCGCTGCAGGCGCAAGGCCGGGTCAACTAACGACGCGCGGTTGGCGCTGAACTCTTCGGGCAGAACCTTGAGGAACTCGAACAACAGCGGGACCATTTCGCGGCTGTCGAACCGGGCCATGAGCTCCTCAATGGGCTGCTCCCACTCGGCGGCCTGCATGGCAAACGCCGCCAGCGCAATGCAGAGCTGCACACCAACCACGGACAGCAGCTGGGCGTTTTTCTCGAGCAGCACCAGGACCTGGTCCTTGAGGCGCAGGCGGGCGTCGTGCGGGACCTGGTGCAGGTCGTAGGCGATTTTGTTGCGCAAGGTCTGGGCGCAGAAGATTTTGAGGGCGCGCGAGTAGTCGTCCTTCTCGAGAATCTCGTTCACGACGTCCCAGGCGGCGCTGCTGCGCTGGAACTCCTGGAGCCAGGTGTTGTACTCCTGGCGGCGGCTGGCGTCGCTCTGCAGCCCGTCCAGCGCGGTCACAAGCGTATCCACCGACATTTTTTTGTTGCGCACTCTGCGGGCTTTTCGGGGTCTACGCGGAGCTGCCTGTGCACGAAAAGCCGCGTGCAAACAGCCTCAAAACTTGGGCAGCGCTGAAGATTGTGTACAACAAGGCCACATTCGGGGTTCGGGCACGGGCAAGGGTGCATACCCGCAGGCGTGAAACTATTCGCCGCGGCATCGTCCGTATACTGGGCATTAAGGAGCCCATCTTTTATTGTTGTGGCGCGCAAGTGTGTGCAACTGCAATTATTAGCGGCGGCCTTTTTGCGGGATTTTTGGTTTGGTTTGGTTGTGGTGATGTGCGTTTCGGTAGACAGTTCGTCGTGGGTGGGTGGAGCATGCAAGCACGTTAAAGCGGTAAGTCCCGAACAATTCCGCCTTCACTAGTTTGTATCTGCAATGTACTCTCGGGATTATGATTTGTAGAGCCCAAATTTAGTTATGTAGAATTATAGTCCGTTTCAGCTCAACAGCGTTCGTGTGGAAGGTGCAGTCTAAACTGCTGGAGCAAGTGCACTGAACAAGCTAGAGAGTAGAGAACATTAGTGTGTGGCATGTGCACGTAGTTCGAAAGTACAAAGCATTTATTACCTTGATTAGCTTGTTGACTATGGAGGATCGAGTTTGTGTTCAGTCCGTATAGAATGTGGGGTAAGCCTGTGATTGATATTGTCGACTTGTGAGGAAGAGCAGCTCATCGGCAGCACCCGTCGGCACCACTAGCTAAGAGCACTAGCTAATAGCACGAGCTGTACGTCCCGCTCACGTCCAGTTGTTATTTAGACGATAAGTCAAAAGTCTCATAGTAGCAGTGCCACGGACGGTACAAGCAGGCTTTCTATAGAGTATCACTATGTTAATCATACGAACTACGCGACCGAAACGCTGATACGCAGCTGTCAAGCACTCTGATTTACGATCCTGATCGACTGCCTGCACTGGTCTTAGTGTGTCAGTCTGCACGAACGACGCGTCACAGATCTACTCACTCTCCTCGATCAATGTTAAGTTGACCCCCCGGAATCAGCTCCAACCAGCGCTATTTCATTCCAACACAAAGGACGTCCACTCATCACATCCCAAATCGAAGTACACGACCGGAACGGAGGTTGTACACCCGTTAGTTAACCGCCAACCCCTCCACATTCTTTTCAACCAAGCAGGTTCTTCTTTTCAAGGCATGAAGTCGTTTTTTTTACGGTTTAATCTTGTGCACTAGAAGCAGTTCAGATAAATTAATATATGCGGCAAAGCGGATAAGGTTCCTTTTACACGAGTCGAAGCAAAACACCAGCCGGCATTTTACTCCTCATCAGCGGCCTCCTCACCGCCGGCCTCGGCGGCGCGCTTCGCGTTGCGGCGCGCAACACGGCCCGGGCGGCCACCGCCGAAGGGCGAGCTGGGGGCGAAGTCGATGTGCTTCTGCGAGTCAAGGCGCACGAGGAAGCTCGGCACGTTCACGATCTGCTTGCCGACGGCGATGTGGCGCTGCGTGATGAGCACACGCGCGTGGTGGATGGAGCGGGCGAGGCCGAGCTTGAAGACCTGGGTCTGGAGACGGCGCTCGAGGAAGTCCTCGAAGGACAGGGCCAGGACGTAATCCAGCTTCATCTTGTCCTCGGTGAGCACGCCCGCGCGCACAAGCTTGCGGATGAGCGCGTTGCCCTCGAACAGACGCTTGGGGTCCTTCTCGTCACGCGTGAGCAGATCACGCGCGGCACGGCGGATCTTGGACAGCTGCAGACCGATGCGGTACAGCTCGCGCTTGTTGCGCAGACCGTACTCGCCGCAGAGCTTCAGCTCGGCGTCGAGACGGCTGGCCTCGAAAGGACGCTTCGGCGTCGAGTACGTCTTAGAGTGCGACCGGGAAACCGAGGGCATTGTTGTTCAACAGTCCAAGTCTTCTGGCTTCTAACAAACACGAGTCGGCAAGCGTTTCCAGCCCTTGGGAGGTTCTGACGTGAGCGAGTGACTTTTCAGAACCTGAGTCGGCCGGCCGCGCGATGCGGCCACGAGCGGGGAGAAATCATGCTGGCTCGTGCCCGCAGCCCTGGTGCCCTACGTGAGGTAAGCAAAGATGAGCGCAGACGGCGCAGACTGGCAAGCATAGCGTGCAGGGGCCGATGGCCACGGCGGCGCTGCGTGGCAGGCCGGCCTAAGTACAAACCCCAAATTGTTCGCCAATTTAATTGCTAACTAGTTGGGCGAACACTGTACCCGAGCACCATTGTGCACACCTATGCGCACACCCCACACACCCCCACACATCCTCCTCACCATGCTTAGGGCTCAGGGCCTCGACCCCGTGACCGCCCGCACCCCAAGCTCCCAGCGCTCGCCAGCCCAGGCCCTGCCGCCGGCCGGGGCAGGGTCCGGCCGCCGTCATCAGCAGTTTGGTGATTAATTTCACAGCTAGAATTGCATTGTTGAACAATGGGTAAGAGTCGTGGACTTCGCAGTGGAACTCGTTATGCGTTCTCGCGCGACTTCAAGAAGCACGGTGTGATTCCGCTGTCGACCTACCTCAAGGTCTTCAAGGTCGGCGACATTGTTGACGTTGTTGCAAACTCCGCCGCGCCCAGCCTGCCCCACAAGTGGTACCACGGCAAGACCGGCGTTGTTTTCAACGTCACGAAGAGCGCTGTTGGCGTCATCATCCACAAGCCCGTCGGCAACCGCTACATCGAGAAGCGCATTGCCGTGCGCGTTGAGCACGTCCGCCACTCGAAGTGCCGTCTCGACTTCATCAACCGCGTCAAGGAGACCGCGGTCAAGAAGATCGAGGCCCGCGAGAAGGGTATCCGCGTCCCGCTGAAGCGCATCCCCGCCCAGCCCCGCGCTGCTCTGCAGATCAGCCTCAAGGACACGCCGGAGACGATTGCGCCCATTCCTTACGAGACGTATATCTAATTTGTTTATTCTGTTATTTACAGCGCTAAAAAGCATTGCTTAAATGAGACTGTTACGTGGTTGCAAGTTGCAGCGCATTCAAAGTTGGACGAAGGTTGGATGAAAGTTGACGAAAGTTGGACGAGCCGTGCTGCGTTGTGCATTAATTAAATAGAAGGTACAGGATTGCAGTACAGGATTGTAGTACAAGATTGTCGTACAGAATTGTAGTACAGGATTGCAGTACAGGATTGCAGTGCAGTGCCGCTTGGCACTAAGGCTTTGTTGCTTGCGTAGACTGCCTATTCAATCACCGAGATTGGGCTACAAATACTGCGCTTCACGGCACACCACGGCACATAAACACTTTCAAATCTAATAAAATTACAAGAACATATCAGCGCAGGACTGCGCGGTGCTGTTTCCGAGAACACGCCGCATTGTGGTGCGCCCTACCAACCTCGAACCACCGAATTGCACTACAAAAGCTGCATAACTAAAGCTGAAGCGCCCGTTAAAGTTTCAAATAAATCAACACTACTGAACACTACAGAACTACAAAATTGTAAGACTACGCGAGCATTCACAGCACGCATGGTACGACCGCCCTTCAGTGCGCACCGCCGAAAACGCGCAACCACGCAAGCCGCACAAACTCGCAGTTTATTTTTCATACTTCGCTAAATCACCGCGCACATCATTTTAAGCCCCGATGCGGCCCGCTGCGCGCGGCTGGGCGCGGCTGCGCCGCCTTCCCTTCGCGGACCCAAAAAATCAACCGCCAAGCCAACCCTTAACTGAGAAATTCGCAGGCCGTTAATTTCCAGTCCGCAAATGCGAGAAGGGCCCCCCGTCCGTGAGGTCCTCGAGAGCGACGAGGGCGCCGCCGAGCAGGCCATTGAGAGCGCCGTGCCGCCGGCCCGCCACTTCAAGGTCGAGAAGGCGCCCGTGAACCCGTGGGTCCACTTTTTTGCCGGCGGCGCCGCGGGCATGGTCGGCGCCATTCTCACGAGCCCGCTCGACGTCGTGAAGACGCGCTTGCAGTCCGACTACCACAAAGCGCTCAGCCCCAATGCCAAGAAGGGCGGCTTTTTGATCCAGCGCGGCGCGCGCCACGTTGTCGACACCTTCGACATTGTGGCAACCGTTTACCGCACGGAGGGCTTGCGCGCGCTGTACCGCGGCCTCGGGCCGAACCTGGCCGGCGTCGTGCCGGCGCGCTCCGTGAATTTCTTTACATACGGCCTCGTCAAGGACTTCTTGGCGCCGCGGCTCAACGACCCGGAGAAAACAAAGCCCCATACCCACTTGCTGGCCGGAATTGCCGCCGGTATGGTCACGTCGACGGTGACGAACCCGATCTGGCTCGTGAAGACGCGGCTGCAGCTCGACAAGGCGCGCAGCGAGTCCTCGGGCGGCCAGGCCCACCGCATGTACCGGAACAGCTGGGACTGTTTCCAGAAGATCGTGCGCACGGAGGGCTTCTTTGCGCTGTACCGCGGTCTCACCGCGTCGTTCTTAGGCTCGTCCGAGAGCTCGATGCAGTGGGTTCTGTACGAGCAGATGCGCACATTCATACGGCGGCGCCAGGAGAGCCGCATCGACCGCGGACACCTGCCGACGCCGTACCAAAAGTTCATGGACTGGTTTGCCACGAGCGGCGCCGCCGGCGCGGCAAAGTTCGCCGCGTCGCTCATCACGTACCCGCACGAGGTCGTGCGCACGCGCCTGCGCCAGGCGCCGCAGGAGAACGGCAAGCCCAAGTACACGGGCCTCATCCAGTGCTTCCGCCGCGTCGTCCAGGAAGAGGGCTTTGCATCGCTCTACGGCGGCCTCACGCCGCACCTGCTCCGCACCGTGCCGAACAGCATCATCATGTTCGGCACTTGGGACCTAATTGTGCGGCTCGTGGCCAGCAGCAGCTCCCGAATCGTGCCTCTTGAGTGAGCCCTCCTCCCCCCGCTCCCTCCAGGAACTCTGCGAGGCCACTCAGCTCTTTGTACATAGATCGTCATCGCCATCGCCGTCGCCATCATCGCTGTTTGGTTGTTTGGTTGTCCGGTGTCGGTGTCGGTGCCGTCCTCATCATCATCATACATTTGCTCTGTATTTCTATTTATGCTGCGCTTGGCGTCCTCCTAATTGTGTTCTTACTGAGTAAAAACAGCGAAATGCGTATGCGTATGCTTGCATGTTTGTAAAATGCGAACCAATTCACGCTAAAAACGTTGCCGCGCACTGCGCTCAACTTCTTTTTAGTTGCTTTTGTTTTGACATGTATGCACATGAGATTGCTCAATCAAGCTTGAGGCTCCGTCGCTTGCGGCCCTTGCGCGGCGAGCCGCTCAGCGGCCGCAGCCGTTTGTTGACGCTGATTTCATCGTGCCTAATTGGCGACGACGCCTCTTTTGGAGAGTCGAGGTGGATATCGGGCGGCGGCGGCGTGCGCATTCCGCTCGGCTCGTCCTCGGACGGCGGCAGCACGAAGTTGAACCGGTCCAGATTTAGTGCAGCAATGCCGACGTCGAACGACGGCGTCTGCTCTACCGGTTTATACTTGTTTTGCGTAGTGACAAGCGAGCTGTAGCTGTCTCTGATTAGCGCACTGAATTCCGCGGCCTTGAGCCGGCCCTCAAGCATACTGACCAGCACTTTGGACATCGGGTTCTCGATGTGTACATCCCTCAGTGCTGAAACCGTGATCTGCGGGCGCAAACACACTTCAGTTAGCCGCGGTACGGCCGAGAAGTCCGCGAACTCGGTGTATAGTGCACGCTGGAATGGAGTTGGGTCCAGCTGGACTGCGTTCCCCGTCATAAGCTGCGTCGATGCCGCGTTCAGAAGCTGCCACTCGCAGTATAGCCACATGTGCGGCGTAGCCCGCACCTGCTGCTCGAGCGCCTTGCACAGCGCATTGCAGCTGCGGTAGTCGCCCTCATTATAGAAGAGGCGCGCCTCTAAAACGCCGGCCTCAAGCACTAAGTTCGCGTACCCGAGCTTCTTAGCCTCGCGCAGGCACTCGCCGATCCAGCGGCGGGCCTCAATGGCGTTCAGCGCGTCGCGCGACTGCACGAGCGCGCGCGCGCCGCTCAGCCGGAAGCTCAGTGATTGGTAGCCGTGCTGCTGCTCGTCCTCGGGCAGGTCCTGCACACACTCGTTCGCATACACGAACGCGGCGTAGTGCTCGCCAGTGTAGGTCATGAGCCGCAAACGCAGTGCGTGGCGCGCGCGCATCTGGAATTTGTTCAGCGTAATGTCCTCGAGCTCGTCAAGCAGGTTCCGTGCCGCATCGTAGTTGTGCGCTCTAAGGTACAGGCCCGCAAACAACAAAACACGCGTAACCAGGACACCTTCGTCGAAGCGCTGCGGGCTCGTAGCCTCAGCCAACACCTCAACGCCCTGCACAAGGTCGTCGAACTCGAAGCCGTGGCAGAACGCAAGCTCACTTAGTAGATGCGACTTCAGCGACGGCGCACTGCACTGCACCGTCTCGGCCCGGGCCTGTGCCGTATGACTTAGTGCCGCATGCTTACGACCGAGCCGAAACCACATTATGGCCAGCAACAAATGGAATGTGCAGTTCCTAACGCCGGCGTTCGAGGCCTGCCAATGAGCTGGAAACAGCTCGATCATGTATTTTGCCGTGGCAGTCCAAGTATCGGCGCTAGCACCGGAGTCGAGAGCGGCGCCAAGATCAATGCTCGCGACCTCGGCCCTTTCCGCTGGCGTAGCTGCCGTTTGCCGTAAATAGTCCTGGATCTGGCTGAGGCGCAGATCGAGCTCAGGCGGCGTTTTGGCCGAGCGGTTATGGAATGCGAGTGCACGGTGCAGCCAGCTGACCATGCCGCGCGTTTCGGCCATGGTCTCGGCCGGCGGCGGGCGCGCCGACGGTGCGTCCTTGCTTTCGACAATCAAGCGGCGGCGCTCGCTGGCGAATGCCTGGCTCTGCGCCTCGAGCGCGGCATCGACGTGCCCGAACGACTCGTAAATCATAGCCAGCTCCTGTGTTTGGGCACGCTGCGCATTCGGCACACCGGGCAGCGCCTCGCGCCCGCGCAGATCGAGCGCGCGATAGAAACTATCGAGCGTGGCCTCGACATCGCGGTCCTCCAACCGCCATAACGGGCCGTCATCATGCAATGCGGCTGCGGCCGCGTCTGCACGAGAAGTAGCAGTCGTGGCCGCTGTAGCCGCTGTGGCCGCTGTAGCCGCCGTGGCCGTTGTGGCCGTTGTGGCTGCGCGCGGCATTGATCCAAGCAATTGCACGCTTTGTGGTGATGCGTCCTGGCCGAGCGCGAGTGCAAACGGCCTGAACGCGGCAAGCAGGTTCCGCCAAACCGCCGTGCTCGCATACACGTCGAGCATATCCATGAGCGCGGCCTGGTCGCAGCACAAGCAGCCGATAAACGACTTTGCGCGCACGCCAAGGCTGCCGTCGTGCACGCGGTGCAGCACAGACTGGACGGTGCTGCCAAGCGTGTCGATGTTCAGCATGCGGTCGGCCAGCTCACCAACGTAGGGAAAAAGCTGCTCGGCCGGCACCGCCTGCAGCAATGCCGTGAACAGGTCCGGCGTGCGACTTGCGTCGTCGACGTAGTGCAGCGCGGCGCCCCAGAACTGCGGCGAGTAGCGCAGCGTTGCGTCGTCGTCGAAGCAGTCCACAAACAGGACGAGCGCGACGCGCGACGGCGAGAGCTCGGCGACGCGCTGGCCGTCGCTCAATGTCATGCAGCTGGCTCGAAACGAGGCACAAAAACGGCTCGGATCCGCCGCGTCGTGGTTGGTGTTTACAAATTACGTGAACCGCCGAAGACGACGCCGCAAATATTTGGGAACGTTTTCGCGTGTGTCGGCGTGAATTCGTGTAAATTGATGTGAATTGATGTGAAGTTAGTTGTTTATGCGAATTGGGCGGCTGCAGTAATGGCGACGTTGCTGCGACAATGCTGTGGCAGTGCTGCGACTATGCGGTGAGCACGGCGGTTCGCTGCTGCAACGCGCGGTCCCAACACACTCACGACATGGCCTCCAAATACACGCACGCAGCTCACAATTTTAGTTATAATTTAGTTAAAATTTAGGCAGAATTTGAGGGCAGCGCGCGCAGTTCTGCCGCAAAAGGGCGGTGCCGCGGCCGGGCGCCCGCGGCGGCTGGCGGTATTCCGTCGCGCATGGCGCCAGCCATATTGAAATCCTAAATCGCCGCGGCCGTTTTCGAAGGCGGTTGAAGTCCAATTGCGCGAGCCGAGCAGTGCGCGCGAGATGCCGCCGAAGTTCCAAGCAATGCCCGCGAGCCTGGGCGAGCCCGGCGCCGAGAGCAGCGCGCGCCGGCGCCTGAAGCAGGCGTCCCTTGCGGATCAGTACGGCGAGCCCGAGAACTTCCTCGAGATCGAGGTCCGCAACCCGCGCACGCACGGCACGTCGCGCTCCATGTACACGGACTACGAGATCGCCGTGCACACGAACATTCCCGTCTTCCGCTTCCGCGATTCCGTCGTCCGCCGCCGCTACAGCGACTTCGAGGCGTTCCGCGAGTGCCTCGACCGCGACCTGCCCCGCGTGAACGTGCCGGCGCTCCCAGGCAAGGTCTACACGAGCCGCTTCAGCGACGAGGTCATTAAACGCCGCCAGGAGGGCCTCGACCGCTTCCTCCAGCACCTGGCCAGCCACCCGCTCGTGCAGACCGGTGCCCAGCGCCTGCTCGTTGCGTTTCTGCAGGACCCGAATTGGGACCGCGCGGACTGGGACTGAATTGATCCTGGCCGCCTGCGGTGCTTGTGGGGCCGGACGTTATGTGTTGTTGTTGTTATTTTAAACTTAGTTCTAACGAGCTCTAACGCTGAACCTGAATAATGAACTCTTTTGTTGTGCTTTTATGTTGTGTTGTGTTGAGTTATGCTGTGCTGTATTCTGCGGTAGCTTACTTCTAAATGTTATTTACAGTGGCTCTCTGCTTGTGCTCCGTGCTTGTGCTCTCTGCTTGTGCTCGGTTCGTGCGTTCGTTCATTAGATACTGTTCACGAGCTCGGCAAGGATCCTTGCCTCGCCTCGAGCCTGCTCGCGCTCGTAGTAGATCGGGCAGTCCAGCGATATGCACGGGTGTCCGCGCGTAATGCCCGTGCCTGGGCCGTGAATGATTGTTGACGGCGGCAGCTCGCTGCACATGCGGCACGCGGCCGCCGCCGTGGCCAGCGTCCGCTCCTGGATCGCGGCCCGCGACGTCAGAACATAGCGGCTGCGCGGCTCGCGCTCGCGGCACTCCTCGCACAGAATGTCCTGCGGAGATCGCCGCCGGTTCTCGAGGCAGCACGCACACAGGTCGCTCGCGAAAAAGCCAAGCAGCGTGCTCCCGCCCGTCGCTCTGGACTCGGCCGTGGCTGTGCGCACGGTCCGCGACATCGTGCGGTACCACTCCTTCACGTTCGCGCCAATCATGTTCAAAAGCCGCTCAAGCGGCGGGATGATCGTTTTCTGAATATAGTACTCGGCATCGATCTTAAGCCCGGGGTCGCTAACGACGTCTTCTGGTGATACGGCTCGGTCGTTAATACGCGATCCCGGTGCGCCTGCCGTGATCACAAATGGCACCCGCTCTCTATACAGCGGCTCGGCGCCCTCGTTTTTGGCCAGCTTCTTGAGCGACACTATGGCCCCTCCCGGTAGATTGCTGGTCCCGTTCGTCATCTTGTAGTGCCCAAGCTTCACTTCTTGCGCAAAGCAGAAGTCCTGAACAAGCACACGCCCGCTCAGAATGAGCCGCCACTGGTTCTGTAAATACGCCTTGACTCGCGATAGGTCCGCGCTCGCAAACAGGATTTGCAGCGCCCGCTTCTCAATCTTTTGCACAATCGGCGTCCCATCGCGGCGGATCGTCTCAATGCCCTTAGCGTCAAACCGTGGCTTGGCCTCGGGACTCGCGTCTTCATACGCATTCCCGACGTACCGCTTCTTCGTCAACAAAACACAGGGGCTGTACACTTTCTCGAGCTTCAACAGAATCGGATCCGGCGTCTCGCCTGTAATCATCTCGGCAATCTCGCCGCCAATGCGGAACGCTTGTTCGCGAGACACGTTCGGCAGCCGCACAAACAAACTGTCCGTGTCGCCGTATACAACCTGGGCCTGGATGCCCCACTTCGCACAGCCCTCGATCTGCTGGATGCACCACTGCAGAATCTCGCGGCCCGTGAGCACAATGCTGTCGGCCAGCTCGGCACAGGGCATGCGCCCCGAAAACGACGCCGACGTGTAGCCGTACGTGACATTGGCAATGAACTTCAGAGCCAATTGCTGGCTGTTCAGGTTGCGCTGGTAGCGGCGATTCGACAAATTCGACTTCTTGCTGTCGTTCAGCATGAACCGCGACTCCAGAATCTCGCCCAGCATGCGCGCAAGAAGGCTGCGGCGCACTTTGGGCGTAACGTAGCCCATGCCGTTCGGCGCAACATAGATGTTTTCCTCGCCGATGGCGCGCAAAACTGCCGGCGAAAGCGCGTGTTCTTGCTTAACGCCGAGCTTGTTGCGGCCGCGCCATAAATCAAGACGGCCAATGCACGTCGAGTAGCACAAATTAAAGGCAATGACGATGGACGGGTACAAGGACCGGAAGTCGAGGACACATACGGGGTCTGTGTAGAACGCAGACATCGGCTCCATAACTAGCGGAATATACTCGAGCGCATTCTGCTGGCCGACTTGGCGTTTTGTAGGTGACAACAGCAAAAAGTTGTCGCGGCGCGAGATGCGGCACATTACGGCCTCGACCTGGAATTGCGAGCCTCTTGTGAGACTCGACATGAAGTCGAGCCCAATGATGCGCGACTTCTCGCATGTGCGGCTCACGATCTCGAAGTGCGCAAACAGCCGAAGCACATACTCGACGCGCCGCGTCCAGTACCGAGCCACAGCGTTCATGGCCGCGGCATCGCCACTGGTCCACCAGCGCCATAAATCGGCCAGCTCGTAATGAGGCGTGCGCTCGTGCAGTGTGTGGTACACAACGTGCTCCAAAGTATATTTCGATAGCGTCACTTCTCGTCGCAGAATGTTCCACAGGCTAAGCAGGTGCCGGCCTCGCACCGTAGCCGCCTCTTCTGTAGGCGCACCGGTGCCAGTAGTCATGACCTTCCATCCTGGTGTGCGCGGAAGCTTTAGGCGCGAGAGTTCATCGAAGAACGCATCTGCGCCGTCTGGTTGCTGCTCTTTGTACCGCGCTCGCGCATAGCCCCAAGAGCTGTTCGTAATTTCATAGCCAGTGAGAATATCAGGATTGAATTTGCGCACGAGTTGGATTAAGGTTTCAAGAAGCTCGGCTTCGGTGTCGACGCACTGCAAATGCCGTGTAGGCGTTGAGGCATTGGCCACACCGAACTCAACGGATGTGGTGATGATACCTACTTGAGGCGGCTCCGAGTCGCTAGGTACAGTCCATGGTGTTGACCTTGGCCTGCCAGAAAGCTGCCAAAACACAGCGCAAATAGGATCGATATCCGAGTTTGGCGCCTTGCTGGGGCGTACTTCCGTGTAGACTTCCAAGGCAAGCAAAAGCATTTCCTCAGACACGACATCAGGATCCTCTAAAGAAGCGAATTGGAAGGCCGAACCTGTGTTTGCAGAGCTGCTGAGCTTGATTATTTCCGTCTCTTTCTGCCAGGCTTCTACTTCAGCATAAGTAGGAGCAGCCTGTGCGAGTTCGAAGCGTTTCAGCAGACCCGTGTGGGGTATATTATTGTTGTTGGTGTCGTTGTTGTCTTCAGTGGTCGTTGTCTTTTTGCTGTTCCTTTCGCAGTCAACATGCACGGCGAGCCGCGTAAAGCCCTCGGCTGCGATGTCGAAGGGCGGCAAGTCTCGAGGCAGCCGTGTTTTCAGAACAAGATCCTCGCCAGCAAAGGAAAACGGCAAAAGACTCGCATCTTCGGGGTTCGAGTAATGTGCCTGCATGTTTGTAGTAATTCCGGTTGTGTTGGCTACATCGTTCGTATTCGGAGCAGCAGCCTTCAGCACTAAAGCGTTCGAGACTTCAAACGCATGAGCGACTTTTCGAGCATCAACACCAGACTGCGGCGCAAATTGAGACTCTAGCACGAACGAGGCCTCATTAGCGGCCACAGATATAGACTGTGAGTCTTGGCTGGCCACGCGCATCTCGTCTAATACCGATGAGGGCATATGCATAGCGGCCTGCTGCGAGAACTCCATCGGCTGTGTAGGCTGTGTAGTTTGCGTGTGAATTTGCGAGCCGTGTTTGTCGTTAACTGCATGATCATGCGGGTCAAACGGCTTATGATTCGATAGCGGCAGCTCGTAATTAGAAGGCACGAGCTGAGCCGCCGTGGGCAGCGAAGACCAGTCATTTAGTCGCGGATCTTCGGCCGAGCCGCTTAGCAGCTCCCTCAATTTTAATCTGTAGTCGCTTGAGCGCTCCCACTGCCACGCCATGGCCACGGCCACGCTGTCCTCGTTCGGAAGCAGCGACATATTAGTCCATGGGTCGATTCCCAGCTCGCGGCGGCGCCGTTGATCGGCACTGTGCAGCTCAGCAAGACTCGAGATAGCAATTGACGTGTCTGGAGGCTCGAAAAGCTGCGAGTGGCGCACGCTCTGCTCGGAACCGTGGCGATTCAGAATGCTCGAGGCCTCGATATCGACCTCAATTCCCTCGTGCGCCGTACGCGTGTTACTCTGCGGAGTGCGCTCCGTATATTCGGACCCGAAGTCCATCCATTGACACCCAAACAGATTATAGTCGGCAAGGAACGCGAGGATATAGGGAATATGCGCCTCGTGCGGCTGCAGCACTAGATTCAGCAGCGCGCCCTGCACAAGCAGGTCCGCACACTTGAAAACATGCGCCGGGTTCAACAGCTCGATCTTAAGAAAGCACTCAAACCCAGCAGTGTAGCCGTAGAACGGGAAGGCGCGGCACGGCTCGACGCTATGCACGAATTTAACGCCCGGCCTAGAGTGGAACAAATCGGCGAGCTTGGCCTCGAGCGCCCTGAACAGCGCATCAGCAAACGCGCGCGGCTCGGCCCGCGGCGGCAGCGGCACGTACAAATACGGAAACGCGCCGTGAACATGCACGACGCATTGCTCACCGCCGTCGAGGTCGGCGGGCCCGTAGACGCGGATGGCCGGCTCGCGGCGGCCGCGGCGCACGGCCTGGTACGCATCGATTGCGTCGATGCGCACGCGTATTTTCGGCTAAGCGCGGCGCGGCGGCCAGGACGAATTGCAGTTTAGTTCGCGCCACAATCGAACCGCCGGCTAAACTGGAGCCGAGAGAAAAATCAGTCACGTGCGCCGTTTCCCTTTCTCGATGGGACCTGCTCCTCCTGCTTAAGCTGTAGCTGCAGGTTCACGTCCCTGAGCGCGTTACTCGTACCTGCACTTAAGCTAACACTCCAAGTGTCAGTAAAAGCCTCGATTAGGTAGGGTAATGGGGCACTAGATCCGCCATTGAGGGATGATCAGTTAGCTTAAGCTATTTAATAACTATTAAAGGAAAATATGAGCGGCGAGAATGGCCCGCTGGTAGAAGGTAAATTAGGACCACCGCGGAACTGATGTCAGCACTTACCAACGTGCGATTTTCTCTGCTTAAGCTTTAGGAGCAGTCAGCGGGAAAGGGTACACAGAGGCCCGATTTCCGCATTGGGATTCTGGGGAACAAACGATGCAGCTCCGGGTCAGTCGCCTCGACGCGAACCGCGTCCACATTGTGGAGAAGCTGAACCAGGAGGTGCTGCCGTTTGCGCTGAACTCGACGTACTACGATCGGCTTGCTGCGCACCCGTCGCTGTCGGCGGTGGTTTACACGCGGAACGACCTGCCCATTGGCGCCATTACATGCCGCCTTGTGCCGGATCGGCCCGACGCGCTGTACATTGCGACGCTGGCCGTGCAGGAGCCGTTCCAACACAAGGGAGTGGGCCGCATTCTGGTGCGGCACGCGAGCAGCATCGCCGAGGGCATGGATCTGCAGTATGTGGACGTGCATGTGTGGACGGAGTCGCGCATTGCGTACCAATTCTATGTGCAGATGGGGTTCCACGACCTTGCGCGCGTGCCGCGCTACTACACGTCGCTGGATCCGCCGTCGGCGATTCTGATGCGGCGCAAAGTGACCGAGGCGATTGTGGAGTGGTGAGCGCCTGCTCGCGCCCACTAGTGCCTGAGCGTGCGAGCGAGCGCATTATATTAAGAGACTTATGATTATGATCACTTGCATGGGTGCTGTGCTCGGCGCGCAGCCCCCTCTGAGTAGTGCGCAGTGCGCAGTGCTCTTTATGTATTTATGTAGGGATGAGCTATGAGTTGCATCATCGCGCTGCAATAAGGTGCCGTGGCTGTGCTGCAATTAAGCGCCGTAGCTGTGCTGCAATTAAGCGACGTGGCTGTGCTGCAATTAAGCGCCGTAGCTGTGCTGCAATTAGACGCCGTAGCTATGCTGTAATTAAGCGCCGCAGCTGTGCTGCAATTAAGCGCCGTAGCTGTGCTGTAATTAAGCGCCGCAGCTGTGCTGAACGTGCGTGCGCCTTGTTTTGTTTCTGGTTTGGTGCTGCTATGTGCGTGGTAAATAAGGACTGTTCTTCGCCGATGCGGGTTATGTATGTTTTGAGTAGTTATGTCGATGCTCGTTCTCATTGCTTGAGCCAGTCGTTGAAGTAGATCACGGCAAACAGCAGGAAGCATGCGGCGCCGCTCAGCGTGATCGACCGCAGCGACAGGTGCTGGGCCAGAATCTTGCCGCCAACCACGGCAATCACCGTCGTGATGAAGTGCCCGACCAGGCACCCGACCAGGACCTCGCCCCAGCCGTTGCCGGTGCCCATGGCCACGGTCGCGATCTGCGAGCGGTCGCCCCACTCGCCGAGGAACGTCATGGCAAAGATCTGGATCCATACTGGCGAGAACACTAATGCGGCGAGGTTGCCCAGCCCGGCCATGTATTCCTTGAGCGCGCCGTGCACAGTCTGTGTGCGGACGGTGCCGCCGCCCTCGGCCTTTTCGCTGGCCAGCGTCGAGTCCTGCATCTCGAGGTCGTGCTCGACATCCTCGAGCTCGTCCGTCGCGGCCAAGGACCGGTCCATGTGCAGGCCCTCCTTCAGCAGGCGGTAGCCGAACACGAGGAACAGAAGCGCGGCCAACAGCGTCGTGACGCGCTTCGACAGGAGTGACGGCAGCACGAGGCCGAGCACCATCGAGAGCACGGTCATGACGACCATGGCCGAGTACGAGGAGCTGAACACAAAGAGGTGCGGGTGCTTCATGGCCATGAGCGCGGCAATGAAGAACGTCTTATCGCCGATCTCGCTCGTGACGATCATGAGCGCGGCGCCAATGAGCTTACCGAACGAGCGTTCCGAGGCGAGTGCTTCTTCAGCCACCTTGTCCTGCTCCTCCTTTGCGCTGCTCTCCTTTGCGCTGCTCTCCTTTGCGCTGCTCTCCTTGTTGGAGCTCTCCTTGTTGGAAGCGCTGCCCTTGTTGGAAGCACTGTCCTTGCTGGCAGCGCTGTCCTTGCTGGCAGTGCTGTCCTTGCTGGCAGTGCTGTCCTTAGTACTGCCCTTATCAAAAGCGCTGTTCTTGCCGTCCTTGCTGCCCTTTGCCTCTTCTATTTGCTCAGAGCTCTGGTGCAGCTGCTCAGCCTCTTGCTTCTGCGCCTTTGGATCGATCGCAGTGTGCACAGCACCAGCGGCAGCACCAGCGGCAGCAACAGAAGGCACTGCCTTGGCCGATTCCACTGCCGTAACTGAAATTGCCTTAAAAGCGGGCTGTGATGCGACGGCAAACGCAGCGGCCGAGCTGGGCACGGCTGCGGGCGCAAACGACTGCGAGTGGTACTTCTCGACACCGCTGATGTGCTGCAACGCCGCAGCGCTGTACAATGCTGTGGCTGCCGTGGCTGCCGTGGCTGTGACCGTAGCTGCAGTCGCTGTTTTAGCTGTAGCTGTTGTACTCGTTGTAGTAGTGGCGGTAGCGGCGGTAGCAGCGTCCGGCGCCGCCACCCACGGCGCGGACTTCTTAGGCTCTAAATAGGTGGCCTTCGAGATCTGGCGGCCGTGTGGGGCCTCTGGGCGTTTTCTGGGCGGCTCTTCGGGCCGCGCGTCCGGGCGCGCGTCGCCCTTCTTGCCGGCAAGCTTGCCGTCCTTCGCGTCCTTGCCGCTCTTGGCCTCGTCGGCGCTCACGCCGAGCCGCGTCGGGTCGTAGTCGTCGAGGATTTTGGAGCCCTTGGAGCCGGAGCTCGCGAGCGAGTCCGCCTCGGGCTGCGCCGGCGCAGCACCGCGCGCGGCCGCGTCGGTGTCGCCGTAGTTCTTCGTCTGCTTGTCGTTCGGCGCGCGCTGCGGCGCGCTGAACTTCTCGTCGTCGTCGATCTTGTGCTGGTCGAACTTCATGTCCTGCGGCGACAGCTTTGCCGCGAAGTTCTGCTTGTCCGCGGCCTCGGGCGACAGCTCGGCGTCGGCCGCGGCCGGCGCGGCCGCCGCGGCCAGGCCGCTGCCGAATTGCGCCGTCGCCGCCAGCGCGCCGAGCACAAACAACGTTCTAGAGGTCCGAACCATGCCGCCAGCAACTGTTCCAACCCGGGTTCCGCCGCAAAACGCTTGCCAAACTGCAGAGCCTCACCAGCGCCAGTGGTTTGAAAACTCGTCGTTTCACCGCTGGCTGGGCCCGTAGTAATAATCCGACCCTGCTGCGGCTAGGGCTAGGCACCACCGGCGCGCGCGTGCAGGGCGGCCGCCGCGCGTGCTTAAGCAGCAGGCAGGCAGGCAGGCAGCTGCCGCCGCCGCACCGAAGCCAGCGCGCGCAACCGCGCGTGACGACGCTGTTTCACCGGTTTTTGTAACACGCGCCGGCCGTGCGTGTTTGCGTGTCTGGGCCGTGGCCTCTGAGCTGCGCTAATTAGCGCGGTTTTCGACGGCGGTGCGACGCGACGCCGCGTAGTAAACACGTGCAGACTTAATGAAATGTAAATAAATAATGTATATTTAGCAGCCGTCCTGTTGTGCCAACAATCGTTAAGGGGTGCTGGCCAGTTAGTTGGCTGAGTTGGTTTCGTTGGGTTTGTTAGGTCAACGGGTCAACGATATGGTTGGGTAACATCTTGGTGGGTCAACGAGGTGGGAGAACGGCAGTCAAAAGCCAGTTCAATAATATGAAGGACATGTCGTGAGAGCAGCAACAACCAAGAACAAGTAGAGCCACTAGTAGAGCCACGAGTAGAGCCACTAGTAGAGCCACGAGTAGAGTCGATAGTAGTAGAGCCAACAGTAGAACGGGTGGATCCAAAAGGTAGAGCTTATAGGCAGATCCAGCAAGTGGATCCAACAACTAAATTCAACAAGTAGATCGACAAATCAACCAAGAGTACAGCCAAAGCAGCTGTCTTGTGTTAAGTACTGCTGCGGTATCCAAGTGCGGTATCCATGTGCGTGTCTTGGCCGCGCGTTGACAGCGACTAAAACATATCAACGAGTCGAGTGCACCAGATAGGCGCTCGCTAGATTGTAGTCTGAGACTGCGATGCGTGCAAAGATGCGTGCGGAGAGGCGTGCGAAGATGCGCGAGGTGACGCACGCGAAGAGGCATGCGGGGACGCCAGCGTCGACTGTGGGGCCGAATATTGGGGCGACTGCGGGGCCGACTCTTGGGGCGACTGCGCGGCCGACTCTCGTGGCGACTGCGGGGCCGACTCTCGTGGTGACTCCTGGGCCGACTCTTGGGCCGATTCTTGCGGTGAGTCCAGCGCGTCCCGTTCCAAGCGGCGCCGCTCCTTCACCTGCTCCAGGAGCGCCTCCTCCAGCGCCGACTGCGACACGGAATTGTCGCTAAACGAGCTCGAGAGGTCCGAAGGCGCGGCTGGCTCCGCGTGGCGCGCCGGCAGGAACGCGTCCATGCTCGAGTCGCTGTCGCTGGCGCTGTCGCTGTTCGCCAGCATCGGCGCAATGCGCGACGTGCTGAGCAGGCGCCGCGACGGCGCCGGCGCAACGTCGCTGCCGCTGTCCTCGAAATCGTCGAGCGACAGGCTGGCCGACGGGCTGGCCACGGCCACGTCGCCGCGCGAGTCGCCGCGCGACGGCGACTCCGACGACTCGCGCATCAGCCGCTGCAGCTGGCTCTGCACGGGCGAGTCCGCCGGCGGCATGTTGATCTGCGACATCTTGCGCCGCAACAGGCCCAGCTCCTTCTCGTACAGCCACGCCGCCTGCTGCAGCACGTACACGAGCGACACGTCGAAGTGCCGCGCCAGCGCCGCCCAGTCCAGGTCCGTGCTCGACGCGCGCAGCATGCTCCACAGCTCGCGCTCCTTCGCCGCGTCCCACTGCACCGCGGGCGGGTCTTTGATGCCCGCGCGCGGCCGCGCAAACCGCAGGTAAACCACGACGCGGGGCATTATTTAGTGCGGGTGCGGCGGGTGCGCGTGCGTAAGCAGCGGTGCGACCTTAAATGGCGCGACCTTAAATCGTGCGAACCGCCGCGCTTTTGGTTGGCAACTGGGTTAAAGTAGTTAGATATTGAGTGCAGACTAAATTAGTTGAATGGAATTGAGCTAGATCTGGGGTCGGATAGGCGGTGGCAGCCGTTGTGCAGTGATTTGCTGGGCCGTGTAGTTGCCCGCATTACACGCCCTCTCCTCGATTCTATCTGGATTCATTCTCATCAATTAAGTCGCTTTTAACAATTGAGTGGAAATCGAGCAGGAGTAATCTTGTGGTAATAGCTCGGACCTCTTGTTCTACTACTAAGCGTGTCGCTCTCGTTAGCCCATACTAGCTTCAACTTGAGCTCTAGTTTTGAACACTACCGCCAAAGTATCCCGTTCCTGTTCCCGTTCCTGTTCCCGTTCCTGTTCCCGTTCCTGTTCCTGTTCCTGTTCCTGTTCCTGTTCCTGTTCCTACTCCCGTTCCTGTTCCCGTTCCTACTCCCGTTCCTACTCCCGTTCCTACTCCCGTTCCTACTCCCGTTCCTACTCCCGTTCCTACTCCCGTTCCTGTTCCTGTTCCTGTTCCTGTCAGTTGAGTGCAATTAGAGCTGCATACCGCTGGCTCTACTTTTATGGTCTCCTTTTGTAGTTTATGTTGGTTCTTTGAGTCCCTTTTATGGTTTTATGCTTGGTTCTTTGAGTCCCGCTCTATATACAGTGGCCGATCACAGGCGCTCACCGCCGCTCACGGCCGCGGGCCGAGCCCAAACTCGCGGATCACGCCGCGCACGTCGCCAAACGCCTCGCGCTCGCCCATCATCACAACCGTCGGCTCCGACCCGGTCAGAATCTTCTGCGCCACGCGCTGCAGATCCCGCACCGTCAGCCGCTCGATCTTGGCAATCATCTCGTCAACGCTCAGCTTCGTGCCGTTCATCTCGACCTGCCGCCCAGCATCCTCGAGCTCGACCATGCGGCTCTCGAGGTTCATCATGAGCTGCGACCGCAGCTGGTTCTTGGCACGCTCGACCTCGACCTTCGTGAGCTTGTTAGGCGTGAACAGCAGCACCATTTGCGACGCTATGATGTACGGAATGTACGCGGCCGCCTCGGGGATCGCCGAGCACGTAATGCCAAACAGCCCGTCGTCGCTGTACGCGTGGTTCACGCCAAGACAGCTCTCCACATACCCGTACTGGTTCAGCACCTGCGTGTACAGCCGCGAGTACATCCCCTTGCCGGGCCCGCCGGCAGAAAACGACCCGCCGCCGCCCAGCAGCGTTTGCAGTGTCGCCACGGCGTACACGTCGTCGTCGTTCACGCCGGCGCCGCTGAACAGGATCTGGCAGTGGTAGAACTGCGGCAGGTTGCCGACGGGCGGCGGCAGCGGCACGCACGTCTCGCCGCCCACGTAGTCGCTGCGCGCCGTGTCCAGCGCCGGCGCCGGCGACTGCGCCGTGAACGAGCCGAAGTGCTGGTTCGCAAGCTCGAGTGCCTCGTTGTGCGGCATCCCCAAGAACGCGAGCGTGATGTTCTCGGGCCGGAACATGAGGTGCCGGTACTGCCACACGGCTCCAGGCGTGATGAGCGGCAGCCGCTCGGGCGGACACACGAGCGGGTTGCCGAGGCGGTTCGCGTACGCCGTCTGGTGCGCCAGCTCGGGCAGAATCATGTCTGGGCTGCGCGCAATCTCGTCGATCTCGTACTGCGTCACCGCGACCTGGTCCGCTACCTCCTCGGGCAGCACGCGCGGCGCCGTGATCGTCTGCGCAATGAGCTCCGTCATGCTGCCGATGTCGCGGTGGAACGTCGACGCCTGGTAGATCATCGTCTCGCGCGACGACGTGCACTGGTAGTTCCCGCCCAGCGCCAGCAGCCGCTGCTCCATTTCCTCCTGCGAGAACTTGGTTGAGGACTTGAACGAGAGCCGGTCCACGATGTGCGACAGCCCGCTCAGCTCCGCCGGCTCGAACCGCGACCCGGCCTTCACGTACGCGCCCATCGCCGCAAAGTGGCACGGCAGCGGCGACGTCACAACCTTCACGCCGTTGTCCAGCGCCACAATCGGGTACTCAGGACCGCTGCGCCGCGGCGCCGACGTGCCGAACCGGCGCGCCAGCGGCCGCGACCGCACTCGTGCTGCGCGCGAGACGAGCGCGCTCATTCACTGGGGGTTTTTGTGTGGAAAGTTTGGTGTCGCCGCCGCCAAAAACCGCCCGGTGACAAATCCATAGGCCGCACGCCATACCGCCTACTCGGTGTAGACCGCGGGCGATTTGGTGGCGCCCGCGCCGCGAAGTGGCAAGTTTGGTTACGAAAAACGGCCGAACTGTGTGCGCGTAGTGCACAAAACAATTTTGGGCGGGGCTAGTGCCGGCATACCTGCGTTGCTAAGCGGCGGTTCGCTAAGGCCCAAAAACGCATGCCGCCGCACGGCACACTATTTGTACGGCATAAATTAAGTGAATGTAGTCCGATTTTGCTGGAGTTGTTGTTATGTACATGCGAGTCCACGCTGAGTGCCGTTTTGTGGAGTATTACGCACTATGACTCCAATATCCGCCGCAACTAACATACTACTAATGGTACTCCGTCTGGCGAGCGCCCCTTTTAGCGCCAAAGTTAAATCTTCACAAGTCGTCAAAATTATATCAAAACTAAGCTCGGCGGCTTCATCAATTAAACCATCACTGCTGGAGTGTGTACTTGTTGAGCATCTTTCGAATACTCCGGTGCAGTACTCACAACATTCGTTGACTGCTGGGCGCCCTTCCTCGGGATCAGCCCAAACATAGTGTTTTGCAGCAACGAAACATTGCCGAAATCGCCAAGGCGCCACTGCAGAACAGTTAGGAACCCAGCACTCAGCATAGACAAGCCCAGGAGTGCTACCATGACCATATTCGAGTCGCGGTAGCCGCGCGCAACATCCTCGGGCCACCCCTTGTACAGTGCATACGTCGCAGTTACTGCCCCCAAGTTGCCCAGTGCCGAAACAACTGCAGAAGCAGCCGCCGCACCGAGATCGCCATGCCGCCGGCCAAACACGGTTGACGTCCACGACATCGTCACGGGCACCGTCGGGCCAATGCCGAAGCCCACAATGAGCAGACCGCCCCATTTCGACCAGGCGTCGCGCGAGTATGTGGCTACAAACAGACCCACAATCGTGATGAGCACGGCCAGCGAGAAAACAGCGCCTCTGCGGTTCGGGAACCGGTCGGCCAGCGGCGTGAGCACAACAATGCCGCCGGCATCAAACAACCAGATCGGCGCCGTCAACAAACTAAGGTCAAATGCGCTCACGGTCGGCATCATGCGGCGAATAATCACGCTCGAGTATGATTGCAGACCCAAAGCCATGCCGATGATGCCGAAATACATTATCACAAACGGCCACAGCCGCACGTCGGCCAAGATCTGCACGAGATCGCGCCAGCCCCACATGCGCGCCCCGCCAGCGTGGCGCTCGGCCATGTCGCGAGCATAAGTTTCCTCGTCGGCGTCGTTCAGCGGGTAGCGGCCCATTCCCAGCTTGCGGCACCATTCTGAGAGCCGTGATGGCCGCGTGGCCAGCTGCTTGGGTCGGTCCGGCAGCCACCAGAACCCGACAATGCCCATAAACATCGTTACACACCCATAAATGAGAAACATCCACTGGTATCCGGGCCAGCCATTGATTCCGTCCATGCGCTGGAACGCAGCGCCAAGCAACCCGGCCACGGCCGACGAAATCTGCGTTGCTGTGTAGTACAAACCAACCCGCTTCACGGCGCGGTCGGCCGGGTACCACATTGAGATGTAGTAGGCCATTCCCGGCCAAATACCGGCAGTAAAACAGCCAGTAAGGAAGCGCAGCGCAATGATGCTAGCGGAATTCGTTGCTGCGGCAAAACACGCATAAACTAAACCAACAGTAATGACGATACGGCCGAGCCAGAGGTGTGCCGACACGCGGCTCATCACCAAATTCATGGGCAGATCGAACAAAATGTAGCCCACGTACTCAAGCGACGTGGCCTGCGACGTGTCGTTGTCGCTGAGGCCCAAGTACTGGACCAGGCTGTGCGAATTGCTTGAATTCATCGTTAGCGAGTTGCCGTACGCGGCGCCGCCGTAGCTCGTCAAAAAGTAGAGCGTCCATAGTGCGGGAATGATGCGCAGATCAAGCTTCCAGTACACTCTGTCGAGGGCGCGGCGGTCCTCGACTACGACGCCAACTGCGACTTCAGGACTGGTCTTAATTTCCTCGGCGGCGAGCTTTTTCTCAGGCATACTGCCGTCGACCGCGATTCCGCTCATTAGCCTCAGGCCAGATCAGAAGGGAAGGGGTACCCAGTGACTCACGATAAGGTACAATTCAGTACCCCGCACCGCCCGCGCTCAACACCGCCTACTCAATCGGAATGCGGCAAAGCAGTAGATGCACAGCACACGTATGACGCCAGAGTAAACACCACCAGAGCTGGGCCGTACGCCGGTTTTCCAACAGACACAAAAAGAGGGGGGACCCAAATGCGGCAATGTCCGTGAGCTGGACACGTGACGCAGCCAGCATAAAACCGGTTATCTTATCTATATCAGGGCAGGGGCGTGCGTCGCGCGTCGTGGATTTCGAATAACGGCCGCCAAAGCGCGGCAAATTGAAAAGCCGGTCAGTTTTGTTGTTACCCAGCCGTCACAAAGCCGGCCAGTTTTGTTGTTACCCAGCCGTCATAAACCACAACCCGCCTGCCTCATGCGATGTTAATTAATTGTATCTATTTCAATGTTAGTTTTAATTTTAATTGATGAGCCGGTGCTCAACACCCTCAAGTTTATGGGCTAATGCCATGGTATACTCCATGAATGTCAACGACAAAATCGTGTGCGGGCCAATGCGGGTCGCGTTCGCGCCAAACCCCTTGTACAACGCCATTACACCCTCGCTGCGCACCGTCTTCACTATACAGTCCCATACGTTTTTGTAGAGATCACCCTTCTGGTTATACATGCGCGTCATAATGACATCGGGCGGGCTCATAACAATGGCCACACCGACGCCAGCACAAACACCAGCAGACAGGAACCGGGCCGGGGATTTGGGATCAACGAGTTGCAGCTCGTCAATGAGCTGGCCCGACGCATGGTATATAGGAAGCTGCACGCTCGAGCCGATCGACGTGCGCAGGGCGGCGGCGCCAATGCCGCGGAACATCTCGCCCTTTTGGTGCAGACTGCGCAGCGCCTGCACTATGCCCGTGTAGTGGGTCTGCTCGCCAACGGCCATTGTCGGCGAGTACGACTGCATGCGGACCTTGATGAGGTAGAACGGCGAGCCCATGACGGCTCCGAGCGCGCCCGTGAGTGCGCCAACGCCCATGTCGAGCGGCGCGCTGCGCACGTTCACGTCTTTGCCCAGCAAACCGTAGATGATGCGGCGGCCCGGCTCGTAGAACCCGAGCCGCGACCCGTTCAGCATGACCTGGTATATATACGCCGGTGAGAGCCCGCTCTGGATGCCGCGGATGCCCTCGTGCTGGATAATGACCTTCATGCTCTGGAGAATGCCGCGGTAGATGCGCGGCGTGTCGGCGGACCGCTTCGACAGCTCGCCCTGCAGCTGCAGCCGCGTCTTCACGACCTCGAGCGGGTTCGTCACCGTGACGGCCATGCAGGCCGCGACGGCGCCGGCGGCAAAGCTGCTGGTCGTGGAGATGCTCATCGCCTCGTCACAAAATCGGCCAGGATTCAGTCACTCCAGGATGCGGCCGGTATCGGCCAAGACGCTCTTCTTCACATCACACCCACTACCCGCCAAATCAGCTGACCCCGAATTTTTCACGAGCGCGCGCGGAGCCCAGCCCAGCCCAGCCCAACTGCTCGGAGCCTAAGCTTGGAGCCCAAGCGGGAGGGAGCCCAGGCGTGGAGCAGGGTTCGCGACTAAGGGTTTCGTTTCCGCTGCCGAGGGTTTGTACGTCCTAGTAGCACTGCTTAGCGCCAGATTCGGGGCTCACACACAAGCAGCCGTGCCTGCGATTAATACGCATTGACCAGAATTCGGTTAGGCGGCGTGCGCGCGCGCCACAGCATGCAGCATGCAGCGTAATTAGGCGAACGGTTATTTTACTACATACGGTGATGGGCGGGCCGCCTACTAACTGCTAATTAGGCTGCTGCTGCCACTGCTGCCACTACTAATTGATTTATTGAAACGCGTCGTTGCAAAATACACAAACACAAACACCGCGCGTATTTTGGGGGAAAAACTCCTATGCGCAGCCGGGCATGAACGTACTTCGCTTCTCGCTGCCGCGGACTCTGGCGCGAAAAAAACTAACTAAATTACATGCGCGGTTCAAGCATGCGCGATTCGGGAAGGTGCGATTCGGGCACACGCAGGTCAGGCGCGACGGCTCCGTAGTGCAGGTCGGGCTCGAGCACTGGAAAACGCCGGGCTTGAAAAACGCTCCGCTCGAGCCGCTGCCATTGGCCGAGGACGAGCCCAAACCGGCGCGCGGCGCGACAATGCTGAAGTACATTGCCCAAATGCAGGCGCAGTACGGCGACGCCGTGGTTCTTACGCAGGTCGGCAGCTTTATGGAGCTGTACTTTGACCAGGCAATCAAGTACGCGAGCCAGCTGCATATCAAGCTCGCGCGCAAGAACCAGCGCAACCCCATCACTGGCGAGCCGTTTGTGCCTATGGCCGGCTTTCCTTTGGCCCGCCTCGAGTACTACGAGAAGATCTTGGTCCAGGATTTGGGCAAAACCGTGGTTGTTCTGTCGCAGGACTCGGAGGCTATAATTAGCGGCGGTAAAGAGACCGATAAGCGGCCAGTAGAGCGCATTCTCACAAAGGGCACGCTGCTGGCCGAGTCGTTTGTGGCCGAGGATTTCAGCAACTATTTGCTGGCTGTGCACGTCACAAATGCCAAAAACGTGGCGCTTTCGTGGGTCGATTTGGCCGACGGCGTGGCTAGGTACACGGTGACGGATATGGACCAGCTTGGTAACGAGTTGGCCCGCGTGAACCCGAGCGAAATCATTGTTAATGCCGATAACGACACGCAAACGGTTGTTTCTGCTGTTGAGCGGTACGCGCCTCGTGCCTCGCATAGCGTGTTTAGGTTCCCGCCAGCAGACTGGTGGTCCGCGCACAAATCCTCGTTACAGCGGTACAATATAGACTCGCTGCCCACGCCAGCCCGTAAGGCGTTTACGGGCCTTACTGCATATATTGAGAAGTGCATGCCCGGCTCATCGCTCGAGCTCGAGCCCCCAGCCTTGTGCAATAGCCAGGACTTTATGCAGCTCGATATAAACGCGCGCAGTGCTCTGGATATGCTTGTGCGCACGGGAACACACGGCCGGCCCGCCGAAGAGGGCTCGCTCCTCAGCGTGATTCGCCGTACGCGCACAGCATCGGGCTCGCGTCTGTTGCAGGAGTGGCTCATGGCCCCGCTCGTGTCGCCTGAGGCCATTCGCGCCCGCCAGGACAAGGTCCAGTTCTTTATTGACCAGCCAGCATCGGTCGCATCGATTCTGCGGAGCTACCTCGGCGAAATGCCGGACGGGCCGCGCATTCTGCAAAAAATCTCGCTGCGCAGACTTGATCCTATGGACCTTGTCACCATCTCGAACTCCATAATGACGCTGCAACGATTAAAGGAATTCGCGCATAGTTTGGCCCGGGGCGAAGAGCTGCTGCCGCATATGGACGAGCTGCTAAGGGGCCCGCTCAAACTCGCTAAGACGGTGTTAAAGGCAATCAATATCGAGGGCATCACGAACCGGCTGGAGGAGGGCGATGCCGAGCCCGAGTCTGAGCGCGAGCGCGAGCGCGCCAGCGAACTGCTGAACACGAAGTCTCAGAAGTCGCTGCCCTTGTCATCGCTGCTCAAAATGACTTCTGAGTACAAGTCAGTGTTGCTGCCGAACGTGTCTAAACGGCTCAAGCAGTTGCATAGCCGATTGGACGGGTTCCAGGACCGCTACGAAAAAATCAGCAGCGCGGTTGTAGAGAAGTTCGGCTCGAACGCTAATCTGCGGTGGCATAAGCAGCACAAGTTCTGTGTGCACGTCAAGACGCCGAACCCCGTAATCGACAGCATCCGCCGCGGCGAGACGCCCGGTCGTGTTATCACAGAAAACAAGGGCGCCGCATACGTGTCGGACGACGAGTGGAAAGTATTGGGTATGGAATGCATGCAGTTCAATGAGGACTTGCGGCTCGAGGAGCAGCGCCTACTTGAGAAGTTTAGACAGGACTTCGTTAAAAACCACACCGCCAGCCTGCGCAAGGCGTATGCACTTGTCGACGAAGTCGATGTACACTTGTCGCTGGCTACCCTGGCCAAGGAAAAGCGCCTTGTACGGCCGCAAATCGTTGACGACTCGAGCGTATTTGACATTCGCCAGGGACGGCACATCACGGTCGAGGCCGGCATGGCGATTGGCGGCCACGCGACGCAGGACTTTGTAGCGAACGACTGCGTGCTCACGGCTGAGCAGCCCGTTTCCATGATCACAGGGCCGAATATGGGCGGCAAGTCCACCTATATTCGGCAGGCCGCCATAGTGGCGCTCCTCGCCCACATTGGCAGCTTCGTGCCGTGTGAACGAGCAGTTATTGGGGTTGTTGACCGCATTTTCTGCCGGATCGGTGCTGGTGATGATCTTTATCGCGGGCGCAGTACATTTATGCTGGAAATGCTGGAGACAGCGACGATCTTGAACCACGCAACAAACCGCTCGCTGGCCATTCTTGACGAAGTCGGCCGCGGCACATCGGTGAAGGAGAGCGAGGCGATTGCGTTTGCCACAATCAAGCACCTGGCGCACCAAAAAACATGCCGCACGCTGTTTGCTACGCACTACGGCAGCGAGATCTGGGAGCATCTTGCGTCGTCAAAAGGCATGGGCTCAGCGCAATCGATCCAGTGCCTGCAATCGAGCGCGCAAGTTGTGGATGGCGAGCTCGAGTTCGACTATGCGCTGCGGCCCGGCATTTCGAAGTCTTCGTGCGGGCTGCTTGTAGCGCAGATGGCGGGGTTCCCCTTAGACGCGCTCGAAGACGCGAGGGCCATAGCCGCGAACTGACCGGCTGCGAACTAACCGGCTGCGAACTGGCCGGCCGCGAACTGACCGGCTGCGGGCACATACTCGAAACACTTAAACCCTTTTTTGCATGACTTGTCGCTTCTATTCATAATTCATACTAATTGCTGCAACTGATCTGGCACGTCTAATTAGGATATTGAACCTAACGTATTAAATACTGCTACTGATCTAACGCGTCTAGTTCGTAGTACAAATTGCATGCCCGTTCATGACTACGCTGCGTTCATATTAGTGCTTATTTGTAGCGCCTTTAGCCCCGATCTAATTTTCTTGATATCGTCACGGCGCTATCTTATGCAGCAGCAACCCGATAAAAACGGCTGGTAGCGCGCTTCAAATACATTTAAATAAACTCTGTACACTGGTCCCAGCATTCTGGGTGCTGCGCGCAACCTCGCGAATTTTTGCCGAAAACGGCCGAGGCGCGTTTGGCCGTTGGCGGCGCCTGCCTGCGATTCGGTGCTTATCGCCTCGGACGCATTGCAGCCCTTGCCCACGGATATAACGTGGTTTCGCAGATCTATAGATTTTTCATCTTCCCCGCCTTCTAAAAGCCGTCTTGCGTTGCGGAGTTAATTGCTCGATTGAGTGTGCGCACGCAGCTCTAAAACAGCAGGATGAGTGTGGGGCGCGCCGTGGCAGAGGAGGCGCTGATGGCCATTCCTGAGCTCGAGCATGCCAGAACCAGTGAATCGCGGTACGAGGACGCGGCGGAGCCGGCAGAGCCGGTCGAGCACGCGGCCAAGAGCGCCGAGGACTTGCAGGAAAAGAAATCGGCCGAGCTTGTGACGGGGCCCGACGGCCAGCCCATCGATCTGCCCCTCGACGGGGTCGGCCATGAGGAGGACGAGGACGAGGACTTTTGCGACTCGGCGTCCATGTTCGGCAAGCGGTTGGAGGCGACGATCCCCGACGGCGGGCTGCGCGCGTGGCTCGTCGTCATTGGCTCGTTCTGCGCCATGGTCATCACGTTCGGCGTGTCGAACGGCACCGGTACGATCCAGGACTACCTCATGAAGCACCAATTGCGCGACTACTCGGAGTCCGACGTAGGCTGGATCTTCTCCGTGTGGTTGTTTTTCATTTACTTTGGCGGTGTGCAGACTGGGCCCGTGTTCGATGCGTACGGGCTGTGGCCGCTGATCATACCAGGATGCATTGGCTGGATTGCGTCGCTGTTTATTCTCAGCGTGTGCAAGCAGTACTACCAATTCATGCTGGGGTTCTCCGTGCTGGGCGGGCTCAGCGCGTCGATGCTGTTCAACCCGGCAATCACGGTTTTGGGCCACTGGTTCTTGAAACACCGGTCGCTAGTTACCGGGTTTGCGGCGGCCGGCGGGTCGGCTGGCGGCATCTTTATCCCCCTAATGCTGCAGCACCTGTTTCCAAAGATCGGCTACGGCTGGTCGATCCGCGTGCTTGCGTTCATTCTCATGGCCCTGGCCATTGTGAGCTGTCTCACGATGCGCAGCCGCCACATGAAGCGCAAAGTGCACTGGCGCGAGGCCGTGATCGACCTGCGCAGTCTCAAGGACCCGGACTTTTTCTTCTGCTGCTTTGGCGTGTTCCTCGTCGAGTGGGGCGTGTTTGTGCCGATTATTTATCTGGTGAGCTATGCGCGGGCGCAGGGCCTCTCGAGCGCGTACTCCAACGCACTGCTCGCGTACCTGAACGTCGGCTCGTGCCTCGGCCGCATTGCGCCGGGCTACATTGCCGACCGTCTCGGCAACTACAACGTCACGATTGTGACGAGCGCCATGTCTGGCATAATCTGCATTGCGCTGTGGATCCCGGCCGGCACGACCAAGGCCGGCGTCACGGCGTTTGCCGTGCTGTTTGGGTTCTGGAGCGGGTCGACCATCTCGTTAGTGCCCGTGTGCGTGTCGGCGATCTCGACGACGGCGAACTACGGCAAGCGCTACGGCACGGCGTACTCGATTGCAAGCATTGCCGCGCTCACGGGCCTGCCGATTGCCGGCGCCCTTACGAAGCACAACTTTATCGGCATGAAGCTGTTTTCGGGCGCCGTGTACCTGGCAGGCGCGGCGATGTTTGCGATTGCGCGGTGGATCGCCGTCAAAAAGAAGCTTATTTTCTAGTTATAAATATTATTTTTTTTATATTTTTGGTAGAGCTTTCTCCCCCTCCCCCTCCACAATTCAGCGGTCGCGGCCGCAAACGACATCAAAACCTGTGCGGCGGCATAGTAGCTTATTTTAATTTCGTGGGCAGCCTCTCCTGCGTTTTCTTCCCCCCAGTCCCGCCCAGTCCCTTGCCCAATGGGCATAATTAACGGCGAAACGGTGCGATAAACGGCGCAAGCAAGTTCGTGCCTCATGGCATTGAGTGGGAACACACACTTTTCATGCGCTTCGGGGGCACCTGTTCGGGGATCCGCAATCAAAAAAACCCAGACTGTGAACATTGAAACCGTAGAGTTGTGGACATGGCACCGGCCAGGCCCGCTGCGGGCTGCATGCGTGACCCTAACCGCCGACTTGGCGGTGCAGATGATACCCGAACCCCATGGCGGAACTAACGTGAGTGATGATGTTTTTTATCAAGATTGCTTTTTTTTCTCGTGCCTTCTCTAAATCGTACGTTATCTCCTTCGATATATAGCCCCCCAGACACCCCATTAACCCCCGTCTGGCTACTGTAACCAATGGAGGAAGAGCCGCAGTGGGGCTACGACCAGAGCATCATTGTTGAGAAACGCCCGCCAAGCGCGGAGCCAAAGCCCGAGCCGTTCCGCGATAACTGGGACGGCGCCGTCAATGGCGTGGAGACGCCGGGCGATGAGCCGAAGGAAGGCGATAAGCAATTTGGCGCCGCATTCGGGGCCGCCGACGCCGGATCTGCCGCGCATGGCGCGCTTGGCACGCACGACGCAGAGTCGCGCTACGCCACCGGCTACGAGGACGAGTACGACGATTTCTGCGACTCGGCCGAGGTCTACGGCGAGCGGCTCGAGTCGTCGATCCCGGACGGCGGCGCGCGCGCTTGGCTGGTGGTGCTCGGCTCGTTCTGCGGGCTCGTTATCAGCTTTGGCGTCACAAACGCCACCGGTACGATCCAGGACTACCTTATGCGGCACCAATTGAAGGACTACTCGGACACACAGGTCGGCTGGATCTTCTCTGTGTGGATGTTCTGCATGTTTCTGGGCAGTGTGCAGACGGGCCCGCTTTTCGACGCGTACGGCCTGCGCCCGCTCATTCTTCCGGGCTGCATCGGCTGGGTTGCGTCGCTATTTATTCTCAGCGTGTGCCGCGAGTACTACCAGTTCTTTTTGGGCTTCTCGGTGCTTGGCGGGTTCAGCGCGTCCATGATTTTCAACCCGGCCATTGCCGTTGTTGGCCACTGGTTCCTCAAACACCGCTCGCTGGCGACGGGAATTGCCACAACCGGAGGCTCAGTCGGCGGTATCTTCATGCCGCTCATGCTGCAGCACCTGTTTCCGCGCGTTGGCTACGGATGGGCAATCCGCGTGCTCGCGTTCGTCATTCTTGGCCTCGGCATTGTGTGCTCGTTGACAATAAAGAGCCGCCACATGAAGCGCAACGTGAACTGGAGGGATGCCGTGCCGGACTTTAGGAGCCTGCGCGATGCGGACTTCTTCTTCTGCTGCTTTGGCGTGTTCCTTGTTGAGCTGGCCGTGTTTGTGCCCCTCGTGTACATTGTGACGTACGCGCGTGCACAGGGCCTTTCCGGTGCGTACTCAAACGCTTTGCTCGCGTACCTGAATATTGGGTCCTTTGTGGGGCGCATTGCACCGGGTTACTTTGCCGACAAGTTCGGCACCTACAACGTGACGATTGTGACGAGCGCAGTGACGGCGATTTTGTGCATTGCGCTGTGGATCCCTGCTGGCACAACCAAGGCCGGCGTCACGACATTTGCCGTGCTGTTCGGCGTGTGGAGCGGGTCCACCATCAGTCTAACCCCCGTGTGCGTGTCGGCGATCTCGACGACTGCAAACTATGGCAAGCGGTACGGCACCGCGTACTCCATAGCGAGCATTGCTGCTCTAATAGGTCTACCGATTGCTGGTGCACTAACGGCGAACAACTACCTCGGGCTCAAGATCTTTTCGGGACTTGCGTACTTGTGCGGTGCGTGCATGTTTGCCGTGGCGCGGTGGATTGCCGTGCGCAACAAGCTTGTGTTTTGAGCAACCACTACAAGGCACGCGCAAACGTCCAACTGCCAAACAATACCATGCCTTTAATGACCCCCACCTCCTAACGAGATCCTTCGTTTAATTCAAGTCTACTAATTCGTTCCTACTGGACACCACCTCCATCAATAAATTTACTTCCTATTACGACACACCTTTCTCAGCAATCAATAGAGAGCATGCCACGAAGCAGTACTTCCTCCAATAAATAGAGATCCTGTTATGTGCAGCACTTCCTCAATTTAACATTTTATTACAAGACACCACCCATCAACTGAAAAACATCCTCCCTCGCCAAAAGCCAAATAATTCACGTAGAAAAGCTGATCCAAATTGAACCTAGAAGAAAATATAATACAAAAAAAAAAACAAAGGCCCCTGTATTAAAACGAATGCCGTGTAAAAAATGGCATCGTCAACCTCAACCAAACTGTCCATAATAGTGAACCGGCCTATAAGTAAGCAGCAGGCTGCCTGAGGAAGGGCCATGTTCAAGCATGGCGCAGGCCCCGTGCTGAGCATTGCCGAGCGCGCAAAGTGGTACGAATTGGCCACGCAGTCGGTTCTGCTTGCGAGGCTGAAAAAATCCGGGCTGAAGGAGCTCGTGCTCGTGGGCAGGGCCGGCGACCGCGGCGTCGATCTTGCCGGCCGCTGGAAGGACATGGACTTCGCCGTGCAGTGCAAGTCGTCGCCCACAAAGGCAACGCCGCTGCTGTGGCGCGAGCTTGGCGGCGTGCACTCGCAGCAGGCCGCGCAGAGCCCCGTGCCGAGCCTCGTGGCCCTGGCCAGCCCGCAGCCCATGACGAGGGCCGCGCACGCCGAGTTCACGGGCTCGGCTTTGCCGTTTATGCACTTCATTATGCCGCTCCTCGGCGAGCTCGAGATGGCGCGCAAGGATTCGGATCTGGCCGTGCCGCCGTTGCTCGCTATCCATGTGAACGAGGCCGCGAAGCAGCTGCTGCGGAGCCAGAACGTGCCGATCCCGCGCGTGCGCTCAAGGCTTTAGCTTTTGTGGGACTCGACTCGGTTGGATCGGCCTGCATTCGGCTGGATTCGACGGGATTTGCATGCACTCGGCTGGATCCGGGTTGGCCTCTATTTATTCGCGCCTTCTTGCCTTGTCACGAGCGCATAACATATGTGGCTCGGGCAAAGCTCTAATTGTGCGCCTCTACGGCCGTTTGTGCGCGCCTTAACTAGCAGTGAGCTAAACACATAAGTATACGTACATCTACTTACCATTAGGAAGCACACACTTGTACACCATCCAATTGCGACCCTTTTGTGGCCGTCTATTAAGTTTATTTGAATCTATACTACCAATAAGGTTGTTTATTTGTTTGTACTACACCGCCAAAGCTCAAACCAATCCCCCTTTTTTATAGCTCTCTATGCAGCTTAATTAGCGGGTATAAGTGCTCGACAGGTCTTACATATAACGTTCGAGTATGAAAGGCCGTCCACCACGGTGCGAACACAAACACTTATTTAAATAAACTGCACACATAAATTCACACAAATTGAGCTCGAAATCCGCGCCGCTCGGCCGCTCAACTCGACATCTTCGACCCCCCCCAGCGCGGCCCGCTTTACCCTCCTCTTAGTCACTAAAAACCGGCCGGCAGCCTTAGCCAGCGACGACGGCATGCATGCGTATGCCGAGCTTCTGGACCCGGGCGTCGTGTCGCATGCGCTCTTCGTCACGCTCGCGGGCGAGCCGTGCCTCGTGCTCGTGCGCGGCGCCTCGCTGCTGCAGGTCTACAGCGAGATCCACAGCCCGTTAGGCCCGCGCTGGCTGGCCGAGTTTGCGCTCGACGGCGCCGTGACGCAGCTCGACACGCTGAACGGAGCGAATCTCGTGGTTACGTTCAAGTCTGCGAAGCTGGTTTTGCTGGACTGGGACGCCGATTCCGTGTCGTTTGTTACGCGCTCGCTGCATTACTACGAAAAGCTTGCCGAGTCCTTGGCGTTCGGCACGGGCGCTGGCGCCGGTGCTGGTGCTGGTGCTGGCATGCAGGACACGCCGGTGCTGGCCGTCGACCGCGCCAAGCACAGCATTGTGTTCCGGTTCGAGCGCGACCTGGCCGCGCTCGTCACGCGCCGCGACTTCGCGAACCCGCTGTTCCCCGAGCTCCTGAACTCACCTAGCGAGCTCAAGAGCGCAGAACTCCCGCTCATGCCTTTGGTGCCGAACGAGGAGTGCTCGGAGATCGTGCATGTCGCGTTTATGCCCACATACACGGTGCCGACCATAGCGGTTCTGTACTGGACCGAGCCGAGCTGGGAGGGCCTCGTGCCGAAGCACGGCGACCGTACAAAGGCGCTTGTTGTCGCCAGCATGTGGGGCGCTGATCAGACAAGGGCCGTGCTAACTGTTCGCAATATCCGCCTCGATGTATTCAAGATCGTGCCTGTGCGCACGCAGGGCTCGCTCATACTGCTCATTGGATCCAGCACACTAAGTTACGTCGACGAGGCCGGCGTGCTATCGGACATCCCGCTCGAGGGCGACGACGCGCTGCTGAGATTCGAGGATTGCGAGGCCGTGGAGCTGCCTAACTCGGAATGGGTTGTTTTGGCGCTGCAAAGCGGCGCGGTTCTGGCCGTGAGCATGGTCACGTACAAGATCCAGCACTTAAAGCCGGCTGGGTTCGTGCCTGAGCCGACCTGCATTGCCGTGAGCGACGAACAAACACTCGTCATCGGCTCGCGACTCAAAAACTGCGCGTTCTGCAGAGCCGATATAGAGCCTGCATCGGGACCTAAAGTCGAACTCACGGCAAACTTCTCGGTAAGAGCCGTCTACGACTGGATGGCAGGCCGCGCAACAAAGCCGGCTACGCTGCTGGGCCTCACGACCTTGTTTTCATTCAAAAACATCGGCGCGTTGACCGCAATCACGCCCATAGACGACGGCGTTGCTTGCTCGTCCGGTGACAGCGTAGTCATTGTTGAGCGCGAGCTGCCGCTAATAGAGCAGGACCGCATTGAGCCGGCCGTGGACTTGAGCCCTGGCCGGTTCTGGATCCTTAATGACTCGAAGCCAGACTCAAAACTGCTCCTCGTTAGCAGCAAAACCCTGGACCGTCTGGAACGGGATGGTGAGCAGCATAGCGACGCCGATGAGGCCGAGCTGCAGCGCAAGAGCAGCAAGCGCCGAAACACAAAGCAAGCCCGTGAGTCCACTCTATTTTACGATGATCTGTTTGCGGCAAAGAAGGACACTTCGAACCGCCACTCGCGCCAGCGGCCAAAACAAATCCGCGCCTTTGCCACGGACCAGGCTACCCTGGCAGTACACGAAGGCAGCGAGGTCGTCGTAGTTGTGCAAACGCGCTCGCTATCCGCATACGAGACAGGATCCTGGCGGTTCTTGAGCGCTACCCCCATCCCGACTGCATACTTTGCCGAGATCCAAAATGACTATATCATTACACAGCATAGAGAGGGCCATGAAGCTCACGTCTACTCATGTACGGATCTCTCGTTGCTAAAGACTGTGCCTAATGTCGAGCATGCGGCTATCTGCAAATCATTCTTGATAACCTCGAATAAGTCATGGGTTACCTTGTCGAGCCCAACCTCGTCATCAGACTCGGGGAAGTCTTATAATCTCACAAACCTCGACCGGGTGGTTGTGCCTCAGGACATTGCTGCTGCATCTGATGAGGATGTTGACCTTATCGCCATTTTCGCTCTCGAGTACTCGGGCACGAATTACATTGGCATTCACCAGAACCGCTTATTCTGTGTTTATGAACTTGTTGGTGACTTACTGCTCAAACGATTTACCGTACCTTTCATGGTTAACCAATCGCCAGTCTGGCTCCCGGCAGCACAATTGCTTGTATTCCTCGGTCCTCAGTGCCATGCCTTGGTCAAAAGTCGTGAAAGTAAGTTTGCGTGCCATCCGTTGCAAACCGACGGTCTGTTTTCACTGGATATTACGGCATGCAGTGAAAACAGCTCTAGCGACAAGAGCAAGTCGGATAGCCGAAGGAACAACGATGCGACGCCCAGCTTTGTTTGGCTCGACGATAGGCAGCGCCTACACTTTTCATGTCTAGACACTGACGTCGACTACCTTTCGAATCGACTTCCGTACCGTCGCATCACTGTTGATCCTAACATTGTAATCCAGAATCTTGCGTATCACGATGATACACAAGCTCTTGTGATCGGAGCGAACCGTTTAGTCAAATACGATGCGCCATCTACAACACCCGAAGACGGGGAGGATACGGAGATGAAGGATGACGAGGTAGCGGAGGAAGACGAAGATGATGCAGCGGCGGCGGCCGGAAATGGCGAGGAAGAGGGGACTGCTGCAACGGAAATGCAAGAAGAGCCTATAGAGCGCGAGAGCAGCCCCCCTCCTGAAGCGTTTACTGGCTGCGTGTATATGCTTCCTCTATCGAGCTACAAAGCGTTGGAAATGACGGACGTGAAGCTTGAGCGCTATGAAACCATTGTTACTATAGAATGCGTGGACCATTGTGATGCTGGAGGACGGCAGCTTGTCGCGCTTGGCACCGCCAAGGTCACTGAAGAAGATTTGCAGTGCAATGGTAATATTTATTTGTATCGCGTGGACGAGCCTCGCGAGTCTACGGAAAAAGAGAGCGACCATGAGGAGGAGGACCCTGAGAAGTTGGCCCTTCATTTGTTCGCCAAGGACTATCTTCGCGGCGCCGTCTCGAGCATAGCCGAGGTTATGGGATTCCTGGCCGTTGCCCACGGCCAGCAGATCCGCGTGTATAATTTCCACAAAGAGCTGGAGCCCGTCGGGTTCTTTGATACTGAGGTTTACATGAAAGATATGAAGGCAGTGCGCAATTTGCTGTTGCTCGGTGAAGAATTCCGCGGCCCCAGGCTTGTTAACTTCGGGCTTCAGCCGCACCGCATGGACCTGCTGTGCAGCAGCGAAGTGGCGCACAATGTGCACGCCCCCCTCACGAGTGTTGCCGGTGTCTCGAATGCGTACAAGGGTGACCTTTGCATGGTCAGCTGCGACGCGAGTGGGAGACTTCAGGTTCTGCAGTACGACCCCGAAAACCTAGAAAGCGCCGGCGGCACTCGCTTTGTGCCGCTTGCGTCGTTCCATACCGGGCGCCAGTGCCTCGGGTTTGCTGCGGTGGAGCTTGCGAATGAGGACCTGGTTGCGTACGGAGCCACGCAGGACGGCGTTCTGTTCTCGGTGTCGCCGATACCGGAGGAAGCGTTCCGCACCCTGTTTGTGCTCACGCAGCAAATGATGGACAAAGAGCAGTCGCTGGCCGGAATGAACCCGCGCGCGCACCGCCAGATGCTCGCGACGCCGGGCAATCACGAGCACCACCTCATAGACTTCAATTATGCCCAGCGCTTATGGAATCTGCCGGTCGACCGGCAAATCATGTATTCGCGCAAATTAGGCTACAATGGGCTGAATCGGGCGCATCGGGTATTGAACTCGGGCGGGCGAGATAGTTTAAAACTGTGATTTTAGAAAAATGTACATTTACTCTTTTTTTTTGTTGTGGGACACCCGGCAGCTGCTCACCACGAAAACCAGTTGCTCGCAATTGCTCGCATGTGAACTTACATGGGCATTCCTGCTAGCATGTGCTCTCTCGCATTCCTGCCTGCATTTGTGCTCGAAATAGCTGAGCTGCGCGGGAATTGATTCGTGCATGGAGGTGCAGCTGCGAGCCGATGGCATAAGGCCCCCAGCAGGGATGAAGAGTCGAAGTTGCTCATCTAAGACGTGCGTCGGCCTTCGGCCTTTGATGACGCTTATTCTCTCGGGTTGGGAACCATCTCAACGGGGAAATAAATTGCTTTAAAGAAATCCAGTTTAGCCTTGCACTACTAACTCAATCATCTGCATCTGTTAGTTCGGGCTGCGCAATTAAGGTTTACGCAAGCGTCTGAAACATTTCGAGTCGAGGGCCGCGTATGCCGCGACGGCGTGTGATTTTCGGTAAAGGTAGGCGTGAGGTGCCCAAAACCTAAGAACGCTCGTTTTCGCGACCATGCAGGCTGGTCAACTGCATGCAACTTTAGGGTCAGGTCTCATCGAAGTGGCGGCCCGGCAATTCTCGGAAATAAGAGCAACCCCAGGAGCCGGGAATTGCTGAATTACACTGCCTGGTTCGTGAGAAACTCGGCTTTGAAGTTGCTCATACCACATACCTCGACGCCCCGCAACTGCCCCACGCTGACTCCGCAAAATGGCGGGCGATAAAGTGCATGATGTTCGCTGCCCTAAGCCTAGACGTGACGTATTCCCCGACACCCACGGTAATGTACCTTAACCCTCAACCTGCAGATGACCACGCGCTGCACAGTCCTTGCGGATGTATCCTTAACTGGTTTACAGAAAAAAAGGTCCCGATTAATGTAAAACATATACTGAAGGACTGCCACGATCCGCATGCGGCCAAACCAAGCAGACTACGAGCTTCTAGGAGAGCATAAGGAGCCCCCGGTTTATCCCGAGCGACGCAGGAGTCACGTCAATTAGCGGGGAATATTATTAATCTTCGTGCATATGCAGGCTTCGCATGTTGCCCATATGCAAGCCCCGATCCGTTGGACCGCAGCAGCGTAAACAAGATCCGAGACCGGGCACCGGAGAAAGCACCGGTACCGCTGCAAGCACAACGGCGACGACGGCTGTAGTAGCACCACAATTCGCTCTAAAATTATACGCCAAGATGAATTGAACTGTAGTTTATTAAATAAACCGAATAAGACCAGCTAAAGAATAAGAAAATAGGAGGGTTAGAGCTGCAACCACGTATAAGACGACGTCATCTCTACGAACCAGAATTTAAACTACACTTAAAGCACTTTGCCAAGGAGAAGAAGAAGAAGAAGAAGAAGAAGAAGAAGAAGAAAAGGATATCTATAAGGTAAAGTGGATTAAACTACTGAGCCTGTAAACTAAAAAAAAACTAAAAACATAGGCTTACTTTCAGCGCGGAGAGCGTAAAAGCTAGTGGCTCTACAGGAACTGGTAGAGAGTGTTATCAGCAGCCTTGATGAGGTTGATGAAGAACTCGACACCAGTGCCGAAGACAGGGATCAGACCCGCGAGCTGGCCGAAGAGTCCGAGCACGAACTGGATGAACTCGTGAGGCAGGGTCAGCAGCTTGTGGATCTCAGTGCCGGCGTCGTTGCCAGCCTGCAGGAGCCAAGTAGCAGCCGAGGGAATGAAGTTCAGCAGATCCTTAAGCACGGCAATACCGGCCTGAACAAGCTGCGTGACCTCCTCAGGAGTGATGTTGGCAGGGTTCAGGCTCTGGAGAGAGCCCTGGATCGAGGAGTTGCTGCTGAAGATGCTGTCAAAGCCGTTGATCAGGCCCTCGATGTCCTGGCCAGCATCGCTGATGGCCTTGCCGGCAAGCGTCTCGAAGTCGCTCGTCAAGTTCTTGATGTCACCGCTGAGGTTCTCGAGGTAAGAAGTGATCTCACCAACGATGCCAGCAGCGCTTTCACGCTTGGCGAGCGCAGCCTCCGGCGTGGGAGCAGCGAAGACAAAGGCCGTGAAGAAGGCAATGGATGCGAAGATGGAGCGGATGGAGACCATTGTGAGTGAGGAAGGTAGTAGAGTAAGAAGCTAAGAAGAGAGCTGCTGTGAAGAACCAGGAATTGAGCGAAATTGGGCCCCCTTTTATACTTTTCTGGACAGCATTCTTGGTCCCCCGAAAGCGCATACCTGCGGCACGCCCTCAAATCCCGATTGGCCAGACATGTACATCTAAGAAGCACGAGGACATGCGTAATGCATGTAGAGATGAGCTGCGAGAAGAGTCATGCATGACATGGAGGTGCACGCGATGCCGCATCGCGCGCCCAAATGTTGAGGGTTTCGACAGGCTCTGCGGAACGATTTACAATTTCCGACCCCAAGACTTAAATTAATACCAGCTCTATTCTGGCCTTTTCCCTGACTTCAAAGCCAAATTCCAATGCATTTCCCGTCCGGGTCGCAGTCGGTCTCCACGACCGATGTCATCGTGCAGGTGGAGTGCTTTATTAATCATCCGTCGCCTCGCAGCATGAATATGCACCTTCCCGCCCCATATGCACGCGATCAGCGGCCGAGGAGCGGATCTAAATGGACGTGGGGGGCCTTGTGAAACCACTGGATTCCGCCAAAAAAGGCATCATTTCCCGGTGCGGGGCTAAGCCCCACTTTTTAGCTTTGTATTGCGTTCATTTTGCTACTACGCATCTCTCATTTCCACTGCTCAATCAGAACACCTTTCGCGGCCTACATTCGGGGGCTAAAATAGCGCGCCTTGACTGCTTCTGCACGAGCCTAAAACGGCTAAAGGGCTTAAGTAGCAGCCTTCGCCGACGTTCTGCGCAGCTCAATCGAGGGAAACGCGGACCATTGAACGGGGGATCTAGCGCGATCCTGATCGCTTTTTTTTCGTATCATGATTACGACAATAGAGCACTCATCGGTTGGGGGTTCTCACCCGATCGCGGGAATGACGGGATCTTATCAAAACGTGCTCGATAAAAAAAAAATCAAACCCTGTCTGGCCGTATAAGACGCCAATGGTCGATACATAAAAGCCGACCATCTGCCAAGAAAAAAAAATACTAGTCGCTATCGACTCAAGCGACGCAAACGACTCAACAAATGGTATCATCGCTCGGCATGGGTGACCCTGTGCCATAAGCTTGGGTCCACAGATTCGCAATATCGGGCCCACCTTACGACCAAGATCAAGCAGCGATATTACCCTGGAGAGAATTCTCCGGTCACGGAAAAAATGCACCCGCATCTTTTGCTTATTATAAGCCTTGAAGTATCCGGAAGACTGCCCGTGAGGGAATAGTTTCTTGTAATGTGCCCGAGCACGATGTATGATCTAGATTGATCTTGGCCAAACGCTTTGTGTGAAGCGGAAGCTGAAGCTGAAGCTGGGAATCATAGATGTGCGTTAATCCGATGCATCCCCTACGGCTACCAATTCCCATGTGTTAACAACGATCATCGTGAGGGAGTTATTTGTAAAGGTCAATTCGCGCGCCGTTCTTAGCAGCCGTCTGTCAAATCGGTAATATCTTGGGATATTCATTTCGGGACCATAGTGGGGTACACATGGCATTGGCCATGCTGGGTTCATGTTGACGGCCAGAATTCCTCAAAATTGGTTCTCACCACCAGCTTGGTTGGAGAGGAGAAAAAAGTTGATTACCTAGATCTAGCTACCGGAGCCTAAGCTCTTAGCGGATTAATAGTGAGGGCTTTTGACCACTAGAGCAGCTGGTGGAGCTGGTTGTCGGCCTGCTTCAGAAGGTTGAAGAAGAACTCGATAGCGCCTCCAATGGCCGGGACCTTACCGCCGAGCTGGCCAAGAAGAGTAAGAACGAACTGGATGAACTCGTGCGGGAGCGTGAGCAGCTTGCGAACCTCGTCCTGGGCGTCGTCCTTAGCCTGGATGATCCAGTTGGCAGCGGAAGGAATGAAGTTGAGCAGGTCCTTGATGATAGAGATGACAGCGTTGGCAATCTGGCTGATATCGTCACCGGTGATGTTGGCAGGGTTCAGGTCACCAAGGATGCTCTGGATCGTGGAGTTCTGGCTGAAGATGTTCTCAATGTTGCCGATAACGTTCTGGATGTCACTGGCGACGTCGTTCACAGCCTTGCCGGCAAGATTGTCGAAATCAGAAGTCAGGTTACGGACGTCACCGCCCAAGTGCTCGAAGTACTGGACGATCTCGCCGATGACCTTGGCGTCACGCTTGGCAAGGTCCGCCTCCGGAGTGGGAGCAGCGAAGACGAAGGCCGTGAAAAAGGCAATAGAAGCGAAGATGGAGCGAATAGAGACCATTAGGAAAGGATGATTCAGAAGAGTTGGTTGAGCTGTTGAGCTGTGCAGATCTAGATGGGAGGAATTTGGACCCCTTTTTATACTTGATCCCCTCAGTTTACGTTGCTTCACGTTGCTCTCCGTTGCTCGTCAATTGATTAAAGCCCATGGCTTGACAAAATTCCGATTGGTTACTTCTTTACCGGTTTCGCTTCATGTACACGGCGCAGGTAACGTGAGAGGTGGAGACAAACCGAATGATGTCAGAATGCATGCAAGTAAGTAAGACCGCTGGGTTAATTCAGTACTCCTGCGTCGGCCGCGAATACCAGTTCACGATCCTTTCCAGTTAGGCCCCCAAAAATTTATATGAGATCACGGAACATGGCTTGGCCAAATGTCTCGCACCCATGCTGGGAGCCATACCTCAAAATTACCAGCAAAATTTCAGCACTTTGCCGAGTCTACATCGCTAAAGCGGAATCTCATGCATTACCAGGCATGTAGGCGCTGCTGGCTATGCAGGTGATACATAGGGTTAGGCACGCTGTATCATGCATTACCGCCATCCGACTACTCACCACTGCTAATTAGTTTATGCAAGGACCCGGGGAATTCGCGAAAAGCCGCACTGCACTGACTGTTTTGGGGGGCGGGCGTGCACCTTAACCGAGATACTAACGCCCTCTCCAAAAAAACCCGAACCTTTGCGTTAGGAAGTTATGAGCGTTTTTGCTAAGGGCGTGCAGCAGGCTTAAGACACGGAAAGACCCATGTCGGCCGATCCAGGAACTGAAGCCCTGTTCTCCTGCGTGCGCGTTTCCGCGTGCGCGAATCCGGCAGGCCGGGCAGGGCCCGGCAGGAGATCGAATGTGGGGTCACTGGGTTGAGCAGCAGGGTTTCCTCGACGGGAACTCACGTGTATGGTGTCGGTCCGATGTCAATAAACAGCAATACGGCAATTCGAGGGGAAGCTGCGCCGACCTCGCGCCTTTTGGCGGCTAGAAGTGCGTCAGTCCCGTGCTGTTGGCGCGATATGGCACGCACCCGACATGATCTTGCGGAGATGCATGCATAAAATTACAGAATTGCGCAAGCCACGCATATTTCACAGCTATATTTTTTTTTTTTAGATTGGTAAATATCGGTAATCCTCGGTTGCTGCTAGATAGCGTGCTATTTCATGATACTGATCCCGCTAGCCGGAGAGGGGCTTCTTATTTTTAGCATTGATTCGAGGCGCAACCAGATTCCCGGTGTCGTGAGCAGCCGTGTGCAATAAACCACGATGCGCGCCAACGTGCATTAATGCCGTGGCCGGCCGGCACCGGCTCACCCTCATTGCCGGCGAGGTTAGGTGTGAGCAATAAAGATCTAAGACTCGGGTCTGTAATCGGTTCGGGGAATTCTGCTTCTAAACCGTGTAATTTACTAGTAGAGCTTCATGCTAGTATACAAAAAAGTGAGATGCGTGTACTACCTATAATAGTAGATTGTAAACGAAGCTAGAAAGTGCGGACGTATCCCAAAATTACTGCGAAGCTATTGGGCGGAAGGGTGTGCGGCTTTTCTACATGCATGTGCGAGCAGTCTTATTGCTCTGGTTATCTTAAACGAGCACTCGCGAGCGCTGCAGATACTGAGTACTGTACGGCAAGGGTGGTACCCCCCGTTCGGAGCCGGGAATTGCGTCACTGCATTCTGCAGGGATGCGCAGGCCCCACACCTGCAGCGGGATTAGTGCCCAGAATCGGGCTTCCGGTACCCAGCTAAAGTCAATTACTGCGCTGCGAGTTGATGGGCGGGTTTAATCACGACTTCAAGTTCTTACAGCACTGCTGGCTTGCATCACTTCGAGCAAGACAGATTCAGAATTGGGCCTGGACGCGATTCCTTGATTTTTATGAGCTCAATGTGCTAAAAAACTATCGACTTAGGAACCTTTTTTTTTGTACACTTTATTTATCCAATCTCTACAAATGCTGAATTAACTACCGAAACTTCATGGCTGTCTTCACTGCATTGGCACAGCAGCATGGGCACCAGTAGTTTAGTCTACTACAAAGAAATCTGTGCTTTAAAATGAATATTGATTTAGCTCTAAAGTCTAGACAGGTTTCAGAGCTCCGAACAGTGTTAAGGCCGCTATGCGTCATTGTTTCTTTAATCAGTGGCTAAGAGGAGAGAGGGTTAACTATTTTTTCCGAAGCTGGCGTGTTTTTCCGCTAAGGAGCGCCAATGACCTCAACCTCAACCTGCATGCCGTGCATGAATATTAGAACTGCAGAAGTATTTAGGAGTATAAGCCCATAGAGAGTGCGCCTTTTTAGAGTTAAGCGGCAGTTAGAAACGCATGTGAAAGTAGAGCGATAACGAAGCACAAAGTGAAGAAGCACGTAGTGAAGTAACCACAGAGTGGCCTGAATTAGATCTGATGGCATGTCTGCTGGTTCAACGCTTTCGGCAATGAAAAGGGTGCACTGTGTAAAGCGCAATCCTGACCTACTAGGGAATAGAGATTCCTATCTCCAGGTTGTTTCGTGTGGTTTTAATACTGTTTTGATCAGAATAGAGAAAACCTAGTTTCAAGAGAGCGATAAAAAAGCCCAGGGTACTGAGAATTGCAAGTGCAAGCCAAGAAAATCTAGAGCCCAATCGCACGCACTGGATGATCGACGCAACGTCTATCAAGCATAACAGCGAGATTATGATTGCCACCACTTTGAGACTATGAAGACAGCTCGCAAGCATATCGTCTAGCTCGGCGCGCTCCATGATTTTCGCGAGTCTCTGCTCGGCCTCCTTCGTGTCTTCTGGCTTCTGCTCGGTCCAGACCTTGTTTCCAGGATTGAAATATGGGCACAGTGCCGTGAGCCTCGCCTGCGATTCCCATGACTGCAAGTTCCAGAACAGCTCGCGCTGTCTCTGGCTGGAGATACACTTGTCAACGACTTGCCTGTCAAGCCCCCACCAGAGCTGCCTTTCATTGTATTTGCCGTGCTTGAAGTAAGCGGCCCAACCGCCGACTGTTGTCGGCTTGCTAATAGTATTGTCGTATGGGGCGAGCAAACTAGACATGCACGAGATCCACGATTCCCAACCATCGCTGGTGTGATAGCGCGGGTGCGGCGCAATGAAGCTGCCGAGGGCATATATAGCGCGACTCGACATGAACTGGCGCAACGTACCTATGTAATCGATGATCAGTAAATCGTTTGGGTGCAGGTGCCTGTGATAGCGTATCGCATTGTTCAGGAATGTGTTCCAATATTTGAAATCGTAGGTGCTGGGTGGCTCTGGCACGACCATTGTGGTGGGACTCATGCTAGGGGGCTAAGCACTGGCTCTGCTTTCTTCATTCGCTGCAGCGTCCATCATTTAGTTGCTCTCAATTCGGTAATAAAAAAAGGCTTTACTTATACTAAGCTCGGGCATATTAGTAGTGCTAGTGTGTCACATGTAATGCCTGTTGCAGCCATTGAGCTTGAATTTTGGCTCGTTCCGGTTACTGTAGAGCGGCCTAATATAGCGCTGTAGGACCCATGGCGTGTGACCCATGGCGTGTGACCCATGGCGTGATACACAAAGTTCGACTGGCTAGTCGTAAGCTATCAATAAGTCAAATCTATTTATTTATCTAAATTAAATTAATTAGGAGCGCAGCCTGTCTGTCTAGAGGATCTGGTAAAAGACGCTATCGGCGGCCTTGAGCAGGTTGAGGAAGACGGAGATGCTCGTGCCGAAGCCGGGGACCAAGCCCGTGAGAGTCGCGAACAAGCCGAGGACGAACTGCAGGACTTCGTGGGGCAGCCGGAACAGCCGCTGATACTCGGACCTGAACTGGATGTAGGCCTGGACAATCCACGACGCGGCGGTGGGAACGAAGAGAAGCAGGTCCCTGGCGACGGAGATGGCGGAGCCCGTGAGCTGCAGCAGCTCATCGCCCGTGATGTTGGCAGGGTTGATCTCGGTGAAGAAGCCCTGGACGGTTCCATTGGACTGGAAGATGGACTCGAAGCTGTCGACGATCTGGGTGACGGTGAGGTTGTGGTCGTGGGCGACGTCCTCGGAGACCTGGCTGGCCAGGGTCTCGAACTCGGAGGTCAAGTTGCGGATCTCAGCGCCCAAGTTGTCGAAGTACTGAACAAGTTTGTGGATAACGTCGGAGTTGCGCTTAACAACAACGACGTCAGCCTCGGGCTGCGAGATTGGAGCCGCGAAGGCAAGAGCGAGGAAGAGCGAGATCGAGGCGAGGATAGAGCGGAGGGAGGCCATTGCCGTGGAGGGGAAGGAGGGGGAAGGCTATGAAGAAGCGGTGCTGGGCCAGAAGTCGAGAGAATTGAGGCCCTTTTTATAGTCGCGCGCGATGCCTGCGGTGAGTCTAGATTGGCGGCCTCCGAGACGAGCATGATTTGCAATAATGTACGGACTCGGAGGTATGGGTACTGCAGATGATGACGCGCCCACGGCGCATGTGAGTCAGGTGGCTTAGCCTTGTGGAGAGGACTCGCTGGGCGGCGCGTGCTTTCTTTTTGTTAAAAGCATTTCGCCAAGAAATAACGGATCTTGGGGCCTCCAGCATGCACCCACGACCCTATTTGGGGCCTTAACTTAGCGAGGTCTCATTGCCGTTCCGATCGAAGTCTTATGTGTCATCACGGATGATTGTCCGGAGTATGCAAGAACGGGGTTAGGCCGCGTGGATCTTATGCACCACCCTCTCTCCCCGGCCTGGCAGCCGAGTTCATTGGTGCGCGAGAGCGATGCGTGCAGCGGGATCAGCGTCGATTGTAGCCAGCATAATGCATGTGAGTCAAAATAATATAATAATTATAGAGAAGCAAGCAAACATCCGAACATGGAGGCATGCTGTTAGCCATCGCGCACTACAATACTGACGACATTCGACAGTGCAACCGAGCCACACAGCCAGCCAGCTAGTCCGCGGATAGTTTAGGCCCGTTTATGCGCACTGAACGGCGCACCACGATTATCAGGGCGATTCAAATAAAAAAAAAACCGGTGTGGAAGGGGGATTCCACACGGCGCTGCTTCATGCATGCGCGGCACACGTGATCGAGCCTTAACGCTGCGTAGTTTTTCCCCGGTTACTGCGGGTGCAAATAAGCGGAGCTCATGTCGAAATGCAGATCCTGCGAGGCAGCTGATTGCTTTGAGTTGCGGAGAGCAACGCGCCAGCAGCAATAATTTCGACACTAACCACAGCAACATCGGCAACAACAACAACAATGACGAGTTCCACGCAGCACGCAGCACGCAGCACGCAGCACCCAGCATATGTGCCCCTACCCTTCGAGAAAACTAAAGGGCACAACGCCTGACAGGCAGAGGCAGAGGCAGAGGCAGAGGCAGACAGGCAGGGAGGCCAGGCCAGACAGGCAGGCAGCCAGACAGGCAGGCGAGGTGTGTATCACGTGCCCGCCAAACTAGGCGGGCCGAAATTCCAGGTTCAGCCAGCAGCACTAAACTAACTAGTCGCAGGAGGGCAGCACCGAAGCTTTCGGAGACGAGCACTTCCTGAGTTCTGAGACGCGATGCTGTTTGCTGTCGTGCCGCTTTGCCTGCTGGCCACCGAGCCGCAACTTCTGCGCGACGGGCGCGGCACGCTTGTGGCCAGCGCGTTGGGCATCAGCGCGGTGCAGTGCGTGCGCAGCGTTGTGGCTCTGCGCACCGACGCGTTCTCGGCGCTGCTGATGGGCGTGCTGGCGCTGCTGCTGACGCCGGCCGTGGCCGGCGTGCTTGTGCTGTTTGGCGCGCCCGTCACGTACTCGCTGGTGGAGACGCTCGGCGTTGCGAGCGTCATTTCGACGCTGGCGCTGCAGCCGCTGCTTGCGTCGCACGGCCTCGACGCCGGCGTCTGGCGCCGCATTGCGTCGCTGCAGCTGCCGCCGTCCTCCGTCTTCTACGGCAGCATTGGCACGCTGGTCGGCGCGTGGTTCGGCGCCGTGCCCATTGCCCTGGACTGGGACCGGCCGTGGCAGACGTATCCCATCACGATTGTGCTTGGTGCGTACGCCGGCGCGGCGGTTGGCACGTTTGTTGGTGGTCTGCTCGAGAAGCCGGCGCGTAGCATCGGCAAGGGCGGCAAGAACGTCACTGTGAAGCGCAAGGCGGCCAGCAAGCCGCGCCGACAGGGCCCGCAGTAACCGCGCTCAAAAGTGCGCGACGGCGCGCACGCTCATGCACAGTTTCAACCTCAAAAAACGCGCGATCCCGTACTGTATATATACACTGCGGCTGAGGCTGCAGCGGTAATTTTGTTCCCACTTGATATGCGCCAGGGGATTACAAGCCATGCTGCGGTACTGCTAGGTGCTGCTAGGTGCTGCTAAGTGCTGCTAAGTATGCGCGCCTGGGTCGTTACGTAGAGCCGCCTTGTGCTCCTGTGTAGCTCTGCACTGCACTTTACTGCACTGCATTTTACTGCACGTTACTGCACTACCGGATTAGATGCATGCCATTGTGAACTCACGGGCATTAGCACTTATGAACGGCGGCAACCTGAATGCAATGCTACAAGTAATTCTGCAATTGCTCAGGACCCGCTTAATCCTTATTACGCTTGCGCTGTCTTTAGTGTGAGACGCATTTAATGAATCGATGGTTAAACATAACTAAACTGAGCGGACTCATGCTAGCCAACGTGGAGTAATTGCATTAATTCATATCACAATTGTACTAATTCATATCGTAGTTGTATTAATTTATATCGTAGTTATACTATTATCGTGAATGGCCTTATTAAACTTGCCCATAACCTACTGACGTGACAGCGCGGTTTGGAACTGCCTACTCAGGGGGCACAATTTTTGGTGCGGAGTGCAGTGTTCGCGGCGGTTCGCGGCACTGCGCGGCAGCACTGCGCGGCAGCCCGCAGCCGACCCCCGGGGCAGCAGTCAGCAACCGGCGGAGTAACGAATGCACCGCGGAGGCGGTGGCGGTGGCGGCCCGTATCGCGGCGCCGCCCCTGCCCTGGCCGACGGCTTTAATTTTTCACGGCGGCGGCCTCACTTAGCCCGGTACAGACATGTCAGTAGCCACACTTCCGGCGCCGCAGACGACGCGCCACGACGATGGCACGGAGACGGTTGTGCTGTACCGGCTGAATGACGCCGGCAAAAAGGTGAAGGTGACGCGCCGCGTGCGCGTGGAGACGAGCCCCGTGTCGACGACGGACGAGCGCCGCAGCTGGGCGCGCTACGGCGAGGCCGCGCAGGCCGGCGACTACCAGCCGACGTACGGCGACGACATTTCGCTGCGCCTGTACCCGAAGAGCACGGTTCCGCCGAAGGACGTGCAGCCCGAGAAGAAGACGGGCCAGCGCATGAAGTGCCACTTCTGCAAGGGCGACCACTTCACACACGCGTGCCCGCTGCGCGACAAGCTGGCAAACCTGCAGGAGATGAACACGCCGCCGCCCATGGCGCCCCCGGCCGCCCAGCAGGGCAAGTACGTGCCGCCAGCCCTGCGCACGGGCTTCGCCGGCGGCCCGCCGGGCGTGCCGATGATGATGCAGTCGCAGCAGGAGCGCGACGAGGCAAGCACGCTGCGCGTGTCGAACCTGCCCGAGGACATCAGCGAGCCCGACCTGCGCAAGATCTTCAGCCTCAACGAGCGCGTGCGCATCATGCGCTGCAACGTCGTGCGCAACAAGATCACGGGCCGCGGCCGCGGCTTCGCCTTCATCGCGTTCGAGAACCCGAACGTCGCCGAGCAGGTCCGCCAGTTCTTCGACGGAAAGGCCGTGAACAACTTGATCATGCACGTCGACTTCGCAAACGCGGGCCGACGCTAGACTTCTTCTATAAGATACGCATTATTATTTACTTCTATTGCCAAAAAAGCGCCAGCAAGTTTTGCGGCGCTCATTGTGGTGCGGCCTCCTCTCTCGTTCACACCGCTATGTTTTAAATAACTTACTTACTTACTTACTTACTTGAACTGATCACGACTTCATCTTCCACACAATCGCCACACACATACTGCGTGCTTTTGTAGCATTTATCCTAGCCGTACATATGTGGAGCTCTGAACAATATACACTGTGAAGTGCCGCGGCGCTGTACGGAACAGCAGGGCTAGTTTTAGTGCTCGTTTTAGTGCTCGTTTGAGTGCTAGTTTTGGTGCTAGTTTGAGTGCTCTGCCTACATGTTGAACTAAAGTTCAGCACTAGATTAATGCTCGCCGTGGTATACCTTACTCAAAAATTGCCGCTAAAGATCCAATTAGGTGCTTTGAGCATAAACAACTGCCAATCTTATGACCCCATTTGGCGACTCAGCCCTAGAATTCAAAAACATACCGCATTGAGTAGGTGCCTACGTAATGGGCGGTTTGCTATATAAAGGCGGCGCTGAGACCCACACAACTCTCCTTCTTTCTTCACTCCAACATCGCAATGAACAGCACCGAAACAACAGTACAGGCGAAACAACCCGGGCCGGTAATGCAACCAGTGCCGGCAGTGCAGGCGGCGGCGGCGGCGGCGGTGCAGCCCTGCGAGTATGCCTTTAAAAACTGGAGGACGTTCTATCACGAGGCAGTGTGCTACCACAATGCCACGAAGCCCGACAAACAGCTCGTTTCTGACCGCATTCTCACTTTGCGCGCCTTCATGACTAGCGAAGTCGTGGACTTCCTCGGTGCCTATGTCATGCACCATCCTCGCTACGAAACAAGCCAAGGCTGGGACGACTGGACCAAGGCGGTCGAGGTGAAACTCAAGGCCAAAGATGAATCACTGGCCGTTCCGACGTCGGCAAATGGGTGGCTTTGGAGGTATGAGAACAGATGGTGTGATGAGACAAAGCTTTGGCACGGTCTCGACACGCTTGTATCACACGGAGCGCTTTCCCTGCAGAAACAGAGAACCATCTTTTGGAAGGCACTGCCGACAAAGCAACAGAATCGCATGGCCAAGTTGTGCGCCTATTTTGACCCGCAACACGCTGTTTGGTCGGATGAGAAGCCTGGCACCGCCACTTTCGCGGCGCAAAAGATGGTGCATGCAATTGAGTACCTGCGAGTTGAGGAGGAGGCTTGTGAACAGAAGAGATATCTCGCATTTCAGTTGGCCGGTAAGGTGCTGATTGTGCTCTGTCTCATTGGTCAGACTATTATCTACACATGCAGTTCGGCGCCTGGATCCTTAGCTGGTATGATATCTTGGTTCGTGTGTCTTGCTCTTCTACATTATCGGATCATTCCCCTATTAAGCGACGTCGTGAAGCTTCGTGATTTGCACCAGCAGCGGCAGAGACTGGCCGAACTGCTTACTCCAGGCCCCTGAAGCGCTATACGAAGTCCTATCAGCGGGGCGTCGGCCACAGCCTCCGCGACTAGCATAGCCCTCCCCCCCCTCCCCGGTGCTGCCATGGCGCGCGAAGAAAAGCGCACCACATTCTCCTTGCAGGAGCCAAAGCAGAACGGACGCGACACGAGTTGTGCCTCCGCTGCGTTTATGTTATGTTAAAAGTATGTATGTTAGTTGATAAGAATTATGAGAATTGCGATACTATGAGCCGACTGTGTAACACCAACGCTGGGTTCAGATGAAGTCCAAAACACCCTGCGCCGTTTCCCACAGGTGGTACGGCTTGCATGAGAGCGAGGCCATGCGTTTACGGAATACAAAATCGCAATTGCACTTTACGAAGAAAAAAAGCGGCATAAGGCGTGGACGTATGTATTGCCTAAGTATTAGCGTCTGCTCTGTGCATTGATGTTGGCTACGCCCAGGTGTGTTCCTCATTTTTCACATGTTCCCGTTAAAAGCTACTACTATCTATATATGTGGTGGGTAAGTGTGATGCCTCAATAGAAAGTCAACCGCACGGTAATGGTCAATGTAAAGATTAAATGGGCATAAATAGTAAGTCTGGTTTAGCCAGCTCGCCTTGCGCGATATTTCTGGCTCCGCTGCAATCTCTTGCCCACGCAATGTGGCACGCACGTGAGCGGATTCATCTGGGGTTTATCATCTCAAGATACTAGTAAGATTGGTATCGACTTTGGAGGTCACTACTACTCCATATGAGCGATGAGGAGCAATTGCTGGATGCGCCGAGCGTATACGACTTCCAGAACTGGCGCGTGTTCTACCGCGATACGCTGGAGTACCATACAACGAAGTTCCCAGATAAGCTGCTCATTGTGGACCGGATCAAGACGTTTCGGAAATTCATGTCCGACAGAGTTGTAACGTACCTCGGCGGATTAGTGCGGGAACACCCGCGTTACAACACGACGCAGGGCTGGGATGCGTGGGTGAAGGATGTGGAGGCGCGGCTGCGGCTAGCAGACGCGACGCTTCCAGACTCGCCGCAGTTCGTGCTCAAGAAGTTCAAAAGCGGGCAATACACGAAGGGAAAGCTATGGCAGGAACTCGACAGGCTTGTGGAGGCAGACTACTTGTCGAGCATTGAGCAGCGCCAGCTGTTTTGGGACGCGCTGTCGTGGGACGCGCAGGACGCTTTTGTACGAATCAGTCCGTATTTTGACCCGGGCCACGCCGTGTGGAGCAACGAAGAGCCTGACGTAGTGGCCGAGGCTGAACAGACGCTCGTGCGGGCCGTTAATCGCGTTGTTTTAGACGAGGCAGTCGCGGTTCACCGATGGCACATGTTCCACGCTGCCTGGGGTTTCGCTGCACTGCTGCTCGTCGTGGTAGGAGCTGCTGTGTGGTTCGTGAATTGGTACGGTCTCTATACAGCTATCAGTATTGCCACCTTGAGTTGTGTCATATTCCTTGTTATGGTGCTGCTAATAACAGGAGGGTGTTTTTTCTATGACTATGTTAAAGAATACCAGGCGCTGCTTGAAAATAAGTCGCGGTTCTTAGCCTATAACAGTTGAGCCATTTGCCCGGATGGGGATTAAATTTGATTTGTGGGGTGCGTCCTACGACGCGGCAGTGCGCCGCGACAATGCGGCACGGCAATGCGCCGCGGCAGCTCTTTTTTACTTTGTTCGTATTTGTTCGTAGATTATTTGATTGTGCTGAGTTTGTTCAAGCACGGTTTAGTTCAGCGCGAGTTATGGCCTGGCCCGGTCTAATTGGGCACGCGCTGTGCCATTTGTGGGTTGTACCATTTGTGGGTTCTGCCATTTGTGGGTTGTACCATTTGTGGGTTCTGCCATTTGTGGTTTGTGCCATTTGTGGTTTGTGCCGATTGTGGGTTGTGCCAATTGTGGTTTCATTTCGTTTGGGCTGGCGGCGGCATGCGAGATACACGTTGTTGCCGCACATGCTGGCGGAGCGAGTAGGTGCTCAGGCGACCTGCCACACGCTTGAGCCCTCCTCGGAGATCCACTGTCCGAGGTCCGTCACGTCGTTCTCCCATTCGACCATGCGATTTCGCATATCGGCGACCTGGGCGCCAGACAGCACGCGCGGCTGCAGCCAAGTGATGGAGATCTTTTGGTCGACCTCGTCGATGGTGCCCTCCATGAGGCCGAGGCTCATGGCCTTCATGACGAGGATCTCGACCTTTGTGCCTGGCTGCAGGTATGTCTCCTCGGCAATGACGCTGAACGGCAAGGAGTACTCGATGCCCTGGAAGCGGAAGATGCACTCGCACAGGGCCATGAGGCAGAGTTTCTGCTCGAGGAACGGCAGCGCGGCGGCGAGCAGCGCCGACTTCTGTGTGAACGTCGGGCGCAGGCGCTGGAACTCGGGCACGTCGCCGCGGTTGATGACGAGCACGAGCTCGCGCAGCCAAGCGTCGTCGCCCTGCAAAGTCTCGAGGATCGGGTGCAGCACAAGCTCGCCGAAGTTGTAGATGGACTCGCCGAGCAGCGCCGCGATGCACAGGTCCTGTGCGCGCTGGCGGCGCAGGTCGGCCGGCACGCTGTCGGCGTGCACGACGGCGAGGTAGAGCAAGGCGGTGCGGTAGTATGCGGAGTAGTCTGCGTGCTTCTTGTAGTACTCGCTAGACACGCCGTAGAACTGGGCGAGGATGACGCCGTCGGTGATGGGGGTTGTCTCGATGACGGACTTTGAGTGGTCGAGGACCTTTTTGGCCTGGACGGAGCTGCCCTGCTCGATGTAGAGGCCCGCGACGCGGACCTCGGCGAAGACGTGGACGGCGCGCACATCGTCGCGGTCGAACTGGGCGGCAATGCCCGTCATGAAGTCGAGGGCCTCGTCGAGCGTGGCGCACTCCTCGCTGGCGTAGACGGCGAACGTGACGAAGGCGAGCGGGTTGAGCTGCTCCTTGAAGCGGGAGACGTACTGGCTGAACAGCGGCATGCGCTGGCCGGCGGAGCGCGGGTCCTTGAAGATGTCGAGCAGGGTTTCCGTGAGCTGGTGCCAGAGGCGCCGCTCCGTGTAGTCCTCGAGCGCGAAGAACTGCGGCGTGAGCTCCGGGTCGAGCCGCTCGCGGATCTCGCCAAGCACGGGAAGGACGTCCATTTCCGGCGGAGCTTCGGCGGTAATGTGGTTGTGGTTGTGTTAGTGTGCTGGTGGTGGTGTTATTGAGGATGAGGAGTGGCGGCGGCCAACTGGGATCCGAGCACGTGATATGCCCGGCAGCACCAGCAGAGAGACAAGCAGAGGTAGGAGCAGAGGCAGCAGCGGGCGGTGCGCGGCGGGCGGTGCACGGCCGTTCAAACAGCCGCAGTGCTCGCTCTCAACTTATTAAGTAGCTTTTTTTTCTTTAACTTGCGTATGTACGGCGAACCACCGCTGCTGCTCTGCACCCTAGTCCCGTGCTCAATATATTAGCAGCACCCCTAATGGCACCCCTAATGGCACCCCTAATGGCACCCCTAATGGCACCCTAATAGCGCCTAATTAGCACCGCTTAGCAGCAGCCCCGCTGATCGCACCGCTTGCTCTGCTTGCTGCGCACTGCGCTGCTCGCGCTGCTAAACCCCATCACACAGTAAACCCCCCTAAATAACCCCCAATTCTTTACTACTTTGTCTAGTTTTTGTGCCGGCCGCACGCGCAGCCGCGGCTTGCGTCGTCTGCGGCGGCCGTGCATTGCCGATCATCTAAGCACCAAGCACCCGCCGCCAGAACCTCAGACTGCCGGCATGGACGACGCGGACGCAAAGGCGCGGCGGCACCTGCGCCCGAACCGCGGCAAGAACCCGAATGCGCGCTGGATTGTGGACGAGGTTGTGAAGAAGAAGCCTGCGGCGAAGAAGCGCCGCACGGCGCCGAAGCGCGAGGACGAGGCGCCCATTCTCGAGGGCGAGACGCGCTGCGCGTGCGACGGCGCCGTTGCCGACGACAAGACGATGGCCGAGTGCGAGAAGTGCAAGACGTGGCAGCACGTTGTGTGCGAGTTTGGTGTCGACGACGAGTCGGCGCTGCCGGACAAGTATCAGTGCCGGCGGTGCCGCAGCGACGACGACGACGACGACGACGACGATGAGGAGGGCGACGATGACAGTAAAGACGCTGTTGAGGATGGGAATGGCCGGGCTGAGGACGGTGCTGGCCAGGCTAAGGGCGGTGCTGGCCGCAAGGGGCTCGACGGCATCCCCGATAAGGTGCGGCGCTCTGTGGCCGAGGCGTGGCTCAAGATTCTCGCCCCGCTGGCCGCAAAGCACGATGTGGACGAGCCCGCGGCGCTGCCGCTCGCGCTCGAGATCGAGTCGGCGTTGTTCGATGCGTTCGGCGACCACGCCGCCAAGGACCCGGGCCACGTCTACCGCGAGCAGTTCCGCATGCTCTCGTTCAACCTCAAGGACGACAAGAACGCGAAGCTGCAGCGCGACGTTGTGCGGCGCACGCTCGAGCCCGCGAAGTTCGTGCGCATGAGCTCTGCCGAGCTGCGGCCGCCCGAGATCCGGCGGCTCGCGAACGAGATCAAGAAGGAGAGCCTGCACGAGTCGATTCTGCCCGAGCAGGAGCCCCCCAAGGAGAAGGTCAGCACGGCCACGGCCGAGGTGAACATGGAGCCGACGTTCATTGCCATGGACGAGGAGGAGGACAAGGACAGCGAGCAGGAAGACGAGGCCATGCGCGAGCCGCTGGGCCCGCCGCCTACAACCTCTGACTCGACCACGGCCACGACCGATGTGCCAGCACACAAATCGCCGGAGCAGCCCGTTTGGGAGGGCCGCGTGCGGCTCGGCGCGAAGCTCGACTTCGCCGCTACGGGCATGCATCTCGAGGCGCCGAGCCGCGACGAATGGCCGCAGCTTCTGGAGGGCAGCAGCTCGCTCGTCATCGACGGCGCCGTGCCCACGGAGCGCGCCACGACGTACCTCACCGAGACGGCGGCGAACCCGGCCGCGCACAAGATTGCGTCGCTCGTGCTGGCGAGCCCCGAGCCGGGCAAGACGGCCGAGCTCTACGAGTACCTCACGTCGCGGGACCGCGTTGGCGCGGTCGAGCACCGCAGCCCGCGCGTGAAGGATGCGTACATTCTGCCCATCACGGCGGATGCGGCGCCCGAGTTTTTGGGGCTCGGCGACGACGCGCATGCGTACTTGCGGCACCTCAGCGTCGAGCACTCGGCCACGCAGCTGCTTGTTCTGACGCTGATTCTCTTTAAGTAGCGCCAAACGCCAAACGCCAAACGCCAAAACCACAAATGCCAAAACAACGCCAAATGCCAAAACACTGAACCTGTATACCTATTGATACCTAATTACACGCACACGAAACTTACTTACCCTTTAAACGAAGCTACTCGTAGTACTACGCAGTACTACGCAGTGTTACGCAGTGTTACGCAGTGTGAATCACGCAGCACTGATTGCGCTCGCTAACTGTAGTACGCTCTACACCAAGTGTTCCACACTCAGTACTCGTACTCAGTACTCAGTACTTTACACTCAGTACCCTACACTCAGTACTGCACACTCAGTACTCATAAATATTTATGATCTGCAGCCCCACCAAACGTGCTCACTTGTGCTCGTCTTAGCCGTAATTCAGAATGAGACTCCGGCAAATCTCTTGTTGCAGCGCCGCGCGCACCGCGCACCGCGCACCGCCCGTACCCGTCGCTACCCCGGACTAATCTGCGGGCGGCAGCTTAATTAGCGGGCGGCAGACTAATCCGCGTGCGGCGGCATACCCATATGACTAGCCGGCATGCCGGCAAAGTGTGCGGAAAAATGCGCTGACCCGCGCACGAAACGGCGCGCAGAGCGGTTTTGGCAAATTAGGCCGCGCTTAATGGCCCCAAATACATAATAATACATTCTATGTTTTTGTTTAGGAGGTGCTGCTTCGGCCGGGGCGCACTCGTATCACTCGCATGCAATGCGCCCCACACTCAGGGGGGGGCACTGCATTACCCCATGAATAAAACAGTGCATGCTCTTCGCATCCTCGCGTAGCCGCGATATCGCTTTGCCTACGACGGGCCCCTGGGCGTACCGCGTAACTCGCCTCGGCCCCTTAAGGCGAGGGCGTGACACCCTTCCGTGGCCGCTACCCCACAGCACCGAGCCGAGTATTTCCGAGCTACCACTTCGTTACTTACTTTCCTAACACGCACACGCACGCAATGGCAAGCTGCGGACCTTCGAACCCATTACAGTCCGCCAAGGACCATCTCCAGCGCGACACCACGCTGCAGCGCGAGCAGGTCGCGTCGGCGGCGCAGCCGTGGACGGCCGGCTTCCGCAGCGGCGCGGCGCGGCCCGACGCTGCCGCGCAGCAGTTCGACAGCTTCAACCAGTTCGCGCCCAGCCTCGGCGGCGGCGCCGCGGCTGTGGCTGCTCCCGCGCAGCAGCAGCGTGGCGCTCTGCCACACTTAAGCGAGCGCGATCCCCTTGCCCACCAGCACCGCCACCAGCAGCACCAGCAGCACCAGCAGCACCAGCAGGGCCAGCAGTGGGCGGCCGAGTTCCAGCACAGTGCGCCGGCGCACGCACAACACGCGCAACATGCGCAACATGCGCAACAACATGCACAACAACACGCTCAACAGGGCACGCTTATGGGCCTGGCCGGCCCGCATGCTCAGGCGCAGTGGCCTGGCGCCCCGGCCTACGGGCCAATGGCCGCCGGCGTCATGCCAATGGTCGGCGTGAACGCCAGTACACTGCCGCAGCGCGCGGCACCAGCACCGCCCAGCGATGCTGCGTTCGAGGAAGTGTTTGCCGCGTTCGAGAAGAAGCTCGCGGCCGAGCAGAACGCACAGAGCGCGCAGAGCGCGCAGAGCCTGGACGGGACCACGCCGCCGCCGTCGCAGCAGGACGCCGAGGACCTGAGCGGCGTCGCCGCGCAGATCATGGATACGCTGAGCTCGGCCGACTCCGAGCGCTCGGCCCAGCTCGCGCAAAAAATGCAGTCCTCGAAGTTCATGGCCCTCATGGACCGGCTCAAGACGTCCGAGGTCAAGGCCAACAAAACAGACTTCGTCGAGGCCGACGGCGCTAAAGTCGACCCTCACGCGCTGCATTCCTCCATAACCGTCGCCAGCACCGAGCCGCGCGTCGCCGCTCCCTCCTCCGCCGCCGTGCATGTAGAAACGCGCATCGAGACGGACGACCGCGCAAACGCAGACTGGCCGCCGCAGCGCCGCGACACGTCCGAGGCCCCGTTCGGCCGCGGCTGGCGCGACGCAAAGTACCTCGTCGGCCTCGAGGACCCGGACACCTACTTCAAGAAGCTGCGCGCAAGCCTGCAGGCCAGCGACGAATACATCCAGGCCATGCCGAGCTCGTTCGAGGCCGCGCGCGACCTCGGACCCAAATCCGTGCGTGTGGGCGACTGGGAAGAGCGCTACGACACCTGGTAGACCTCGAGACCTTGTCGCGTTCTTCTCGAACCGCACCCACCCAACTTTGCATCGCGTTCCGCGCTAATCCGCATCTGCCAAGGCTAACGATAATGAGCATTCTTTGTACATCTTCTGCGCATCCGCGCCACAACTAAATTAAATCAAACTAAACTAATGATAATTTAAGCATTCTTTATGCAGAATTTGATGCGATGCAGCCGTTTGTTGCCAGCGTTTGGGTGCGCCGTCAGGCTTCGGCGTTCTGACCTCAAAGTTTGCCAAAATTTCCGCAAAAATCGGCCGCCAACCACCGGCTCTTTACGTTCTTACCTCGTTGCGTTCTCACAATAACTTAATACTAATACAATAATACACTTTACTTTAGAAGGCAAAGTACTGCCCGATGTTGACGTGGCTGTACCCGGACCGCGCAACGTACCTGTCCACCGTGCTCTTCACAAGCGCAAGCCCCTTCGCGTTGTGCTGCGACAGAACCGCCATGCGCGACTCCTTCGTCGCCTTGCTCGCGTCAAACAGCGACTGCATGTAGCACATCTGCGTGTACAGCTTCTGGCTGTCGTACTGCCAGTGCACAGACCCCTTGCACCGCGGCTGCGGACACTTCCGCGCCGCATACGTCGCCACGGGCCGCGTTAGGCACTCGCACTCGTCGCACACGAGCCAGTTCTCGTAGTAGCGGGCAACAAACGCGCGCAGCGCCAGCTCCACTTGCAGCGACACGTCCTCGTACTCCATGAGCTCGTGGCACTCGCCGCACTTGAACCCGTGCGGGTCCAGCGACGCAACTCCACTGCACTCAAAGCTGTGGTCCTTGTGCCGCAGCCGTACGGGCTCGCACCCAGCAAACCGCTCCGCATCGGGCGCCAGCGTGATGAGGCTCGCGCTCTCAAACCCGGCGTACTGCTGCTGCACGGGCCGCGGCGCGCTCTTCGTCACCGTGACTCCCAGCGCTTCGGCAAGCCGCGAAGAGTCGTACACTTCTAAACACTCGCAAATGCGGTCCATGGGCCGGTAGATCTGGTGCTCAAGGTACCACTCGTAGTCGGGCCGCAGGCCTTGCGCCTTCAAGTCCTCGGGCGACACTGCGCGCTCTTGGTACGCCTTCGTCGTCTCGTCCGCACTAATGATGTAGCTGATCACATCCTTCGGCTTCACGCTGTACCCGGCTGCGGCGCGCGCCTTAGCCACACGCACTTGCGGCAGGTTCAGGTTCGCGTCGTACTTCTCCACTTCCTTTGACAGCTGGTTCCGCATCACAAAGAACTTCATCGGCATCTTGCCGGCTCGCATATCGCTGGCAAACCCGGTAAGGTACTCGAGAATGCGCTCAAAGATGGCCAGTGGCTCGGGGACTTCGTCGCCGATCTCAAATATACGCTTCAGCACTTCGTTCGATGCGCGCTTGCACGCGTCGCAGAACTCACGCCGACGCAGATCAAGTCCCTTGTACTCAAGCTTCGTCGAGCCGTCGGGGTGCATGATTAGTGCCGCATACTTCTTCTTCGCATACAGCATCAACTCGCGGAACACGTTGTCTATGTCCAGCTCAATAACGCGGAACTGCCGGTTCACTAGCCGCTTGAACTCGGCTCCAATGGCGTGTGCATCTGCGTATTGAACGGCATTCGTGTGGATCATTACTGAGTCCGTATCACCGTAAAGAACTCGCATGCTGTTCTCCTCGGCTAGTGACTTCGTACGAATGAGCGTCTCACGGCCCTTGGCAGTAACAAGCATGGCTAGGGGCTGAGCCGCAAACCGCGACTCGGGAAGGCCAAGACAGCCGTACATGGAGTTCGCCGTGAGCTTGAGCGCCGTTTGGCGGATCTGCCACTCAGCCAGCTCCGCCGGTGAGGCCGACGCGTTCTTCATGAGCTTCTTCACTTCTTGTCGTCGCTGCACGAGGTTCTGCAGCACTTTGGGGAGCAGGCCGGGCGAAACATCGCTCGAGGGTACTTCGGGCATCGTTTCCTGGTCCGCAGGATTATAGTCCACGGTCGTGAAGCAGATATTGAACTCCTGGATGATCGACGGGTACAAACTGTTGAAGTCCATCACGAGCACACAGGATTGGTACAGCCCCTTCTCGGGGTCAAACACCATACCACCCTGGTACTTCTTCTTGCCGCGCTTGCGGTCACCTTGGTCACGGTCATAGGCCCGGCGGTCTGGAACCAGCCAACCCGCCTTCGTGAATTCGTGCATGAGCAGAAAGTCGTTGCGGCCACTGCGCGTTCCCCTTAGCGTCGCGCGCCACGCGTTTCCTGCGAGATTAGTGAGCTGCCGAGACAGCGGCAGCATCTGGTTCTTGAACGCAATGGACGCCACGTACAGCGTGTCGACCTCGCTGTAGCGGATGATGTCCATAAGCCCCTGTGCCTTGCGCTTTAGCCAGTCACCGCTGCTCACATTGGGGTCGAACGGCTTGCGCTTTGTACTCAAAAACTCGCGCACCATTTCCTCAAGAGTGTATTCCGAGCACCGGCCCTGGGCAACCTCAACACCAAATGTGTTCTTCAGGTCACACAGAAGCCGACCCGAGCACATACGCAGAAGCTCGAATTGCGAGGCCTCCTTTGGCGGACGCTGCTGCCGCAAGCGGCCAAGGCCAGACCATGCTGACGGCGGCAGCTTCAGCTCGAGCGCACGGGCAAAGATCGTGGACAGGTGCAGATCCGTAAGCGAGTGGCCGATAAACACGTCTGGGTCCGCGCGCTGGAGAAGCGTGAAGAACCATTGCAGTAAGGCGCGCTCGTTAGCGTGCATGACTACGGCCGGCTGTTGTTGGCCCGACTTCGTGCGCGCTTGATTATGGTCCTGGATCCCTTGCTTGAACTCTCCGTTGAAGGCGCCGATCTCGGGCGGCCGAATACCGGTCACGACCGTGGATGGAAGCATTAATGCGTCGCTGGCCGTGTCGTGAGCGACGCTTTTGAAGGTGCGCGCAGTCACCGAGATGATTTCGTGGCTGCCGTTTGCGTTCTGCTTGGTAGTGATGCCAACGCTCATAATGTTGAGGAGCGGCACACCAAGCTTAGACGCGTCAGAGTCAGCGACAACACTGATTTTGAGCGGCGACTCGCATTCGACGGCCACATCCGTCCACGAGAGTCGATTAGGCACGCTTTTGACCGTGACGTCGAGCCAGCACGGGCCCATTACGCGGCGGCCGACCAAAAAGCTCTCGATCATATGCGACGTGAGTCCGTGGCACGTAGAGTACGTGCGGCCGACTTTGGACGGTAGCGGCCCGTCGTAGGGGGCGCGCACATGCAGGTACGTATGCGGGGACTTGTCCTGACTGAAGCAGTCCCTCATTTCAACCGGTCGCGAGCGAAGCTGCATGCCGTGGCTCCTAAACAGATCGAACAGCTCGTTCGTGACGTCCTCAGTCGTCTTATCGGACTGAGGCAGGAAGTAGAGGTCGCGAGCGAGGCCGTGCACAACGGCGGTTGCGCTGTGACCCTCGGTGGTGCGGCCAAACAGAACCAGCGTTTTGGGTGTCTCCAAATAGTCTGTCCAGTACATGCGCAGCGTCGAGCCGGGCTGCAAGTCAACAACAACTGGCTTCTGCTGCTCGGGTTCGGGCTCGGCCTCCACGGCGACGACGGGCCAGTTCTCTTGTGCCTCTTCGTACGGACCGTTGTCGCTCGAGGGACCGGGCGTAGGCAGGCTCGACGTTCCTGTCATGTTACTCTGGAACGCATCAGCAACATCCTCGAGATCAGAGTCGTCTGAGTCCATGTACACCGGGTCTGGTGTTGGCAGCGGCAGTGGTTCGTATTGGCTTGTAATATACTCGGGCTCGCTCAACGGCAGCGGCTCGGACGAGGTCGCCTCAGCTTCAGCTTCGGGCTCTTCTGGCGCCTGGGCCTGGGCCATTTCGAGCGATACGGGCTCGAGCTTTATATCCTGCGCAGGCACGGCCGGCGCCTCGTCAATGAGCGCGCTGCCGAGCATGGACGAGTCCGGCATATCGCTCTCGTCCTCAGGCGCGCGGTCGGGTCGTAAATGGCGGGTTGGCGTCTCATTAGTTGCACGCGGCGTCGAGCTTAGGCGGTTAAACGCGCCGGGGCTGCCGGACGCACCAAGTCTTGATCCAAGGCTCGAGCCTAGCCGTGATCCAAGGCCTGATCTAAGCCCGAACGCAAGCTGGCGGCCTGTACTAAGCTTGCTGGCCAGTGCCGGCGTTTGTGGAGCAGCGGTGCCGGCCTTCGGCGTGCGCTTAAGCCGTGGCGCTGTCTCAATGCTGCTCAGAATCGCCTCGAGCTCGTCGTTTTTGGCCGCTACGGGCCGTGCGCTTTGTACTTTCGGCTTTTTGGCGCGGAACAATGACGAAACAGTCGCGTTCTGGGCGGCGCGCTCGTCGCTAGCGGCCTTGCGTTTCGGTCCGCGCGGCGCCGCGTCCTCCGGATCCGAGTCGCCGTACTGCGGGCGGTCCCACTCGTACTCGCCGTTGTCCACGTAGCCGCTGCCGTCGTCATCGACCACAAAGTCGTCCTGCCGCAGGCGCTCGCGCTGGCGCGCCTCGTATTCCTTGTCGTCATACTCGTCGTAGATGCGGGCGCCGTTCTCGTCGAATTCGAGCTGCCGGCGCGTTTTGCCCTCCTTTCGGAGCCGGCGCAGCTCGGCAAGCGAGGCTGTCGCGGGCATTCTGGGTGGTTTTTTTTGTTTGGGGGTGGTGTTCCGGAACGCGTTTTAAAAGACCGACGCGTCAGAGGAAGGGTAATAATATAAATCAGGGTTGGGACAAACGCAGTAGCAGTAGGCAGCAGCGGTGGCTGGTGGGAGGGTTCACGCGTCGCGTGTATTGGGCGTAACATGTAATGGGGTTTGTCTGTTAGCGGTATACCGTATCCGATCTCGAAAACTGACTTTCGATTTTCGCATCTATCGACCTGCAGATCACGGGTAAGGGCGTGGGTTCTTTCCGAAAACGGATGAAGTGCACTTTTCCGCCGCGCCGCATCTCTTTACCACCGCTCCCCCATTCCCGCCTGCGTCCTCCACCCGCGTTGCCTTAAACCGCAGAAACTGACCGGGAGTTTGCACGCGCTACATGACCGGCGAACTTACTCCGGACCTGGCCGTTATCTTCATCCAGTATTCGCGCGGTGCGCTGCCCCAGCCGTACACGGATTTCGAGCGGTTCGAGATCTTCTCGACGCTGCTTGAGGAGCTCGACCCGATGGAGCCGTACGACGCGCACCGTGCGCGCATTGATAGGGACCCGCGCAGCAGCGTCATCGAGTCCGAGCTCATCCGCGTGCAGCTCTACGAGCGGTGGGCCTCTACGGCCTACCGCGCGCGCCGCAAAGACAACCGGGAGTGGAACGGCTTCATTGCGTTTGTGAACGCGCAGCTCAAGTTCCACGTGTACCTGAACTACGACCAGTTCTGCTTTTTGTGCGACGAGATGGCCGCGTTCCGCACCAGCCCGCTGCCGGACAACCGCAAGCGCAGCCTGTTCTGGGGCTGCGTGCTACGACGCGAGTGGCGCTTTGCCCGCATCCAGCAGATTATTGACAGCCGCGAGTGCATGGAGGAGTTTGTGGGGCCCGTTGTCACGACCGAGCAGATGACTGACTATGCGCGGCGGATTGGCTCGGGTCTGGAGCTACCATACGTGCCGACGAGCCCACAGGACCGCCTACGCTGGGCCAACGACAGCAAAGCACAGCTTATTGAGTCGGCTAAGCAGTCAGGCTCCAGGTCGGCGCCCAGGTCGGCGCCCGGGTCGGCGCCCGGGTCAGCGCGCGGCTCGGCGCCCAGCCCCGTGTCAAGATATCCATCTGCGCTCGAATTATCACCCATTAATGCACCGCACCCCAGCGGACAATCGCACATTATCAGCGTCCCCATTGCTTCTCCGCAGGCTCCAGACGTCCTCGAGCTCGTCGCCGTAATCCGCAAGCTCGAGGACAGCTTCGTGAACGAGGCGGTCGATGAGGCCGGCCTTAGCGATCATGTATACAGGCTTGGCTCTACGATCGAGCACCCGAGCTTGGAAATGCAGGCGTTTGGCCGCGACCTGCAAACAAACTTGCAGCACCTCAAGATCCAAGTGCCAGAGGATGCCATGGGCCTGTGGACAGCGCTGCTCTACCTCGCGCGGGCTGCCCAGAGCGGGTGCGCTGGCTTTAGTGAAAGCTTGGCGGTCGAAGAGGTTGTAGAGTCCGCGGATGAGCCCGCATCGCCAGTGGCCATGAAGATGCATGCAGAACTCAGCGACGAGTGGGACCTTGACGGGCTAGCGCTGTTATTCGACGAGCACAACGAGCGATGCGCTTCGGCCCCAACGACGTACAACGAAGTTCAGGTTTACTTGACTGAGCTCGAGCGCCGCCACTCGCCGGCCGCGTCGCAGGCTACATCGCAGACTACATCGCAAGCTAGCTTGTCGACTCAATCTATGCCCGGCACTGCACTCACACCTACGCTTCCCATTGCGCACTGCGAATCGCCAGTGATCTCAGCGGCTGCTTCCGCCACTGGCTCGCCTACTGGCTCGCCTACTGGCTCGCCTACTGGCTCACCGACTGGCGCCGTGTCTTCCAGCGCACCTACGCCGACGCCGTCCATTCCTATTGTCCACACGTTTGTGGCCTCGCGCAAGCGCGCGCGACCCGAGATGCATGAGTGCATTGTCACGGAGCCTCGGTCGTTTGGAGATCGTGGCAAGTCCAGCTCGCCAGATTGGCCCGAGCAGTTTCCTCATGCCTCGTGCCCGGACCTGCAGTTAGCAACCCCAGCAGCATATACTGAGCATGGCTCTGAAAATGTTGGTTACACTGGCAGTGAGCAGGAGCACGCGGCGGGCAGCACGAACGAGTTCCAGGCCTCGCGGCAGCAGCTCTACAGCCCTGAAACTGAACAGCTTGTTCGTGGTGAATCCAACATGGAAAGAATCTTGGGGGATGAACATCCGCTGCAGGAGCTAGCCCAGTCCTCAGTTAGGACAGAAAGGCATTTTGTGGGGAGCTTGATGCGGGGAACCGCTAACCTTGAGTTGCTAGCCAATACATCGATTGAGCTACTGAACGCGAACCAAACTGGATCCGAACCTGCGCTTTTCCATCGTGAGCGCGAGCAGGCTCCGGCGGCGCCAACAAGTGGAACGCACTCGCCCTCGAGCCGGGCTGCTACTGACTCTGCACGGATTTTATTGGGGAATTCGTCTAAGAGCCGCTTTTCAGCCAAAAGATTCGAGAAGGGTGGCTCCGATGTGCTCGGCTCACAGCCGTCCCCGGAACAGAAGCCCAGGCAGTTTCTGCGGAGCACGGCCGTGAAGCAGTCTAGCCGGAATGAAACATCCCCCGCGTCGGCACGGAGCGACGAGTCGACGATGATCCCGATCTACATCGGCCACACGTTCCCCGGGCCCGACGGCCTTGTGTTTGAGCCGTACGACCCTACGCGGCACTACAGCGTGACTCCAGCAGTGAGCCCGACGTCGAGGTTTCCGGCTGCGCACGAGCCGCAGGCCTAAGTACAACGAGCGCGAGAATGCAACCATCAACCTTATGCGTACAACAAGTGTACAACAAGTGTACAACAAGTGCACAACAAGTGCAAGACGGGTGCACAACAAGTGCACAGCAAGTGCAAGACGGGTGCACAACAAGTGTACTACAAGTGTACAACAAGTGTACGACAAGTGTGCATCTACAAGTGCAACAAATGTACAACAAATGTACAACCAGAAGCGCGCAACGACGAGCACGCAACCATGCGGCAGCTGATCCGCCGCGCATTCCCTTACTACACAACCTTAAGTGACTGACCTACGCATACTCTCATTAATAGGCTCAGCACATTCGACTCTTCATAAAAAAAGAAGCTAATTGCATAGATAAAAAGCGGCCGTACGGCCGTTGGATAACCAAAAAACCACCGTCGCATAAACGCAGGTCCACCGCGGCGGTACGTATCACGTGCCCAATGTTTATGGGCTTTGGCGGCGGCGGCGCAAATGGCGCGTCGTTTCCCCACAAAAAAAGACCGCGTCGCACCGCCGGCAAATGAGCAGCCAACCGGACGCGGCCCGCGACGCGCACCACGCGCAGTCCGTGCTGATGCACAGCCTGCTTGCGGCCGACGCCGACGAGGCCAACGTCGACGGCCAGCGCCTGCGCCTGCACACATTCATCACGGAGGTCACCGAAATCACGCCGTCGAAGCTCGCGGACGCGCTGGCCGCGCGCGTGCAGCAGACGCTCACAAAAACCATCGACCGGCTCGGGCTCGTGTACATAAACAAGGTGCGCGAGCGCATTCCCGACGCCGAGGAGGTTCTGCGCATCCGCGACGAGGCCGAGGGCCACTTCTACCAGTTTGCCGTCGGTTTGAAGGAGCTGCTCACGCGCGCCATTGTCGACGTCGAGAACTACATCACGGACGCGTCGTTCCACATTGACCTCGACCTCTATACAGAAGGGTTTCTGCGGTTCGCCCACCACGAGGGCATCGACTATACGGACGTTGACGGCGCGCATGCGCTTGAACCGCAGGTCAGTAGCGCCGAGCAAGAGCTTGAAGCCACGCTGCGGGAGCTCGTGCAGCTGCGCGCGCGCGAACAGTATTTGGACCGCCTCGACACGCAGTCCAGCGAGCTCGAGCAGTGGCTCGAGGCAGCGCTTGCGAACGGCGAGCTCCTCAAAAAGGCAGACCAAGTGCGCGAACTAGCAATAATTGTGAGCGAGGGCATGGCTGCGCTGCGCCGCGCTGCTGATGAGCTCGCTCTGTATGGAGTTGCGAGCTGAGTTGCGGGCTGATTCGCGAGTTGCGAGCTGATTCGCGAGCTGATTCGCGAGCTGATTCGCGGCTTGCGTACCGCTGCTGATTGGAAGGCAGCACTGCGCTCTTATTTATTTATTGTTCTTCTATTTATTTGCTTTAATTGAACTGGATTCCTAGTTGCAAAACACCCGTTTTTCTTAGCTCGTAACTCGCAGGTCTAGCCGCCGCTAAACCCCGATTATAATCACGCCCGTCTAATATGCACTGCCCTTTATTTAATTACGCCAAAACTACACGAAATGTTGTCTCAATTCCGCCAAAATTTGGTCGTCTTTCGAGCGGTTCGCTGGCCCCGGCGGTTCATAATTTTTCCTTATTCATCAGATCCACCCGCCATTTATTTACGCCTGCGCGGAGTGAAATTTCGCCGTGATGAGCGCCCCTCCGCCGCCGCGCTGGGCGCCGCCGAGCGCGCCGAGCGCGCCGGCCAAGGCGCCTCCGCCTGCGTTCACAGTGCCGAAATCCGAGCCCGAGGCGGCGCCGAACGGCTCGAATGGCTCGAATGGCTCGAATGAACCGGGCACCGAGCCCGCGGGCGCTGGCCGCAAGCGGAAGCGCGCCGCGCGCGCGCACGCCGACACGTCGCAGCCGCCGGGCAAATTGCGGGCAATTCTGGCGCGGCACGCCGATATGAGCCGGCCGCACGTCAATGCCGATAAGTCCGCCTACCTGGGCGCCTTGAAGTACCTGCCGCACGCCGTGTTCAAGCTGCTTGAAAACATGCCGGCGCCGTGGCAAAACTCAAAACAGGTCCGCGTGCTTTACCACACAACTGGCGCCATCACGTTCGTGGACGAAGTGCCTTATGTGGATCCGGCCAAGTACGCGGCGCAATGGGGCCAGATGTGGCGCCAGATGCAGGCCGAGAAGCGCGACCGCTCGCAATTCCGCCGCATGCGTATGCCTCCGTTCGACGACGAGGAGCTGCCCATGAACTGGCAGGAGCTGAGCGAGCTCGTGCCAACCCCGCCAGAGCCGGTTCCGCTCATCCACGAAAACCCGTCTATGTTCGAGCAGCTGCAGCTTAGCGCGCCGTTTACACTGAATCAGGAGCCTCCGGCTTTGTTCGACTTTGCATCGTTCGAGACTTCAAAGGAGGTAGACGTGCCGCTGCCTAATGGCCCGAACTTCGACCATCCCGAGGCACCCGAGGTTCTCGATCCCGGCGCGCTTGAAGATCCGCAGCGCGTAATTGTGCGGCCGCGGCAGTTCCCCGTGCGCGCCGAGACGAAAGTCGCTTTCCCGAATCTCTACGGACCGCCTGGAGCCGCCATTTACAGCCCGCCTCCGTATCTCCACCCTGTGAATGCGGTTATTGAGCGCAATGACAATAAAAAAGCGTTCTTTGTCGATAGCTCGGTTACTGAGGCCCCGCACTACAGGTCGAATGCACCGGAAACTGATTATGAGCCGTTTCTGGCCGATACACCGCTGGACGAGCCGGCATTGGCCAGGGCACTGGCCTGTTATCATGCTCCATACCCCTATAATCAGACAGCTCCGCGTCGCAAACGCGCTCAGGACGTCGCACTTCTAAAGGGGTTGTATACGCGACGGCGCCCGCTGCGCGTCATGGCTCCTAAAACGCGGCAGAGCTACCAACGGCTGCTCAAACGCAGTGTGAAAATAACTCTGCAGGCTCGCAAGAAGCGCCACTCGCCCAAACGCCGGGCAAGGCTGCTGAGGACGCTGGCGTCAACAAAGTTCTTCGAGCACACGAAAATCGACTGGCTCGAGGCCGGTATGCAGCTCTGTCGCCAAGGGCACCAGATATTGCAGCTCATGATCCATCGTAGAGGCCTTCATTTCATGCACCTCGACTACAATTTCAATTTGAAGCCGATAAAGACGCTCACGACAAAGGAGCGGAAGCGCTCGCGGTTCGGACATTCTTTCCATCTCACACGAGAACTGCTGAAATTGGTAAAGCTCATTGTCGATGCTCATATCCAGTTTAGGTTGGGAAATGTCGACGCGTTCGAGCTGGCCGATGGCCTCCACTACATATTCACGCATATGGGCCAGCTCACGGGTATCTACCGCTACAAGTACAAGGTGATGCACCAGATCACTGCATGCAACGACCTAAAGCATGCCCTTTACGACCGCTTCAATATGAATGGGGTCGGCAAGGGCCCTGGATGCGGTGTCTGGCAACCGGCATGGTGCGTATGGCTGGGACTCATTCGAGGCTCTTTGCCAATGCTCGAGCGTTGGCTGGGCAATCTCATCACTCGACAATTCTACGGCCGCGTGTCGAAGGGCATTGCAAAAACCGTCACTAAGCAGCGCATTGATAGCCATTATGACCTCGAGCTCCGCGCAGCCGTGCTTCACGATATCCTCGACGTCATGCCTGCCAGTCTCCGCCAGTCAAAAACAAAGGTTGTTATGCAGCACTTGAGCGAGGCATGGCGATGCTGGAAGGCAAATATCCCCTGGGACGTGCCAGGTATGCCGCGCCCTATTCAGCAGATTATCGAGCGCTATATAAAGGCACGAGCAGAACACTGGATTCGCATGACGAAGCTCAATCGCGAAAAGGTGCGGTCGGGTGCCACCGCCGATAAGGCCGTCGCTCAAAAGAACCTGGGCCGGCTCACCAGATTGTGGCTGCGGGCTGAGCAGGACAGACAGCAGGAGTATGCTTCGCAGGGACCGTTTCTTGAGCCAGAGCACGCTGTCGCCATGTATAAAACGATGGCAGCTTATCTCGATGAGACGAACTTTGGCGCGCCGATCAAATTCCCGGCTGTGGGCTACGAACATGACACGAAGCTGCTGACGCTCGCCCTCGAAAACTTGCGGGGTGCTTTTAATATGACGGCAAGACTGAACCACTCCCAGAAGGAGGAGCTGGCCCTCATCGAGCAAGCATACGACAATCCACACGAGACGCTGGCCCGTGTGAAGCGTGCATTGTTAACTCAGCGTGTGTTCAAGGAGTCAGAGGTGTCGCTACTGGACTTCTTCAGTCATTTGTCGCCCGTGTACGCGGTTGATCCTACCGAGAAAATTATTGATGCTTACCTTGACCAGTATCTCTGGTACACGGCCCAATCTAGACGACTTTTCCCGTCTTGGGTCAAACCAGCCGATGATGAAGTCCCGCCGATCATGGTGAGGAAATTCGCTCTGAGCATCAACGGTTTGTCTGACATATGGAGCACCACTGATGACGATACAGCGGCAGTCATGCATTGCCAACTCTCGCGGTTCGTTGAGAGCGTTGACTTTACGCTCTTGAACCGTTTGTTGAAGCTGATTGTTGATGAAAACATCGCTGATTATATGACGGCCAAGATGAATGCAGCACTGAGCTACAAGGACATGTCGCATGTTAATCAAGTCGGCATTTTGCGAGGTTTCCAGTTCTCATCGTTCGTGGTGCAGTACTACCTACTGCTCATGGATATTCTTCTTTTGGGACTGCCTCGAGCCATTGACTTCGCTAAGGGCATTGGCGGTGACCACCCCATAAGGTCGTATTGCCGATACAATGATGATGTTTACGTTGTGTTCAAACTGACAAGGCCCGAGGCCATTGAGCTTACGAGCGAGTACAGTGACTCGGAGGTGCTTCGCGATTACCCTGTTTCTCGCTGTTGGCCTCGCGATAAACGCATGAGGCTGATCAGGCGCGACATGATGGTCGGTCGCGCACTGTTTGCCGAATTGAGCAGCCGTTTGCCGGCCGAGCTTGGCGATTTCAAGTGTATTGATGCATCAGTGTACAGTGTCGACAACCCGGCGCTCATGTTTGAAATGGCCGGGTTCGAAGTGCGAATAGAGCCCAAATTCCGCAGCGAAGAAGAAGCGGGCGGTCAGCTAGACTTTGTTGAGGATTCCGCATGGGCGTTGGCAGACCCTGAAACGCAGGAACGTACAGGGTTCGCTATGCTGCGGGTGAGCAAGGAGTCCATTGATAGGTTCCGGAACCGTGTGCGCCAGATTGTTATGTCGAGCGGGTCTACGACATTCGTCAAAATTGTACGCCGATGGAACACAACCCTCACGGCGCTCGTCACATACTTCCGTGAGGCAGCCATTTCTACACCCGAGCTTCTCGATACAATCGTGAAATGCGAAACCCGTGTGCAGAACAAGGTGAAGATGGGCCTTAATTCGAAAATGCCTGCGCGATTCCCTCCCTGTGTGTTTTATAGTCCAGAAGAGCTTGGTGGGCTGGGTATGCTCTCGGCCTCACATATTTTGATACCCACAGAAGATTTACAGGGGGGTGTCACGCGATTCCGCAGTGGCACTATGAATGCGGATGAGCATCTAATCCCTAACTTGTTCAGGTATGTGACCCCATGGGAAGCAGAAGCCTTGGACTCTCAACGAGTATGGATGGAATACGCTCAAAAGCGCAGCGCAGCCCTGGAGACGGGAGACCGTGTTTCACTCGAGGAGCTGAAAGAGATCTGGGACCGTGGATTACCTCGAATCAGCACTCTTTTCCAGAAGGATCGTCACACTTTGGCCTTTGACAAGGGCTTCCGAGTACGCCAGGAGTTCAAGACGTACTCGAATGCTAAATACGAGCCATTCTGGTGGACGAACAGCCGCCATGATGGCCGACTGTGGAACTTCACCGCCTACCGCACCGACGTAATTGAGTCGTTGGGAGGCATCCCGGCGATCCTCGAGCACACGTTGTTCAAGGGAACTGGATTCGAGAACTGGGAGGGGCTTTTCTGGCAGCGGCAATCGGGGTTCGAAGCCCAGATGCAAGCGCAAAAGCTCACGAACGCGCAGCGCTCGGGCCTGAGCCAGATTCCGAATCGACGGTTCACGCTGTGGTGGTCACCAACCATCAACCGGGCCAACGTATACGTTGGCTTCCGAGTCCAGCTCGACTTGACGGGCATCTTCTTGCACGGAAAAATCCCGACTTTGAAGATCTCGTACATCCAGATTTTTAGAGCCCATTTGTGGCAAAAGATCCACGAGAGCTTAGTGATGGATCTGTGTCAGATTCTCGACAAAGAGCAGCATGTTTTGTTCATTGACGGCATTCAGAAGCTCCCCATCCACCCGCGGAAGTCGTATCGCATGAACGCGTCGGCAGCAGATGTGTTGCTCACGTCCACGGCCAATGGATACGGGTGGCCAGTATCGCGCCCATCAGCGCTCGCGAATGACAACGACGCGTTTGACCTGGGTACGTCCAAGGAGTTCTGGATAGACATACAGCTACGCTATGGAGACTACGACTCGCACGACATCGTGCGTTACACGCGTGCCAAATACCTGGACTATACTTCTGATGGAGTAAGTCTGTACCCGAGCCGCACCGGCATGATGGTTTGCATCGATCTCGCCTACAACACGTACGGAGCGTTTGGCAACTGGATACCTGGTCTGAAGCGGCTCGTGCAGCAGGCGCTGGCCAAGCTGATGCAGTCGAATCCCGCGCTGTATATATTGCGCGAGCGGATTCGCAAGGCTCTGCAGCTTTACCAGGCGCAACCGCGGCAGCCGCATCTCACAGCAGCGAACTACACGGATGTCATGGTGAACAATAACCTTGTGGTTGATGATAGTGCCGTGTACCGGGTGATACAGCACCAAACAAGGAACGGCAATACGAACAACAAGCCCATAAATGGAGGCCTTATAGTCGTCAACCCCAGCACGGGCCAGCTGTATATGCCAATTATCCACGCTGCTACTGCCTGGGCTGGACAAAAGCGGCTTAGTTCTGTGAGCAAGTGGAAGAGTGCTGAGGAGATGGGTGCGCTGTTGCGAACCATACCGGATGAGCAGAAGCCTCAGCAGCTATTTATTGCGTCGCGAGGCCTGCGCGACCCGCTTGAAGTGCACATGCTTGATCATCCGAGCGTGACTGTGCGTAACAGCGACTTGTCGCTTCCGTTCAAGGCTCTATTACGACTAGAGCCGATCCGGGATGCCATCGACAAGGCGACGGAGTCTCATCTTGAGCTCATGAACCTGTATGACGACTGGTTGACGATTTCGCAGCCGTCGACTGCGTTCAGCCGGCTGATGCTGCTGGCGCGCGGGTTGCTAGTAAGCCCCGAACAAGCTGAGTACGTGCTTCACAAAAGAGGCCGAGCCAAAGACGGGTTTTTGTGGCCCGCTTTGAGTCGAGACGAGTGGATGGAGGTCGAGAGCGAGATGAGTGATGTGGTTTTACAGGAGTATGGCGAGCGGAATGGCGTGAATATACAGAGCCTGACGCAGACCGAGATTCGAGACATCATCTTAGGCCAGTCCATTGAGACTCCCGATGAAGAGCGGCAACGCGCCGCCATTGAGGCGGGTCCGACAGAGGCTCCGACGGTGGCCACGACGACCAAAACGCATACCGTCCATGGCGACGAGATCACGGTCGTGACGACGTCGAACTATGAGCAGCAGACGTTCGAGTCGCAGAACACATGGCGCAAGCGCGCGTTGGTCGCGTCTGCATCGCTCCATCTGCGTGCTCAAACGCTGGTTACAGATGCGGCATTCGGCGGCTTACCCGTGACGCTACCGCGGAATATAATAGAGCGGCTGGTCGAGATCAGCGATGTACGCAACCTTGTTACCGGCCTGCTTTATGGTACGAAGAGCGACGACGGAATTGTTGTTGAGGCTTTAGCCATTGTTCCACAGCTCGGCAGCGCGCTGGACGTGTCGTTCTCGCCAGTGCCCCTGGACCTCCCCGATAGCGATGGGCTAGAGCTGGTTGGCATTATGCGGACACAGCCCCAGCCGCGCAGCGATAATGGCGTGACGCCTGCAGACATGGCGCTGCTGGCGGCGCGCGAAGCAGAGTGGGATCCCACAAGCATGGCGCTGGTTATACTGAACTACACGCCTGGCTCAGTGACGGTGAAGGCAGTACAAGCTACGGCGGCGGGCGTTGCATGGGGCGCAAAGAACCAGGACCTGCGCGCGGCCGAGCCCGAGGATTTCAACCCGGCCGTAGTTGCGAGCCCGAACAGCGTTGTGCTTAGCCCCGACGAGGGCTTCTTCTATGTGCCTGAAGACGATATATGGAACTATGGATTTTTAGGAACGATCTGGAACCAGTATGCACCAGCGTACATGAAGGTCGGGCTGCCGCTCGAGTATTACGCCGGCGAGCACCGGCCAGCGCACTTTGTACAGTTTGGACAGCTTGAAACGAGCCATACGGATGACGGGCTCGGCCTGGAGCCCGAATACGAAAACGAGCTCGCGTGACACGCGCGTTAAAATTGATCGCCGTAATAATTTTGTATACATTTTTATTAAATTGTGTAATTTTAGGACCCGGCAAAGGTTGTTGGGCTGGGACTGGGCTGGGATGGATAGGCGAGTGCGGCTCTGTCACTGAAACGGGTGTGTCAATTAGTAGGATGATGGGTGACACTGAACGGAGGGCGCCGCAACGTAATACCTGCGCCGGAAAAAGTATGCGGCGCAGGTTGAGCAATCTGGGCAGAACTGCCGCACCAGAATAAATAATTAGGGCCGCTGAACTTGACGGCGAAACGTGCGGGGCGCGAGGCTGCTGCACGCCGAAACCAGCCCAAAAAAATTAAGGCACGGGTAGGGCGCGGGCCGATCTAATAATCTGGTCGCTAACCCTGAATAACCCTTAACCCGCTGCGTGATATATTAGCTGCGGCGGCGCCTGGTTTGGCGTCACTTTGCAAAGCATTGAGCGACATGGCCAGCGACCGAAAGCGACCCGGCGAGCCTCTGAGCGTTGTGTCGAAGAGGGCGGTGCAAACCCGGCCGTTCGCGGGCCCAACGCCGTCGATATTGTACGGTTTGGACCGTCGGGGCGCGGCCGCGACTGCGCGCGTCTCTGAACGCGTTCGACCTGCATCCAGCACGTCACAAACTGGAAATACAGCGTCTGAGGCGCGCAATGCAAATGCTATGAACGCAGCACGAAATGGGGAGCCTCTGGTGCCAGAGCCGGCTCTTAATGCGGAGATAGTAGCTTCACATTTGGGTGCTCAAACACGCGATTCAGAGTCCCAATTGGCCGCAAATAGCTCAATTGCAGCTGATCAGACTGCAGAGTCAGTTTCAAGCAGTTCAATTGAGGATACCACTGAAGCAGCCTCAAATAGGCCACTCGTCGAGCCACCCGTTGGGCCATTGGTCGAGCCATTCGTCGAGCCCTTGGTCGAACCATTGGCCAATGTTGCAACGGCGGAGCCGAGTGAAACGCCAAATCCAGGTTCTGAAACTGCTCGGCCATCTCATAACCCAACAATTGAGGACGTGCCGGACGCTCAGGCTTCAGGGTCATACACTGCACAAAGGACGCCGAGCACTGAAGCAGGCCCATCAGAGTCCTTGAATGCTCAGGCCAGCGCAAATAGACAGGCTGAACAAGATGGACCCCGGACGAGTGCGAGCGGGCGCGCCGGCGCGGGCACCGGCGCGGGCAGGCCGACACGCCTGAGACCAAGCCAGGACCCAGACGTGCAGTACGGCTTCACGGCAGAAATGTACATCGTGAAGCACCTCTACGCATACCGAATGGTCCTCAGCCCATTACAAGAGTCTGCCGTCTACGTGGAAACGCGAGCCGGCACTCGCAACGTGCAGCTCGAGGATGCGACTATTGTGGGAATGCAGCCGCTCCCCGAGAATCCGCGGTACTTTGAATGGTATGCAATCAAGGAGTCTCCGCCGCAGCTGCTCATCCGCAAGCCCGAGCTGTATGCAGCACGCAGGCTGAGTGACGGCTCGATTGAGTGTGTGAATTTGACCGAGGTCCGGCGCCAAGAGATCGCTGCACGCCAGCAAACGCAGGAGAGAGCGTTGCGCGCCGCTGCTGCTGAACGAGAAGCAGCAGCTCAGCGGGCGGCCCGAATTGAGCATAATAAGCGAGAGAATGCAAGAGAGGCTGCGGAGATCCGCGAACTGCAGAACGCGGTGATCCCGCCCCAGTTCCGCATGACTGTGCCGTACCGGTCTATTTACGCGCCGATTCGAGGCTTTCGTGAGGTGAATTTCACGCATGATGGTACGGGGATCCACGACAGCAGCGACGGGAATGTCAGTGACGGATACAGCAATGCAGAGGATAGTGATGAAGACAGCGACGAAGAAGACTACGACGAGGAGGACTACGACGAGGAGGAAGACGAAGAGGACAGCGATGATTTTTATGATGATGATGACGACGATGACATGGACGGCGACGAGGAAGACGAAGACGAGGAAGATGACAACGACAACGATGACTATAACTATAACTATTACGTTGAAGAGGCGCGTAGACGAGGCCTGTATGTCCGCGAGCTCACGCCTGAAGATACGTTGAGGTTTGCAGTCAGAGTGCCGACTTAGATCCCTTCCACCTTTCGTAGCCACCTTTTGTAGCCACCTCCGAAGCCACCTCCGAAGCCACGCTCGAACCCACCTTCGAAACCAGGTGTTGTCTAGCAAGCCAGTTCGTTCACTCCTCGGTATTGTTTCCAACGGCAACTACAAAGATAGATGGCTAGGTTCGTGTTGGTTTTATGGCTGCAGTCTGAGTTGACGACTACGGCTACTGAACATCGTTATCATGACTTTACTTTAAGCTTGATATATTCTAAGATCCTGAACTGCGCACAACGCGAGTAGACAGCAGAACGGCGCCCAGTAAAAATATGCATCTGCAACAGCGTAATAGCGTGAAATCAAAATAAATTAAATTAGATTAAAAATTCAGGCAGTTGCCGCTATCGCATGGTAGTTGTGCATAGCAACGTAATAAAAACGGCGCTCGAAGCCGGCGCCCCGGACGCCACTACGCATTCACCACAAAAAAGTACAAACTTTTAGAGGCCGCCCGCCGAATGAGTCTACAACCGGAGGGCATCACCGGTGCGACTCATTTTGCAAATGCAAATGCAAATGCAAATGCAAATGCAGCGCCGCCGCGGCTATTGACAGCTGCGTAAGCGCAGGAGGCCTGCAGGACGCTTTGTAAGGGCGGCGACCACGCGTCTTAACCTCACTAAATAGCAGCGGTGCGGTCAAAATCACGCAGCATGGCGCGACGCTGAGGCGGGCAGTAAAACTAAGTGTGTAACCCCGAAACCTTCACTGCGTCACGCCCGTAATGCTAAACGCGCCGAATCAGGCCTAAATTGCGCGCCGCATCGACGCGTCGGGCCTCCGAGGCGCCATCAAATCAGCGGCGGCGTATTTTTTTTCTTTCTCTGACAAACAAACAGAACCCTGGCCGAGCGCCGCAGATATTCCGAGCCGATGCACAGGTAGGGTTGCCTTCCCTGCCCCAGTAAGCGTGCGTGCAGGCAGGCCGGCGGCGGCACTAGAAAAAGGCGGCGGCAGCAGCAACAAACGGGGCGAGCTTTTTGTCACCGTCGTTATTATTATGTCTTTAGTGTTCAAGCGATTTGCGTCGAACCTGTTTGCGCCGCTGCGCGTCGGGAACATGGATCTCGCGCACCGCGTCGTGATGCCGGCGCTCACGCGGTGCCGCGCCGACGAGAACGGCGTGCCGAAGCCGTTTGTGGCCGACTACTACCGGCAGCGCTCGCAGGAGCCCGGCTCGCTCGTTATTTTCGAGGCCACGGCCATCCACGGCACGGAGCGCGGCCAGCCCGGCGGCCCTGGCGTTTATACGCAGGAGCAGGTCGATGCATGGAAGAAGATCGGCGAGGTTGTGCACGCACAGGGCTCGTATGCGTTCATGCAGTTGTGGGCGATGGGCCGCAAGGGCGACAAGGAGTTTTTGGAGTCGCAAGGGTTCCGCCAGAACGGCGCGTCCGGTACGCCGATTGACGGCATCGCACCGCACGAGTTGACGACGGCTGAGGCCAAGGAATACGCCAACTGGTACGGCGCAGCGGCGCGCCGCGCCGTGCACGAGATCGGGCTCGACGGCGTCGAGATCCACATGGGCAACGGGTACCTGGCTGAGCAGTTTCTGCGCCGCGGCACGAACGACCGTACCGACGAGTACGGCGGCAGCATTGAGAACCGCGCGCGGTTTGCGCTCGAGGCGGTCGAGGCCGTGGTTGCTGAGGTCGGCGCCAGCCGCACCAGCCTGCGCATTTCGCCGTGGACTCCGGCCGGTGCCAGCGTGCAGCCGACGCCGGAGACGCTGGCCGAGTACGCGTACTTCCTGAGCCAGCTGCAGACAAAGTACCCGGACCTGGCCTACGTGTCGATCATTGAGCCGCGCATGCCGTCGGGCATCAACGACGAGTTCGCCGTGCAGCCGCGCGAGGGCCTGACCGTCGACGACTGGAACCAGTTTGTGCGGCTCATTTGGGAGGGCCCGCTCGTGCGCTCGGGCAACCTTGCGTTCCACGCGACGCAGATCGCCGACAAGGACCCGAAGGCGCTCGTGGCCATCGGCACTTGGTACATCTCGAACCCGGATCTCGTGCAAAGGCTGAAGACGGGCAAGGAGCTCACGATGTTCGACTGGACGACGTTCTACGCGCCGGACGAGAAGGGATACACCGACTATAAGAACGCGGAGTAGGTTTGCATATACGCGTGTAGGTTTGGACTAACGCGCATAGGTGTTTATAAGTTATAGAGTTAAGCAGCCTGGAGGTGGAAGCTGCATTTCTACAGTAGCATAACATAACGGCACTGTAATAGTGCACACAAAACAACACAACAGTACGCAGCACGAAGCACTACTATTAATTAGATGATCAGCGTAGGCTTAAAGTATGCGCATACAAATGCAGTGTAACAATGAATACGAAACGGCACGAAATGCACGAACCAAGACAAAACAACACGTTACTCAGCTATTCACTCGGGCGGCCTACGTAGGGTTCTCAAAATATGCGTGATTAGGCATTGTCGGAGAACACCGTTTTTTGTGATGCAGCGGTTGAACTGCCGCGGGCGCGTTTGGGCGCGTTTGGGCGCTCGCTTGACAAAAAGCCGTTGGTCACGTGCGCCGCCCCGGCGGGCAGGAGGACGCATGATGACGCAATCGGGGCGATTAGCCAGAAAAACCGCACACATTTCTATTTAAGCAGGGCGGCGGCGCTCTGCGCGCATTAAACAAGGTCCATGCCGAGTTTGTTCAGCCCCATCACCGTCGGCCACGTCGAGCTGCAGCACCGCGTCGTCATGGCGCCGCTCACGCGCCGCCGCGCCGACGACCACGGCGTGCCCAGCCCGTTTGCGGCCGAGTACTACCGCCAGCGCGCGCAGAGCCCCGGCACGCTGCTTGTGACGGAGGCCACGCCCGTGAATGCGGCCGCGCAGGGCCTTTCCGGCGTGCCTGGCATCTACACGCGCGAGCAGGCCGCTGCGTGGAAGCAGATCACGACGGCCGTGCACGAGCAGAAGTCGGCTGTGTTCATGCAGTTGTGGGCGGTCGGGCGCAAGGGCAGCCCCGAGTTCATCAAGTCGCGCGGCTTCGACGTCGTGAGCTCGTCGGCGCGCGCAATTGACGGCGTCGAGGCGCACGCGCTCACGCCAGGCGAGCTCGCCGAGTACGTGCAGTGGTACGCGAGCGCTGCGCAGCGCGCCGTGAACGAGGCCGGCGTCGACGGCGTCGAAATCCACATGGCAAACGGCTATCTTGTAGAGCAGTTTCTGCGGCAGCAGTGGAACGACCGTACGGACGAGTACGGCGGCAGCATTGAGAACCGCGCGCGGTTTGCCATTGAAGTGCTTGACGCCGTTGTGCGCGCCCTTGGCGGCGACGCCAAACGCGTTGCTTTGCGCATCAGCCCCTGGACGCGCTCGGGATCCATTGGCTCGGGCCCGGGCACCCTCGCCGAGTACGCATACTTGCTGGCCTACGTGCAAGAACACTACCCGCAGCTCGCCTACATCTCCATCATCGAGCCGCGCGTCGCTTATGGCCATCTCGGTGGCGAAACAACCGTGCCGCCGCGTACTGGCCTTGATCTCGATGAGTGGAACCTGTTTGTGCGGCTCGCATGGGATGGGCCCATTATCCGCGCTGGCGGGCTGCAGGACGATGCAGAGAAGATTGCGGAGAAAGATCCAAAGACGTTAGTGGCAATGGGCCGTGTATTCATCTCGAACCCGGATCTCGTGGAGCGGCTGCGCACGAAAACGCCGCTCGCAGCTTACGACCGCGGCACTTTCTACACGGGCGGGCCGAAGGGGTACGTCGACTACCCGAATGCGGCTCACTACAACGCAAACTGACCACCAACCATATTTACATAGAATTAAATGCATGTTATTATTATTTTTATTATGAGTCGGTGATGAAATGCGCACCGAATTGCAACAAACTTAGGTTTGGAGTAGACCTCAATATGCTGCGCCGCTACGCGAATACCAGCAGTTACGCTAATAATAGGGATCATAATAGGGATCATAGTAGGTATCATAGTAGCGATCATAGTAGCGATCATAGTAGCGATCATAGTAGCGATCATAGTAGCGATCATAGTAGCGATCATAGTAGGGGTCATAGTAGGGATCATAGTAAAGATCACAGTAGGGATCAATTTAGTTGAATGCGTGATTCAAAGGGTGTGCAAATTGCATTTGTAAAGTGCGGCGTATTATTCCTTCGTAATGCTATGCCGATGCTTCGTGCTGTGCTCGCCAACGGCATGCTGGTAAATCTTTTCGTTTGTAACGATCCTAATCTTCGTGTTCCGGGCACGTTTGCAGCTGCTTGTGGCGCTGTGCGCGCATGAAAATGTGGTACCGGGTGGTCCCGCACAGGCTAGGGTTTCGCGCCATTATTATTTATTTTTATTTATTCTGGTGAAAAATAGCAGTCCAGCATGGCCAACACAAAGCGCAAGCAGGAGTACCGCGAGGAGCAGACGCAGAAGCGCACGAAGGTCGAATTCGCCGAGCCTGCTGCGGACGGCGCTGCTGCCGCCGCCGACGCCGTCGACGTGAAGCTGCCCCAGAAGCGGTACTACCGGCAGCGCGCCCACTCAAACCCGTTCAGCGACCACGACCTTAAATACCCGACGCGGCCCGAGGATATGGACTGGAAGGCGCTGTATGCTGGCGAAGACGGCGCGCCAACCGTCGCGGACATTGGCTGCGGGTTCGGCGGCCTGCTCGTTGCGCTGAGCGGCGCCCTGCCTAGCGAGCGCGTGCTCGGAATGGAGATCCGAGTCCAGGTCACACAGTACGTCGAGGAGCGAATAGCCGCGCTGCGTTTGCAGAACGCGGGCGAGCCCGTCGGCTACCGCAATGTGGCCGTGCTGCGCGGCAACGCCATGAAGTTCCTGCCGAACTTCTTCCCCAAGGCGCAGCTCAAAAAGATCTTTTTCTGCTTCCCGGATCCGCACTTCAAGCAGCGCAAACACAAGGCCCGAATCATCTCGCCAACGCTGCTCAGCGAGTACGCCTACGTGCTGCAGCCCGAGGGCGTTGTGTATACAATCACCGACGTAAAGGACCTGCACGAGTGGATGGTCGAGCATCTAACGGCACACCCGCTGTTCGAGCGGCTGCCAGAAGAGTTCGAAAAGACGGACGACTGCGTGCGCATCATGACGGACGCAACCGAGGAGGGCAAGAAGGTCACGCGCAATAACGGGTCTAAATACATAGCATGTTTCCGCCGCATCTCCGACCAATAACCAATAACACTAATGAAGCATTTACCTAGATATAGCTTGTTTAACTAACAGTACAGAGCATCTCTTATGTTAAGGCGTTGTTTTTGTGTTGTTGTACTCTTATTGCAGGCCAACATAGAGCGACTCAATTGCGCTCAAACCAGTTAGTCGCACATTCAATTCTCAACCTCGCACCTCCAAAGCGCACGTATAATTCTTAACACAAATAATTTCGCCCCGTAGCACCACTAAAAGATGCATATTTGGCGGCCCATTGTGGGACCACCCCGCGCTGCCCTGACCCTGGCCGGCGGTTCGTCCATAAAGAGAAAGTGTTGTTCAATTTACCCGCGCAGTTTATGGCCACGCCCGAGGAGTTGCGCGAGCGCCTGCGCGCCAAGCGCGACGCCCAGCTCCAGCACCAGCAGCACTGCGATGCCGTGCGCGCGCAGGCGCGCCAGGCCGTGCAGGACCTCATCATTCTCGGCTACAACTTCCCGCAGATTCTCGAGCTCACAAATGGCGAGGTCAGCGCCGAGCACCTCGACGCGCACTACAAGGCGATTGGCTACTTTCGGCGCAAGGAGCCGGCCGCAAGCAGCTTGCCGCAGCGCGATTTGCCGCGCGATTCGCAGCGCGGTTCGCAGCGTGAAATGCAGCGCGAACTGCACCGCCATCCTCAGAACGCCTTTGGCGCACCGCGCTGGCTCAATAATGTCAAGAACTACACAATTTCGTTGGAGGACAGCGAGCCCGAGAGCGCAAGTGAGGACGAGGCTGACTCGCGCGATGCACCTGAAGTAGGCGCGCCTCCGGAGTCAGTTAATTCGTTAACTGCAACAAACCAAGCAGATACGGACATGCCGGATGCTAATACTGAGCCGCAGCAACTGGAGCGGCCTGCTTTTACTCATGCGCACGGTTCTAGCGATGCCAATGAAGGCACGCTCTCATTGCCTGATCGAGATCCACCCAGTGGCGGCTCAAGAGAGCCACTAATTGCAAGGAGCGACTCAACAGGAGAGCCAAGCAGCGCTGGATTGACAGGTTCAGGCAGTCATTTACCTACCGTTGCACCTAATGTGTCTACAGATTCGCACATTGCACCACCAAGTAATGTGCAGCCAGTTTCTGTCTCAAACAGTGCTGCAGTTAGCAGTTCGCCTGAACCAGGCCAGTTTGGTACACTCGCAAGTGCAACTGCGTCTGCACCAACCGGTACTGAACCATCTAATGAGCCGGTCAGTCTTGAAACAAGCACTGTGCCGAACCATGTTGAAGCATCTACTGCACCAATTGCGGCGGCCTCAACAGTCTCTGCGGCCTCCAATCCAGCTACAGATTCCACTAATGCATATGCGGCAGCAGGAGACTCTACGACCGCGTCTGCACCTACACTAGCGGCAGGTGCTGCGACACAACAAGGAAGCGCTTCAGAGAAAGTGTTCACTCGCTCTAGTCCGCCCAATCATGGGCCTGCTTCGGCGCACCACAATGGCGCCGTGCCTGCTGATACAGGTGTACTACCGAGAACCGAAGCGCAAACACACGACGGCCTTCGTAATTATGGAAGTGATGTGCAGCCTCCCACCGCACAACCTGGACGCGACTCGTCTGAAGACATGGAGTTTGAAGACGCACAGCCTCCCCACACACAAGCTGAGCATGGTACATCAGAAGATATGGAATTCCAAGATGCGCTCCCGAACACAGAACGTGACGCATCCGAAGACGTGGAATTCAAAGACGCGCCCATCGATTCCACTACACAAAGAACTCCTACTGAAGCAAGTGCAGACACACACCTGGCGCTCGAGTCTGGAGACAGCCAAGCCGGACTTGGCTCGTCCGCGGTGTCGCAGGCTGGTCCTGACGACTCCGCTGACTCCAGCTCCGAAGACGATGCGCCCACAGTAGATGAAGTATCGATCCAGGAAGAGCTGCGCAAGGTGCAGGAGCAGGTGCGCGCCATGCAGGAACGCAAGCATATCAAGGAAGTGCAGCGCGAGGCCGAGGCCGCGATTCAGAAGCGCACGGCCGAGCTGTCGGGAATCGCGGCAAAGCGCGCCGTGCTCATGCAGGCGCGCCACAAGCTGAACCTGCCAAAGCTGACGTCGCGCGTATCGCGGCTCGAGTCGAAGCTCAAGAGCGCCAAAGAGGTCGTGCTCAATGCAGCCGTGCAGCTCAAGGACATCAATGCCCAGAGCCTTGAGCTCGAGAAGAAGGAGATCCGCATCCGCAACGAACTCGCGCGGCCGGCTACCCCGCGCGAGCATGCCGAGCATACCCAAGCACGCATGCTGGCGCCAGCACCTAATGAAGCCGCGGCCACGACGGCCGAAGTAGTCGAAGGGTCCACTAGCGTGAGCGAAGCGGCCGAGGCTGATGCCAAAGAGGCTCGTCCTCCGGTTAAGGTTCTGACTGCGGCCGACTCGCCGCTGCGCATGTTTGGCAGCTGGCGTCTAGCACCGCTTGGTCCGCGGCACTGGTTTTCGCCGAGCTTCAACGGCCGCTTTGTCAAGGACCTTGATGTACGCGAGTTCTGTAACGTGGACCTGACTGGCGAGACGTGTGTTGACCGCGACTGCGAGTTTGTGCACTACCGCGACTTCGAGGTGCCGCCGAGTCTTGTGGTGGAGTACATGGCGACGCGCGGCATTGATCGGCCCGGGTTCAAGGACGGGTTAGTGCAGGCCGTGCGCACGCACTTAACCGGTCCCGAAGCAAGCCCCGAGCAGCTGGCGGCGGCGGTCGTTGGATTCAGGCAGCAGTACGACGCAACTCAGATTCTCGATTGGGACTCGTGGGGCGTCACTAGGCCGATGTAACTGTGAGGTACGTAAATTATTTGGAGCCAACCAGGCTAGAAGAACGGAATATGTAACTTATTTGTAGCCACTAAGCTAGAAGAACGAAATGCGTAGAACGAAACATGTAGAACGGAATATCTAAGTTGCTAGCCACTAAGCTGGAAGAACGAAATATGTAGAACGAAACATGTAGAACGAAACATGTAAGATGCATTTAGCATTTGTTGTGCGAATCACGAAGCTTGCGTGTTGGATGACTTCCTAAGTTCTTCGAACCAGCTTGTGTGAAGCGACTGAACATCTTGCACTAAACGCTCGAACATTGCGACGCAGCGCGTCGCAAAGCTTCGCAAAAAGATCACGGCCGATGCGATAACAGTTACACACGCATATTCTAGCTACTTTATGCTGCTACGTGGATGTCAGAACAAGAAAAAACCGGCAGCAGCTTTTTTTTCTATGTTTGTTGCCCGCCCATTCGAGCACGCGGCCGGGCAGGGGGGGTGGGTGGATTAAATAAAGGTGTTGCGCAGCAGGACTCATTGGTGCCTGGCATGCACAGCCGCGGCCGGCCGCGTGGATTCCGGCAGACGTTCGTCGTCAAGCAGGCCCTCTCTGTCGCGCAAGGACGCTGTGGAGCGCAACGTGCGGTCGCCAAAGATGGAGTCCATCTCCTCGAGGGTGACGCCCTTTGTTTCGGGGAACACATAGTACACGAGGATGACGGACAGGGCGCTGAAGGCGGCCGGCAAGAGATACATGGACCAGCCCATGGACTCCTGCAGAACGGGCGTGACCTCGCCGACCAAGAAGTTGAAGGCCCAGTTCGATGCCGTTGACAAGGATGCGCCCTTTGCTCTAATCGACAACGGCAAGATCTCCGGCGGGTACAACCAGGGAATTGGCCCCCACGAGTAGCCGAAGAACGCGTTGTAGATAATTACAAAGATGACGACGAGGGTCGGGCTGGAGGGCACTTCGAGGAAGATGAAGTACGAGATCATGACGAGGGCCAGGGACATGACGATACCGCCGCTCATGAGGATGCGGCGGCGGCCCCAGCGGTCGACGAGGTACCAGGGCGGGATGGTTGCCGCGACGTAGATGAGGGCGTTGATGCCGGTCATGAGGATGGCGGAGCGGCCGTGCCAGCCCGCGTGCTCGAACACGAGCGGCGCGTAATAGGAAATGACGTTAATGCCGTCGAGCTGCGCGAACGCTTGCGAGGACATGGCAATGAGCACGCGCTTCTTGTAGCGGCGCCACATGTATCCATACGAGTGCTTACCTTCCATGCGGTGCAACAGCACTGTTTCCTTGATGTCGTCGAACTGCTCGCGCGCGTGCGTGCCCTTTGGATAAAGACGCAGCAGCGTAGCCATGCCGTCCTCGTCGCGGTCCTTATTCACGAGCCAGCGCGGCGTCTCGACAATGAATTGCGAGCCCGCGACAAGGGCGAGGCCAATGACGCACTGGATGAACAGGGGCAGGCGCCAGCTGATATCGGACTCGATGAACGAGCAGAAGTAGTCGACCCACACGGAGAACGCGTAGCCGACGATGTTGCCCGTGAACTCAATGCAGGCGAACTTGCCGCGGTTGTGGGGCGGCGAGATCTCGCTTTGGTAAACGGGCACAATGGTGGAGAGCATGCCGACGCCGAGGCCGGAGACGACGCGGCCGAGAATCATTACGGCGAAGCGCGTGGCGCAGGTCTGGAACAATCCGCCGACAACAAACACAAGCGCGCCGTAAAAAATCGTCTTGCGGCGGCCCCACATGTCGCCGAGGCGGCCGACGCACAAGCTGGAGATAAGGGCGCCGATCTCGAGGATGGCGACCATGGTGCCGATGCGGGCCGGCGACGGGTTGTGGAAATAGTCCTGGAAGTGGACGCCGGTGATGATGCCGGACATGACGCCCTGGTCGTAGCCGAACAGGAAGACGCCGAGCGACACAAACAGCGACACAAAGTAGATGAGGGCCTTGCCCTTGAGGCCGCTCTGCGGCGCGAGCGCAGCCGCGGGGGCCGGCGCGCCCTGCTCGCCGGTCATGGCGGTCGCGGCCATTTCAATGGAGAGACGCTGGGCAGACAAAAAGGCAGGAAGCGATGGCGCAGCACCACAAAAGGCTAACCACAAAGCAGGCAGGCAGGGCCAGCAGGCAGGCAGGGCAGGCAGGGCAGGCAGGGGGGGGAGAGAGAGGGGAGGGCAGGGGCAGGCGGCCGGCAGCTCGCCGGGGCTAGGGCGGCCCTTACCCCGAGGCGCGCACGTCGAACGATCCTCCGCGCTTTTCCCCCTTCAAAAATGCGGGGGAGCGCGTCCGAGCCGCCGATGTGCGGCCACTACGAGTTGGTGAACTGGACTTGTTTTTGGTGGCCGGGAGGTTGGCCGAGTGTTTTGTGAGTTAATGGAGTTATTACATGCGTAAATGGGTGTAGTGCATTACTTAGCTGGTGCCAGCACTTGCCTAATGTTCGTAGCTTATGTTTAGTTGTGACGTGTTTTAGTTTATTTATTTATGATGTTTATTTGTGGTGTTTGTTTGTGGTGTTTGTTTGTGGTGTTTAATTGTGACGTTGCGGTGTAATTACGTGGTGCAGGCCAAGATGATCTTATCTGTTATCTAGGTACGGATCAGATTACTGGAGATCGTTCGGTGGTGTAATGCAGTGCTATCACCGTAGCGAATTCTGTTAATCGGAGTCATGAGTGCTTGACCGCTGAACTGTTTTCACTGTGCTCACTGTGCTCACTGTGTTCACTGTGCTCACTGTGCTCACTGTGCTCACTCTGTTCACTGTGTTCACTGTGCTCACTGTGTTCACTGTGTTCACTGTGCTCAACTGTGTGTGTGGGCTTAACTGTGCTGATCTGGGCTCAGTTGTGCTCAGTGCTGTGCTCAACTGGTGTGTTTCGTGTTCACTCTGCATGCTCGTGTCTCATGTTTGAACGTGTTATGTACGACTGGCTACTTTTCGCGGGACTTTTGTGCGGGCCTTTTGTGCGGGCCTTTCGTGGGGGACGGCATTAAGCAATAAATACAACTAATTAAATAAGGGCCTCCGTCGCGGGGCCATGCATGTTTCTAAATGAATGATGCGGTCCCACTAGCCGACGCGCACCTCGCGCTCGTGCGGCCGGAACATCGACATTTCCGCCGGCTCCTTCACGCGGTCGTCGACCATGCGGCCCTGCGAGCGCAGGCAGTGGTCCTGGAACCGCGCCTCCCAGGCGGCGCCGGTCATGAGCGCGAACGGCAGCGACTCCGACGCCCCGTCGAGCGCGTGCTTCCACGCCTCCCCGAGCTCGTAGTACGCGCGCGCCAGCAGGCTGTTGTGCGCGGGCGTGGCCCAGCTCGGCGTCTCGTGCACAAGCTGCGTGGCGCCGTCGAGAAACTCCAGCGTCTTCAGCATCTGCGTGTGGTCGCCGGCGACAAACGCGCCCGTGTACTCGGCCAGCGCAATAAAAAACTCGTGCCAATGCGGCCGCACGCGCAGGAACGCATAGTCGCCGCGCGGGTCGCCCTTGTAGGGCAGGTGCGCGACGATCTCGTGCTGGTACTGGCGCAGCGCCTTCAGCGCCTGCTGCGGCGTGAGCGGCGGCGCGAGGTGGCGCACGGCGCTGTAGAGCTGCGGCTGCTGCTCGACGAGCTCCTCGAACAGCGCCACGAGCTGCGCCTTGTCGAGGGTCTCGAGGCTGCGCTTGATGCTCAGCGGCGGCAGCGCGCGCTTGTGCGGCGGCGACGCCGACGACTGTGGTTGTGAAGATAGTAGAGTGGCGGCCGGCGAGGAGGCCGCGGCCGGCGCGACGCTCAGCCGCGAGCGCTTGCTCACGCCACCGTGCACGCCGCCGTGCGCGCCGCCGTGCGCGGGCGCATGCGGCTCGTCGTGCCGCCGCTTGCGCAGGTTCTCGGGCGAAAGGCTCAGCTTTGTGAACGTTGTTTGCAGGCTCGGGCTCGCGGCCGGCCGCAGCGGCCGGATCGTCTCGTCCCAGCCGAGCGCCTGCGGCGCGGTCCTCGGCACGCCTGGCGGCGCCGCGTTCGGTTCACCCATGGCTGTTTTACAAGGCAGGTCTGTGGTTGGGCCCGGAATTGGAAGCAGGCGAAAAACGCTTGTTGTTGGCCAGGAAAAAGGTTGGGCTGGGCTGGCTGACTACTGACCTCTGACCTGACCTGACCTGACCTGACTGACCTGCCTGAGTAAAAAGTTCCCTTCCTGCCGCTTCGGCGGTGGCGGCGCTGCTGCGCGTATCGCGGCGCATTTCCGCGGGGAAGGAATCGGAACCTAAGGGAACCCAGTACTAACTGGGTAGTAACTAGTAGTAATAGCCGGCAGGCAGGCTACCTAGATGGCTGACTAGTTAGTTGGCTGACTAGTTAGTTGGCTGCTGCTGGCTGGGGGATTCGGTTCGCGCGAATCGGCCGAGCTTTTGCTGAATTTTCATAAAATGTTTTGCAGAAAATAGTTGCTGCGTTTGCATAATTTGCAACTTTGCGTATTCACGGCGGCTTTTTACTTTTGTTATTCTGTGGTTTTGTTATTCTGTGGTTTTGTTATTCTGTGGTGGTTTTGTTATTCTGTGGTTTTGTTATTCTGTGGTGGTTTTGTTATGTGGTGGTTTTGATATGTGTTGGTTTTGTTCAGGCCCGCGATCGCGCCGGTCCGGCTATGACATCATCGCATCGCACGACCGGCGGTGCGAGCGAGCCAAGATTGCGATTCCTCGAGGCCTTGGCCCGTGCGATCCGTTATTTTCACGGCTGCCTCCTCAAATCTAACGGCAATGGCCAGCAACGGCCCGGTCCGCTGCGTGAGTCCTGCGGTGACTAGATAAGGATGTGTGGTTAGGTGGACATGACGTTGAGCGGTTAGGTGCTGGTTTGGCGCGGTTAGGTATGTGCAAAGCGCGGATGCGGGCAACTGCGGGCAACTGCGGGCAACTGCGGGCCGATGCTGCTTGGCGGTGGCTGCGCACCGCGATCTCTTCGTGCCTGCTAAGAGTGGCTACGGCTTGGTGCTGGCTGCCGCGGCCTCGCTGCCGATTGCGATCACCTGCTGAGCGCAATTCGCGGCTGCTGCTACGTGCGCGCACCTGCCGGTTACGTGGCTATGACGTCGAGCCGTGGTTAGGTCTGCTCTTGGGTTCCACTTGCGGCACCTCAGCCAAGACTCGCGTAACTGTGTGCGCAGCGTGCGCAGCGTGCGCAAGTTGCTGTGGTAGGAGCCGGAGCGGAGCCGGAGCCGCGCCGGATTTTATTGTAGATTTGTTTGATTTGTTTGTTTGTTTGTTTGTTTGTTTGTTTGTTTGTTTGTTTAATTTGTTTGTTTTGTATTGCTTGGTTCTGTTCTGTTCTGTTCTGTTCTGTTCTGTTGGTTAGCTTGGTTTGGTTAGCTTGGTTTACTTGGTTCGTTCTGTACTGTTCTGTTTTGTCCTGCTCTGATCAATATGTTGTGCTCCGTTTGTTCTTTTCTGTTCTGTTCTGTTTGTTTGCTCTGTTTGAACTTATTTATTTGTTTATTTATTTGTTGTTGTTCCTCTCTGGTTGGTATTATTTTCATTTGGTGGTTCGAGGTTCGAATTATTTTAAATGTTTCACTCGCTTTATTCGCTCTCGATCGCACGCGATCGCAGATTCTTAGCGCGTTCCCAACGGGTTCTTAACAGATTCCCAACGGGTTCCACGCAGCCGCGCTTCAGCGCATTCCACGCACTCCACCAAGCAGCCGCGGCGGCAGCGGCTCGCGCGCGGCGCAGGCGCTCTGAGTCGCCGGGGCGGCGGCGGTGGTTCCAAAAGGGCTGCTGCGCACGTGATATATATGCGCGCGCGCGCAGGCAGGCAGGGAGCCAGCAGCAGCCAGCAGCGGCTGGCAACACCGATCGCCACATGCACGCTAATTAGGCTCGTCGCGGGCGCCGCACCGTTGCGCTATGCAGCGCGGCTCAGCCTCCGCGCTCCCGCATCTTGCTCCGCAGATCTCTTGCCCTGCGCGCGGCCGCCTGCTCTCGTCGAGGCGCAGGCCTGGGGGGGTGCGGTGGTGTGGGGTGCCTTCCCTAGTCGTGACTGTGCATGCGAGCGCATATGCACGCCGGCGATACGGTCCCAGCATGCGCAAGCAGATCCTGCGCAGCGCTGGGCCTCGGGGGGGAGGAGGAGTGCGGGCGTGCATCCAGCTGCCCGGGGCCAGCGCCCGCGCCGCGCGCGCGCCGCGCCCGCGCCAATTCGCCGTGGCCCCCGAAATCCGAGCTCAAACCTTGGCGGTCACCAGCCGGGGACCGCTCTCATGCGCAGCGGCCCTAACCCTCCACCTCAAAAGATTGAATGGCACTGAGTGGCAGGCACCCTGGATTTGGGCTGCCCTCCCCCAGGGTAGGGGCCGCTGCTTCGCAATAGCAACATCCACTTCCACCCTTCCCCCCTCCACGATCGTTTATATAACCCAGCCTCCCCCCCTCCCCTCCGCTCAATCTTGCCTAAAAGTGTTGTTTCGGTCCAGGCACTTCTTCTAAAATGGACGTTTCGCCAAACGAGATCGTCTTCGGGCCCTCCTTCGAGGAGACCCAGCACACCCCCATCAAACTCATCAACACCACGAACCACACTTTGCTCTACAAGGTCAAGACCACGTCCCCGCAGCTCTACTGCGTGCGCCCGAACGCCTCCGCCGTCGAGCCGGGCCAGTCGCTCCAGGTCGTCATCACCCGCCAGGCAAAGGCCGTCACCGAGGGCGAGCAGTCCAAGGACAAGTTCCTCATTTTGTCTACGCGCATCGACGAGGCCACGCTGCGCGAGGCCGGCTCCCCGGCTGATGTCTGGTCTAAGCTAGAGTCTTCTCACGGCAACAATTTCGACTCTAAGAAGCTTAAGGTCGTTTACACGAACCGCCCGCAGCAGCACTCGCAGCAATTCCAGCAGGGCTCCCCGCAGCAGCAGTCTCAGTACGGCTCTCAGTCCGGCTCCGGCTCCGGCTCCGGCTCCGGCTCGGGCGCGGGCGTGGGCGCAGCTGGCGTCGGCGCTGCAGGCGTCGGCGCGGGCGCAGCGGGCCTCGCCGGTCAGCACCAGCAGCACCAGGGCTACGATAGCCACATCCCGGGCACGCAGCAGGGTCTCGGCTCAAAGAGCCCATCCAGCGGCGCGGGCGGCGCAGGCGGCTACGGCAGCCCTGGCGGCCCTGGCGGCAACGCCGGCGGCTACGAATCTAGCATCCCCGGTACTCAGCAGCACTCCCAGACCCAGGGCTCTCACGGTTACGACTCCCAGGCTCCCTCCTCGTCTGGATACGGCAGTCAGCAGCAGGGCGGCTATGACGCATCCTCGCAGGGCCAGCTCTACGATAACCAGTCGGCTAAGGGCTCGAGCACGGGCTCGGCTACTGGTGCTGGTGCCGGTGCTGCCGGCGCTGGTGCCGCTGGTGCTGGCGCTGCTGGCGCTGACTCCTCGTCGTCGACTCACGGCAAGGAGCACCACCATCACCACCACCTCTTCGGAAAGAGCCACCACGGTGACGAGAGCGTCTCCGACAAGTCCTCGGGTAAAGGCCAGGTAGAGAACATCCAGGGCTCTGGCCCTAATGGAGAGGTCACCGTCGACGACATCACCGGCAAGCTCGGCCTGCCTCAGAAGAGCCAGCTCCTCGACGAGGGTAACGCTCGCACTGGACCTAAGCTCGCAAACGATAAACTCCCGGATGGACCCAAGCCTGAGAACCAGAAGAAGGACGGTGACGAGCACTTCACCGCCGGTAAGGAGACAGGCCAGAGCGGCGGCGGCGAGCCCTCGCTCGGCGCTAACGTCCCTACGCGCGGCTACGGCGACCAGCCCGGCAAGGAGAAGAGCTCTTCTCAGAACGATAGCTCTGCTTCTACTCGCGGTGCCTCGTCGGGCTCGGGCCCTACTGGTGCTGGTGCCACCGGCGGCGCCTCGTCGGGCACGGGCTCCCAGAAGGATGTTTACGACCAGGGCCCCGTCCCAGGTTACGACACTGGCGTCGGCCAGGAGACCGGCTACACTGGTGCCGCAGGAAGCTACCTGAACAACGCCTCGAACACAACCTCTCAATATACATCCGAGATTAAGGGCCACGCCGTGGCTGCTACTGGCGTTGCTGCCGGTGCTGCTGGTGGTGTTGCTGCTGCCGTCTCCGACTGGTGGAAGGGCGGCTCCAACAACAACAACAACACGGACGGCTCGAACAACGGTGCTTCTTCTAACAGCGGCTACGACAGCAAGTCTGCATCTGGTCCTAACACCTCGTCTTACGGCTCGGGTCCTACATCCTCGTCGACTTACGGCTCGGGTCCTACGTCATCGTCGACTTACGGCTCTGGCCCTACATCGGGTGCTACTGATTCGTCGACCTCGGGCACTACATATGCCGGTGGCTTCGAGAAGATCATGAACGGTGGCGGCTTCGAGGCTGCACCTGCGCCGAGCAGCTACCAGACCGGTGCTGCCGGCGCTACTGGTGCTGCCGGTGCCACTGGCGCTGCTGCTGGTGGTGCATCGGGCTACGGCTCGTCGTCGCGCGATGCCACTGGCTCGGGTGCACAGGGCTACAGCTCTTCCAACACTTACGACTCGCCTTCGTCCAAGAACACCGCTGGCGGCTACGACTCGTCCAACGCTAACACGTTCGACTCTCCGTCCTCCAAGAATGCTAGCGGCGCGTCCCAGTATGCGCCGCAGTCTCAGCAGGGCGGTCCTAACTCGACTCAGTACGGATCGACGAGCAACACTGCCTCTGGTAGCGCTCCCGGCTACGGATCGTCGAGCAAGACCTCTGGCGGTGAGTACGGCTCTGCCGGTACCGCTGCTGGCGGCGCTGGTGCTGGCGCCCTTGGTGGCGCTGGTCTTGGCGGTCTTGCCAGCCAGGTCAAGAACCACGACCTTGGCAGCGAGGCGAGCAAGTACAAGGACCACGTCCCTGAGAGCCAGCGTGGCAACTTCGACAAGGCTGTCCAGGGCGACAAGCAGCTGCGTGAGGGCGACTACAACAAGTTCGTGAGCGACAACTCTCAGGGCAAGATTTCGGAAAGCCAGGCTGACAAGTTCGGCCAGCAGATCCCTAGCGACGTCCGTGACAAGCTGTCTAAGGGCGACATCGGCGGCATTGTCGGTGGCGCTGGTGCTGGTGCTGGTGCCGGTGCCGCGGGTGGCTACGGCGCCTCGCAGTTCGACAAGTCCGGCTCTGGCTCTGGCTCTGGCTCTGGCTCGCAGGGCAAGTACAGCACGAACGACTACTCCGGCTCGCAGGGCAAGTACAGCTCCAACGACTACTCTGGCTCGCAGGGCAACGACTCGACCTACCCCGGCTCCCAGGGCAAGTACTCGTCTACTAATGACTCGACCTACCCGGGCTCCCAGGGCAAGTACTCGACGACTGGCAACGACTCCAGCTACCCTGGCTCGCAGGGCAAGTTCGAGACCAAGGATGGTGAGCGCGATCTGAAGGGCTCTAACTATGTTGGCTCTGGCTCGGGCTCGGGCTCTGGCTCCCAGTACGGCTCTGGTGCGGCTGGCGCTGCTGCTGGCGGTGCGGCTGCTTCCGGCTACGGCTCGGGCTCGGACTCGCATTACGGTTCTGGCTCTGGCTCTGGCTCTGGCTCTGGTTCGGGCTCTGGCTCTGGTTCGGGCTCGGGCTCGGGCACCCAGTTCGGAAACACGAACTACGGCGCGCCCTCCGGCTCCGCTTCTGGATTCGAGAAGACCGTGAGCGGCCCTGCCGCCTCGGTGAGCGGCGCTTACGCCGGCTCGTCGACGGGCACGAACAACACGTCGACGCAGGTTGCGGACCGTGACTCGCGCTCGAACGTGGCCCCGAACCTGCCGAAGCAGCAGCAGGAGGTTCCGCTGACCGTTACCGTTCTTGTGGCCGTGATCGCGTTCCTGGTCGGCTGGAAGTTCTTCTAAACTTCGCACGAGATTCTCTAGTCTTTTATTTCCTTTGATTGCAACTTTATCTCCATTTCATGCTCGCAAGCCAAGTGAGCTCGAGCATACATAAATTGTGTACTCTAATTTACGAACAAAAAGGTGTTTAGATGATTTTTTGGTTCAGCTCTTGGAGCCCGGAGCGTAGAGCAAGTTGTTGTTGTTGTTGAGTTGAACATAACTGACGATATTCCTCGATGGCTCAGCTCCTTCTTGCGCGGTCGCTCGCCGTGCGGCTCCGCTCGGAGCCCGCTGTAGTAGTAGTGATCGAATTATTATTATTCCTGAATAAATATAGGTGTTGAATAAATAGGTGCTGATGGTTCGCTGTACGCAGCTCAGAATTATGCGCTGCTCTGCGTGTCTGTGTCGTTTGGCCGTCGTCCAATTTGACCTAGCCGGTCAAGCATGTACTGATGAGGTTGTGAAGATGTGAACCGCCGGTTTTCGAGGCCTGCTCCATCTGGAGTCCCGTCGAGCTCTTCATTGACCTGCGCGAAGAAGTCGTCGAGCTCGTCGTCGCCGGTCGCCACGGTTCTACGAGACTGCTGCCGCAGTACGCGGCGCTGAGGACTCGTTGGCAGAATCTCTTGACGTCCGCGCGAGGTGGTGGCTTGAGGCCTAGTGCTCCGGCGAGTATCAGCATGGGCACCGAATGTTGTTGGCTGCGATGATCTCGTATCAGCAGGGAATCTTGCACCACGTTCAAGATGAAAGCTCGGCGGAGCATCATCATTCTGCGGCTCGGGACGGCGCTCCGCTGCAGATGGAAGGGCTCGGGCCCGCTCGTTACGGCCCAATTGGAAGCTAAGGAAATTCGTAGCGCGGGCCTGTCGCTGCCTGTTTTCGGGCATGTCGTCTTGCAGGTCGCGGAAGATGGACGGCGCTACACTCACGGCATCGTCTGCATCAGCGCTAAAGTCTGCATCAGGACTCTGCGGCGGCAGCGGCGCATCGTCATAATCATCATCGTATTGAGCGGCAGGCGCACCAAATGAGCCGCCATCGTCGGCGGCCAAGTCGTCGTCGTTGTCGTTGTCGTCGTTGTCGTTGTCGTTATCCAAAAGAGGTGACGGGCGCCGTGCTTCAGCAGAGTTGTCTGCACGGCCGAACTGATGGAGCCCTGAAACAAACGACTCGGCGCCCTGGCCAATATCGTCGTTCCTATCCATTTGGAACAGCCTTGACAGAGTTGCAGCGCCCGACACGACGGACTGGGCGTCGCGCGTCATAGCCGCGGCGAGGTCCGGCGAGTCGCGGGCATTGATCTCGGTCGCAAAGAAAAACACGTCCTCGCCGAGGCCGTGCGCGCCCCGTTCGGTGTTGCTGCCGTTGTCAACGTAGAGGTCGTTGGCTGGGGGCACAATGCAGGCCATGCCCTTCTGGAGATCGAAGTCAGTGCGGTTCATCTTCGCAGTGCAGCGCCCGCGCCACACGACAAACGTACACACTTTGTTCGCATCCGCCTCGTAGGTGTAAACGGCTCCGGGCTGGATGCGCACGACGTAGAGCTGCACAGGAGCAGCAGGCGTGCGGCCGAAGATGGCGCAGCGCGAGACGAGGGGCATGACGGAGCCGTCGGCGTAGTGCATGGGCTCGAACTCGAGGCCATTAATGGACCTGGCGACGGTGCGCTCACGGAACTGGCCGCCGAGCGCGTCCAACACGGGAGCATGCACGGCCTGCTCGCCGGCCTCGAGCTCGTCCTCATCAACAGGCAGCATTGGCCCGCGCCGGCGTCGGTAGGGCCGTCGGCGGCGATAAACCTTCTTTTCGGGCTCGACGCGGCGCACGTCGACGGCAGTCAACGTCTGCAGCGGGCCTTCGACCTCGTACTGCACGCGCTCGCCGAGCCACCATTTAACGGTCGGAATGCGGTGCCGCTTTGGCCTGGTTTTGCGGCTGCCGAGCTCGGCGACTTGCTCTTTCATGTCGGGCGTGAAGTCGCTGTCGTCGCTCTCCGAAACAGTGGCGGCCGTAAATGAGTCCGCATAGTCGGACTCTGATCCGGACTCGGACTCGGACTCGGAGCCCGCAGCGCCGCGGCCAGCGTCCTCCACTGCACCGCGTGCCGCACCGCGTGGCTTCCACTCCGAATTGCCGTCGCTCTCAGCCTCGGTTTCGCTATCGCTCTCAATCATGTCGGCAACACTGCCCAAACTCTCGTCGGACTCGGACTCAGACTCGCTGTGCTCGAGCCGCTGCTGCAAGACCTGGCCCTCGGCGTCTAGCGCTACAGAGAGCCAGTCGATCTCGGGGACCATGGACACAGGAACCTCGAACACAACGGGCGGTTCAGGCTCGGCCGGGTCTCTGGGCCGCGGGCGCACGAACTCGCTCGTAATTGAAGACTGGCGCTCGGCAGCTGCACCAGCAGTACCGGAAGCGCCCGCAGCGCCCGCAGCGCCGGCCCTCTCGGCGTTCTCGTCCTCGGACGTGCCGTGCTCGCCATTAAACAGCTCGGAGTCATCGGGCTCCGACCGGATGGCCGAGGGCGCTGCTGCTGCGTTATCAGAGCCGGTGATTGACGGTGCAGCGCCGCCGCTCTCGGAACTATTTGGCCCGAATTCATTGTTCCCAAAGCTGTCGTTCTCGATCTCGGCTCCGTAGAACGCCGACGGCGGTTCGAGCATCTGCGGCCCACGCGCACCGCCGGCCACAGCAGCCGCAGCGTTCTGAGTACGCTCAAGCGCGCTCTCCCGCAGTCCAGCAAGGCGCTGGCGCTTCGGCCCGCCGCGCGAGGCCGACGCAATGCTCGAATCAGACGGCTGCTCGATCCAGCGCGTGAGGCCCGTGATTGCAGCGCTGATCCCGCTCTCGGACGCCGAGTGCGAGGGCGAGCGCAGCCCGTGGCGGGCCTCAATGCGCTCGCGCAGCAGCGCCGTGTCGAATGCGGCCGCCTCGTTCGAGGACGGCGGCGATGCGAGCCGCAGCGTTTGTTCCTGCATTGCCGCCTGCATTTGCTCGCGTTCGAGCTCGCGCTCCTGCTCCGGCTCGGAGCCCGCGCCGGGCGGCGGCCGGATCGCGAAGTCGAGCGGTGCGGGCCCGCGCAGTGCTGCGTCGTGCGCGTCGTGCGCGTCGCGCGGCCGCGCGCGGAATCCTGGCCGCAGCGGCAGTGCGCCGCCGGG